>JBBBDQ010001313.1:2290000-2602500 GCA_037127315.1 Ascarosepion bandense
CTTCTTTATCTTCCTTTATTTTACTAAACGCATTGTGATAGCCTTCAACTACCTACCCATACATCTAATGTACACAATGCTTCAAGCAAATTACAAAACACACACACACATATTCCACTCCAAAATGTATACACACTTCAGAAATTAAAAAATTGTATAGACCTTGTAATACTAATACAAGTTGCTTATAGACTAATCACAAGACAAGACAGATGCTCAAAATGTTATTGTTAACTTAACTACCAGACATTCTAGGCGGAGATGGCCAAAATGGCCAATGAGATTGCTGCGCATGTATTTTCAATGTAGCCAATTTTCTTTCGGACTTGTTGATGCCACAGCTACGAAGGTGAATGCTATCTGCCGAGAAAAAGAATAAAAATAAACTGTATTATCGCAAGTTGATAAAACTACGAAAGACAAGTTTTTCCTTTCCTGAAACGCGTTTATATTTTTGGGCAGACTTTCTTGTTATTTTGTTAATTTCTGAAAATATAAAGAAATTTGCGATTTTTCTAATCCTATAAGCAAGACAAAAAATACATTTTGCACCCCAACTTTTCCTTTAGTTCCATAAACTTCATTGAGAAACTTGAGCTACAGTTACTAAAAAACAATAGACGTTCATGCTGTGGTTTTCATAGTAAGGTTTTATAATATAAAGTTGCTAGCTCCGTACCTAACCAGTTTTATACCCAGTTTTTCCTTATAATACCCGGTATTCCTAAGTGGTTCTCCATCTAAGTACTAACCGGGCTTCGCTACTACTTAACTGTGTAGTGGACATGGCCTATCTCCCGATGAAAGAGGCATAATAAAATCACCTGTGCCATACACTGACATGTAAATTACCCAGTGCCTTAGAACCAATTAAATACCTGTAGGTGGGCGTGAAAAAAAATCTGCATAACTGACTGGAAAACACAAAAGCAGACAAATTTCGTCTTTCGGGATAACTGAACGGACGACACGCTGAAGGTCAGCTACGAGGTTCAAGGACAAAGACGTGGCAGTAAGGAAAGTGAAACGGATTACGACAGACATTACTACAAACTTTGATGATCAAACAATAACTGGTAACCAAGCATAATTTGACCGTAAACTTCCACCCACCTACCCACCAGCAGTGACGGCCCTTGGGTTGTTGGCACCCCAGGTAAGCTGAATTCTAGCACCCTTACAAATAGTTTTTAATATTTAAAAGCAAAACAACTGAAAATGTAGAATAACTAGTTTATTAGAAAAGATACAACTTAATACAAGTTAAAGGAACCATTCATTATCCTGCTTAAATTATTTTTCTAGCCTTTAGATTATCAAATCTTTTCATGACGCTTTCTACACCTATCTCTGCCATAGCGCTTTCTTTTGACAGAACAGGCAAAGAATTTAACCTGTCAAGTCGTGGAGGATCACAACTTTAGTTTTGGAGGATTCCAAATACATGACATGGTGGCATCATGGCGCACCCTGCGACTATTGCCAGTATCCACCAGATATCATATCCTTAGTAATGTCTGATATTTTTAATTAATTTTATAATTAATGATTAGGATCAAACAAACAATGTACTCAAGCAGGCGTCTACAATAGGAATACTCATGAGTAGCTGACCATTTTTATTATATAATATTGTAAGCATTACATGTCACAACTGTAAAGATTGGTGCAATCAAATAAAAATTACTTTTTATACTTATTTATAAGAATCTAAATATAATCTGACCTCTTTTGTTTGGGAAAGAGAAAAATTCAAATTTAGTCTATAATAGTAGTATAGCCCAGTGTTACTCGAGTGTAATGAAATCTTTAAAACTAATCCATGGTCCTGGAGCTCAAACTCTTTGGATGTTGGCATGAAAGACTAAAAAGCAATAGTTGTTTCCAGTCAAAGCGAAACCGTAGATTGAAAGAAAAATGAATGGATGTAAGTCAAATTTTGATTTCCGGTATTGATGTCAAATTTTTTTTTTATCGCAAACTGAATATTGAAGGTTAAATAAGTCCTCTGAGTAAATGATATCATGGCTGATACTAAGAACTACAATTATACCTACTTAGAGTAAAACCCGAAGCAAAAGAACAAAAAAAGGGCTGAAGTCCTGATTTTGATCAGACCTGATAGGATATCAATTTCCAATATCGGAATTAAATAAGTCATCAAGGATAAACTAACCTAAGTAAGTCCATGAAAACCTATCGTACCCATCAAATTGGTGAAAATGTAGCCATATTGATGGCTGAATATCGGTTTTTGATCAGATTCGATAAAAATTCGGTGGAGGTATCAATTTCTGACATCAGGGAAAATGAGTCATCTGAAAAGATCTAATGTTTGAAACTAAAAACTATAATTTTACCAAGTTAGAGCAAATTCAGCAGCAAGAACCACAAAAGGGTTGAAATCCTGATCTTGACCAGACCTGATCGGATATCGGTTTCCAATATCAGGGAAAAATCGGAAAAAATAAGTAGCCCATGACCTGACCGGAAGCCTAAAGAATATTTGTGTGAAGTTTGGTGAGAATCGGATAAAAATTGTGAATTTGTATAAAGGATATACAGACACACAAACATCTTGCCTTGTATGTGTATATATATATACATATATACATATATATATATATATATATATATGCTCAGGCTGCTAATCAACACATGTTCAAATAGTGGGGCCTCAAATTTTCACGAATTTCAGTATAAGCCATAGGATTTCTCTGTGGGTGTTTAACATGCACAAATGTGCAGGTATCCAAAACGGATTGCTTAGCAGAAAGGCATACTCAGAAATGTGTAACTCACCATTATTATGTAATATTGTAAGAATTGAACCACATTAGGTGTGACCATTTTAGAAATTGGTGCATATAAAATATTCTATTCAGCGAGTTAGTATTAGTATAGCCAGATAGTTGTACTAAACTGAAATAAAATGTTATAAAGAGACACAGACTTCAAGTTACAATTTCCATTATTTATATCATGACAGGCATTAAAAAACTATGTTGCCCATATTGCCAAAATAACACACACGAGGAATAATAAGCAAAAGAAAGAAATAGCTTCTTGTATGAATGTCATAGTCTTTACTTTCCAGCCAAGACAATTCAAATTTATAGTGGGTGAATTATATTCCACTCTAAAACCCCTTTTTACCCACCAAGAAGAAATGTGGCTTAGCAGGCATCTGCAATAAGAACTGGCCATCAAAAAATATTTCTAGCCTTTTGCTACTTAATTATTTTAATGGAAAAGAGTTAAGACAGTTTTGAAACATCCTCATCCCTTTTGTATTCCATTAATAAAGAGGAAGTTCCACTCTGCCTTTTCCTCTCAGAAATGTTACTTTGTAAAAATAGACTCCAATCTCTACAAACTTAACTGTTTCAAGTTTATCATACATATCCTCGTAATCTACACCCCCATCCTTACATCTTTATTCCTTAACACTACTTTGAGTGGCTCTCGGGCTTTGCATTAAAGGTTTTCACAAGATACTTTAAATATAATGTTGGAAATATTTTTGAATCCTTACAATATCATTACCATTCAGATGACTGTTTCATGTTTTGTAATTGAAGATGAAAATTTTGAGTGTTTTAAACTGGGCTTGAAACCTAATGATGCTGTTTGCCAAGATTAAGAAATAAAAATTTAATAACATCTTACTGCCCAAAATCACTTGAAAGATTTTAAGGATAGCTGCAGGGCTTTTCATATAAAACTTAGAAGATATTAGGTCTAAAAAAAAAAAAAAAAAAAAAAAAAAAAAAAAAAAAAAAAAAATGGGGGAAGGGAGAGCATAAAGATACAGAAAGTGTTTATCTCCCTTTGGTGGAGATAAGTCATATGGATCATGTGCTGGCTGTTTCATGACCTCACTCCATAGAGCGATAAAAAATGGCAGTTAAATTTCAGTTCTTATTCAGCATCCAAATGAGAAGTTTTTTTTTTTTTAGTGCAGACCCCCTCCCCAGCAGCTTACAAGCAGTGTCATTTCACAATTGGAATATGTTTTTCCAAGATATAAAATAAAACTCCAGTCAAGATTCTCAATTTGTTAAAACCTAAAACTCACTTGTGTAATTTGCCTGGGACATAGATAAATCCAGCACTTTGAATTTGGAGTCCTATAAATGACCTCTCCAGAAACAGTATCTCCATATTATTATGTTAGACTATTCCTTTTTGTTTCTCCTTACACTGCTTTGCAGGTCATGGAATGTTTGTATATATATATATATAAGTAGTAAGAACTATTAGAATAGTACTCCACAGTTCGTAGCATTTATTAACAGTGCTCATTATGTAGTAGAGCAATATTTGTAAAAATATTTTTATTATTAGAGTTTATAATTTTTATTTTGCTACACAAGTGCTGTTGTGTTTCAGTGCTATTTCAAGTATAGCAACAGGTATATTGCTTGTTAAAGTGTTAGAAATAGTACTGAAATTGACAGCTTGTGTAGTGAAAAAGAAGTTTTTATTATAAACTCCAATAATAAAATTATTACACACACACACACATATATATATATATATATATATATATATATATGTGGTTTTACGTATGTTTAGTAATATAAAAGTCTCTGAAACAAAGAATGCTTGTCACGTTTCCTTTTGCTAGCAGTATAGCCCGGCATTGCTCGGGTGTAATGAAAGCTTTAAAACTAATCTATGGTCCTGGAGCTCAGACTCTTTGGACGTTCGCATGAAAGACTAAAAGCAATAGTTGTTTCCAGTTAAAGCAAAACCGTAGACTGAAAGAAAAATGAATGGATGTAAGTCAAATTTTGATTTCCTGGTATCGATATCAAATAAGTTTTTTCATTGTAAACTGTATTTTGAAGGCTAAATAAGTCCTCCGAGTATCATGGCTGAGACTAAGAACTACAATTATACCTACTTAGAGCCAAACCCGAAGCAAAAACTAAAATAAAAGGGCTGAAAAAAAAAAAATACAGACATGCAGGCAAATAAACAGACACACACACACAAATATCTTGCCTTTTATATATGTATATATATATTATCAATTTTCTGCACTATTGTAAGAACTGCAACCTTGAAACTTCTGAATATTATTTCTTATGTCTTTGTCTATGAGTGTATCAAATTTGATTAAAATTGGACCACTCCTATAACCCGATTTTTTTTTATATTTATTGGGGGTACCTCGACATAAAACCTAGCTAAGAACACTTGCAGATGCGTATATTACAACTGTAAATTTTCAAGAAAATCGGTTCAGCCATTTCGGAGTCTATAGGTAACGAACACACACAAAGTTCCATTTATAAATAAGTTTAGATTATGGTGTTATTTCAAGGATATAATAATGGCCATAACGGAAGAAACATCAATGAGAAATCTTTCTACCATTGCTCACTCATTGCAAAGGTCTGTAAAACAACAAAAATGTTTTCATCAGCTAGATAATTGGATACTAAATTTTTCCTTTTAACCGAAATTTATTCACTGAATTTAAAAATTTTGCTTTGTGAATACTTTCAGAAACCGATAATTCTTTGATTTTGCCATTTCCCACATGGATGGAATAAAAGAAATGGTTCATCACCCAAAAGAATCTATGCTAAAATGAGTTTTTGTTTTATTTTTCTTCAATTTAATTTTGGGCCCTTGAAGCTATCAGCTAATCAGAGTTTTACAATTATTTGCTTACCAGTGATTTTCTGCTAACTGGAAACCATATTTCTGAAATCTTTTGTCCAAAAAATTGTTTGCTATAATTTGAAGAAAGTGGGAGGGCAGGGAAAAGAATCCCTTGCATAAATTTACATTAACTATTTTTTTAATATTCTTTTTAAATATGTTAGAAAAAAAAGAAAGCATATTTGTTTGTTTTTATGTATTTTTGCAATTGTTTTTTTAATATTTTGAATGAATCAGTTATTTGCTCTTTGTGTAAAAAAGAAAAACCCCAAACGGAAAAAGCAATGATATTAAGAAGTAATGGTTAACAAACCTGTCCAGAAGATCTTTTCCCCTAAGATACTAGTATGATCTTCAATGTATACTGTGGGCATTCACCAAATCAGCTAGTGTCTCTCTCTCTCTCTCTATATATATATATATATATAATTCACTATATAAAATATATACACGTATGCATGTATGTACAGCAGAGTAATGGACAAGAGTGAGAAATTGGAGAGCCAAGTTCAAATTCCAGTCAGGTTCACTACATTCACTTTCATACTAATACCTTTGGGGAAAGGCATGAATCCAACTATTCCATCTTTCTTATCTGTGCTTATTAGAAAATGTAGAGTAATGGATTGTGGCTTGGAGAGAGTTCAAATTCCAGTAAAGTTCACTACATTCGTACTAATACCCTTGGGAAAAGCAGGAATCCAACTATTCTCCTTACCAGTTATTAGCAAGATTTTCTGGGTTGTGTGTCAACTTGGCTAAGAGAAGAACAACGAATTCAATATAATCTCTTTGGACATCTAAACTTATTTATAAATGGAACTGTGTGTGTCTGTTACCTATAGACTCTGAAACAGCTGAACTAATTTTCTTGAAAATTTCTACAGTTGTACTATAAGCATCTGCGAGTGTTCTTAGCTAGGTTTTGTGTTGAGATACCCCCTGATAAATATTGAAAAAAATTGGGTTATAGAAGGAGTTGTCCAATTTTAATCAAATTTGATACATTCATAGATAGACATAAGAAACAAGATTCAGAAGTTTCAAGGTTGCAGTTCTTACAATCGTGCAGAAAGTCGATTATATATATATATATATATATATATATATCTCCCTGAGTGGGTACAGAACGAAGAAAGAATTTTTTCCGTCCAAAACATTAATTTGAAACAGTGCTCGATATGATTTATAGAGCTGTGAATATTTATTATAAATTATGTTTTAGAACATGTACATTATTTTTTAATATATGTCCTCGACAATCATATGTTTGTTTCAACGTTGGGTACGTTTCTTCAGGAGGTAAAAGCAAAACTCCGAAGAAACATACCCAACATTGAAACAAACATATGATTGTCGAGGACATATATTAAAAAATAATGTACATGTTCTAAAACATAATTTATAATATATATATATAAAAAAAGGTAAGATGTTTGTTTGTGTGCGTGTATCTGTCTATATGTCCTTTATAGAAATCCACAACTTTTATCCGATTCTCACCAAACTTCACACAAATATTCTTTACGCTGAGTCTGAGCTCCAGGACCATGGATTAGTTTTAAAGCTTTCATTACACCCGAGCAATGCTGGGCTATACTGCTAGTTATAAGAAACTTTGCAACATTAAACACCCTAATAAGCAAGAATTTCCCTAACCATATCACCAAACCAATAAAAATTAGCCTTAATGAAATTTAAGAAAAAAATTAAGCCAGATACCTTCTTCAAACAAACAAATCATTAACTTATTCTATGGTAACCAAAGAACTTTATAAGCAGGATGAAAAATTAATATAATTCAGTGGTAAATATCAATCAATGATCCTAACAAATACCCAAAAATTAATCTACTACAAACAATTTAAAACATCTAATTTATTACCAATGGTACAGGCTGTACAAATCTCCAGTGTAAAAATAAAATTCTGTTGTCTTCCATCTCTCTGGGAGATTGTGTTGCAAACACTAATAAAAAAAAAATATCAAATACTTACACTGAGCACACATGCACCACATACTCTTGAAGATTGACCTGCCACCTGTCGAAACTCAATGCAATCCATACAAACGATAAGAAAAAACTAGTAGATAATGCCAAAATACCCTACAGCATCCAAGGCAAGGAAAGACTCGGGATCTTTCAAAGCCATTATTATCCAAGATAAACAGACCACATTAAAGAAAATATTTACTAGAGGAAAAGGTACCTTGAAGTACATATGGTATAATTAATTTGCATGCATATTTTATCAGTAATAATAAAAGATAAAGTCACTTTTTTTTGTTCAACTTTGTTTCCAATAGCTGTGTGTTTTTTTGTTGTTTTTTTAAAAATCGTCTCCCCACAAGCAAAGGAGGACTGCCACTAGTGCATTGGGGGGTTACAGTGAGAGAAACAAACTAGATACAGTAAGTATTGAAAGGATAAAAGATGAACAGGAAGCAAGAAAATAAAAGTCTGCAATTGACATTGCATTTCAATTTTTGGAGATTGAAGCAAGTGAATAGAAGAGAGTTCAACAGGAAGGAAAAGTGAAAAAAACTGTCGGAATAGAAGTTGTTGGCTGTTTTTATGGCAAATCAACCTCGGCAGGTCATTTATTGTCAATGAAACTTTATTGCTGGTAATACCTTTTTCTTTCAACAATTTATTGTTTTATATAAGTTTTTGTGTCTAGTAATACATTTTTTTCGAGTATCAAGATTCATTGGGATTTGTTTTTAAGGGCAGGGTCCCCAAGTCCTACCCTTCTTATTTAACTCATAACTGGAGGGAAGGGACGGATTAATACCTTTCCCAAGGGTCCCAGTGTTCACCAATTTCTCTTTCTGAGCCGACATCCACAACACACATCTGTCACTATACATTTATAGCACCTGGTATTCCTAGCTGGTCACCCATCTAAGTACTGACCAAGCTCAACATTGCTTAACTTCGGTGATCGAGCAAGAACCGGTGTATTCAGTGTGATAGGCCGTAAGCCTCAGAATGGAAGTGGCAGTTAAATTTAACTATTTTAGCGGTAAAAGAACAGGACCCAGATACCAATCTAGTAGCACACTTAAATTCCCGTGGATAAGACATCAGGGGAAAAAAAGCTCATCAGATCAACTGCAATGAGAAAATTTGTAGGAAAGACAGTAAAGGCACATCACATGTTGGTGACAAAGGGATTGAAGTCAAGATGCCAAGTCAGGACCAGTTATATTGCAGATACTTATATGGATTTTGTTGAGGACCTTGAATTGAATAGCAGCAGCACCTGACAAGATATGGCAACATTATTCAATACACGGACAATAGTAGATTTATAAGTGAGCAAGCAATTGGCCCAGAGATATGACATGAACAGTGTGGCTTTGTTAAAGATACCAGAACAAGGAATGGGATATTCATGCTCAGAAAGATATAGAATGGAATATAAGAAAATACACAAGTAAATAAGGAGAAAATGCAGACAGGCTAAAAAATGACGGCTCAACGACAAATGCGCCGAAGTAGAGAGACTATCTAAGGAGCCAGGTGCAAAGATATATGAACTCCACGGAACAATCAGATTAATGAGTTGCATAACAAAACTCATTTTCAAGATTCTGATGAACAGAGCATGCAGCAGAATTAGCCCAGAGATAGGACAAGAACAGTGTGGATTTATTAAAGATACTGGAACAAGGAATGCGATATTCATGCTATTTGAAAGAGCAACAGAAATGCAAAAGGACCTCTATCTGTGCGTTAGAGACCACTCAAAGGTATTTGACAAAGTACGCCTCAAAGGCTTGATAGAGATACTCAACAACCTCAAGATTTTTGGAAAAACATTAGGATAATCAAGAATATATATTGCCAGCAAACCACTTGCCTAAAGATAGGAAATGAATTCAGCAGATATAGAAACATAGAAAGGGGTGTAAGGCAATGATGTGTTTTCTCACCAGATCTATTCAACTTATACAGCGAAACAATTCTGAGAGAAATAAAACCCTTTAAAACCCTTTGTCATTAATGGCCACAATCTCAACAATGTAAGATACGTGGATGACACATTGCTGATAGTAGACACAGAAAGGAGAATGCAGGATCTCCTACAGAAGTCAGCAAGAGAAGGCAAGAAGAAAGGATTAAACAAACTTCAAGAAAACTGAATGTATAATCATCATCAGCAAAAAAAAAAAAGAAAAAAAAAGAAAAAAAACTAAAAATGCCAACTACAGGTCGGATAAACTAAAATAAAACAAAGAAATTTAAATATCTGGGAAATGCGCAGACAGAGAATGGGAAGTGCAACATTGAGAGCCACAGACGAATTGGCCAAGGATGCATTTCAAATGCTAACCAGACTGAGAGACAGGAGAATCTCATTGGAAACAAAATAGTGTTAGATTGGTTTGTGATGCCTGTTCATATGTATGGCAATGATTGTTAGACGATCTCTTCAAGGATGAAATAGAGGCTTGAGGCAGCAGAAATGGGGTTTTACAGCTGAGAATACCATGGACTGATATTTGTGCTCAGAATTCTATCTGAAAGAGCAATAGAAATGCAGAAGGACCTTTTTATCTGTGCTTTATCGACTACGCAAAGGCATTTGACAAAGTACAGAAAGACTTGATAGAGATGCTTGACAACCTCGACATTTTCGGAAAAGACGTTAGGATAATCAAGAATCTATATGAGCAGCAAACCACTTGTATATGGATAGGAAGGGAATTCAGCAGGTATACAAAAATAGAAAAGGGCATAAGACAAGGATGTGTTTTCTCACCGGATCTATTCAACTTATACAACGGAACAATTCTGAGAGAAATAAAACCCTTGACAGGATTGATCATTATTGGCCACAATCTCAACAATGTAAGATGTGCGGATGACATAGTGCTGCTAGCAGACATGGAAAGGAGAATGCAGGACTTCTTACAGAAAGTAGCAACAGAAAGTGAGAAGAAAGGACTAAGCATAAACTTCAAGAAAAGTGAAAACAATGTATGGTCATCAGCAAAAAGATGACCCCAAAATCTTAACTACAAATCAGAGAAACTAAAATAGAACAAGTAAAGAAATTTATATACCTGAGAAATATGATGACAGAGGATGGGAAGTGAGATACTGAGATCCAAAGACGCATTGGCATGGCCAACGATACATTTCAGAAGCTAACCAGAGTATGAGAGAGGAAAATCTCATTGGAAACAGAAAATGTTGGATTGCTATGCAGTATTTGCTATTCTGTATGCCTGTGAATGTTGAACAATCTCTTCAAGAATACAGGAGAGGCTTGAGGCAGCAGAAATATGGATTTAGAGAGGGATGCTGAGGATTTCATGAACTGAGCACATGACTAACATTGAGGTATTGGAGAGGACTGAAATGAGAAAATTCATAATATAAGGAAGAGACAGATGACGTTTCTGGAACATATAATGAGGAAAGAGGGCTTGGAAAATTTAATACTCACAGGATGGATAGAGAGAAAAAGACAGGAGAAAACAGCATGAGATCTACTTGATAGGCCTGAGCAAATGGATGGCAGAGTGGGGCTTGGAGGAGGAATGTTGAGAGCAACAAGAGAGCCAAGTAGAAGTCCATGATCAGTTACGTCCTGAAGGGATGCAGCATATGAAAATGGATTCAGACAAAAACTTTCTGGCTTGATGCAGAGACCCAAACTTCCTATCAGTAGATGCAGCTGTAGATTGGATGTCGTTGCCCCACTTGAGGTTGGTTGAAAAAGTGAGGCCACAGAGAGACTGTTGCTCTCAAAACTTATGTTGGAAAGCAAGAAAGTTTCTTTATGGAGGTCAAAGGATAGTTTTGTTTTGGATTTCTTTCAAATTTACAAGCCATTTCCTACCCCAGTTAACCACTGATTGGATGTCAATTTCACAAGCAGCAGCCAGGTTTACTTTGCCATTTTTATCAAATTTTCTATTTTGACTGGAGTAAATAGTAGTGTCATCTGTATAAATGTCTATTTATGAACTGATGACATCATGAAAATCATTGATAAAACCTAGAAGTGCAAGACCAAAGATGGAGCCTTGAGTGACACCTGCATTCATGTAAAAGGATCTAGAAGCTAGCCCATTCAAAACAACCTTAGTTTCACAATTTAATAGAAAAGATTGGATCAATCAAAATCATCCAGAAATAAAGCCCTGGAGCTTGCACAGAAGACCAGCATGCTGAATCCTGTCAAATACTTTAAAGATATCTAAACCAACAGCTTGAGCTTCGCCATTATCATCAATAGACACTTACCACACTAACTTGCACCCATTCTCTCAAACATGCAGGTTATGGTAAGTGAGATGCTTAAATACTTGAACATTAATAAGAACCTCAAAATTAGCTGAAGTGATAAAAGGCTAATAGAGCAATGCTGGGGTCAGAGGGGAGCACCTATATGCCCTTCAGGACGTAGGTGATCACTGCTTTCCACGTCTCCCTATCCCTGGTGGCTCTTAGTATGTTTTCTCCTGTTACACCTCGCAACCCCTGTTCCGTCATCCACCTGATCAGGCCCTGAAAATATGTTATCCACTGCCTTCCTTTGTCTCTCCTTCCTTCTATCTGTCCAGTCAGTATCAGGTTCTCCAAGACCTCCTTCCTCATTGCATGTCCCAGGAACTTCAGTTGTCTTCCTGATGCTCACTATTAATTTCCTTTTCATCATTATTCTTTCCAACACCTCATTGTTGCTCACATGCTCAGTCCACAATATCTGCAGCATCTTTCTGTAGAACCACATTTTCACTGTTTCAAGTTTTGTCCTCATTTTCGATGATATTGTCCAGCATTCACTGCCGTATTGAAGAACTGACTTCCCATAGCAATCCAGGACTTTTTTGTTTCTAGTGAAATTTGCCTGTGTCTTAGTACTTTACTCCGCTTCTGGAACACGTCCTTTGCCGTGCCGATTTGCCTTCGGATCTCTGTGTCACACTTTCTATCTCCTGTTACAACACTTCCTAGGTATTTAAAATTTTGTACTTGCTTGATTCTGGTATCCCCTACCTGTATTTGGCATTTTGGGTTGCACCTTTTGCTAATGATCATGCATTCAGTTTTCTTAAAGTTTATTTGTAGTCCTTTTTTGTCACTCTCCACCGCTACCTTCTGTAGGAGGTCTTGTAGTTTTCTTTTCCGTGTCTGCAATCAGCACTGTATCATCTGCATACCTTATGTTGTTCAAGTTGTGGCCTCCAATAAGTTCTGGTGTATCATCTAGGGTCCTCAAAATGTTCTCGCTGTACAAGTTGAACAGATCCGGTGAAAAGGCATCCTTGTCTTACGCCTCTTTCTATCTTTGTAAATCTTCTGAAATCGTTACCTGTCCATATGCAGGCAGTTTTCCACCAGTAGAGATTCTTCATTACTGTCTTTCCCAAAAACGTTGAGGCTACTGAGCATCTCCAATTCCTTGTGTCATTTTGTCGAATGTCTTCGTATAGTCAATAAAACATAGATACAAGTCCTTCTTCATTTGTATTGCCCTTTCAGAGAGCATCCTAATCATGAATAGGACGTTCCTTGTTCCAGTGTCCTTGGCGAACCCGCACTGTTCCTGCCCTATCTTTGGCCTGATTCTGCTTCTCGCTCTATTCATCAGGATTCTAACAATCAGTTTTGTAATGCGACTCATTAAGCTGATAGTTCTGTGTAGTTCACTCGTTTGCACCTGGTTTCTTCAGCAGTGCTATAAATATTGACTTGTAGATGTCGTCTGATATTATTTCACTACTATAAATTTCATCTATTATGTTGGTCCAGGGCTATCAGCAGCTTTATCATGATGCCGTCTGCACCAGCTGCTTTGTTTCTGTTCAGTTTGGCCATGTCAGCTTCCACTTTGGATTTTAATAATTCCTGTCCATCCTCCTTGTGTATTCTTGGTTGTTCTCTCCTGTTGCAAAAAAAAAAAATCCTTTATATACTCTTCCCATTGCTGGAGTATTTCCATTTTTTCCAATATGATTGTTCCATCCTTGGATTCTATACATCCTGTTGAAGAGCAGGTTTTTTGCACCAGAGTTCTTAAAAGCAGGAACTACAGATGAGAACTTCCAACAAGCAGGAAGCAGATGTAGAGTTTGAAGAGAACTAGAGTCAGCTCAAGAATACATTTCTTTAGGATGATGAGTGAGATTCCATCACCTCCACTTAACTTATGAGAGTCCAATTTAGAAATGATGCCTGAGACCAGAGATGGAGTTATGTTTATATAACTCACTTGAGACGTTCTAAGTTGGAAAATGGGTGTGCATATTCCAGATGAATCAAGCATGGAGTTGGAAGAGAATTTGCGACTGAAACACTTTGTCTGCTGTAGATATGATGACTTCAAATTGATTGAATATAGTTCTTGAGGGTTTGCTGTTGTTCAGCACACTCTTGCAGTCCTGCCAGTAATCCCTAGCACTAAACTTTCAAGATGCTATATATTGTATCATTCTATCAGCAAACAATGGTAGTCAGTCTGGTTACTAATAAGAAAATTCTTGTGCCAGAAGCAAAGGTTAGTAAAGAAAGTGGGTGCAGGATGTTGATCAGGAAAGGGTCAAGAAGAGGAGAAAAATATTAGTAATCTTTCTTTGGTAGCAGAAGGAAGGTAATTTTGTTCATTGGGTCAAGGGTAGTAGGTAGGAAGAAAACTTCAGATTCTTCAAATTTAAATTCTAGTCTTTGTGAAAGGCAAAACATTGTGAATTGAAAGTTTGAATTTTTTTTTACTGGCATATCAACTTCTGTGGGTTATTTAATGCTGAAAGGGTGGGGTTTTATGTGTTTTTTCTTTTTTTGTATAGTGAGAAGGCTAATCCAGTCAGATTTTAATGAAAAAAAGTTTTAATTTCTGAAAACGTCTCCCAATTTTGTATTCATAAAAATTTTGCTGAGAATATATATATTTTTTATAGAAGGTTATGGTAATAATTTTTTTTTTTTTGTAATTTTCCTTCAAAAGGTGTGTGTGTATATATATATATATATATATATATATAATTTTAAATAGTTTATTTTTCTGTGTATATTATAAAATTCTGATATTGATATTTTAAAATTCCTAATCTTTTTTACTAAACACAGATTATATTTCAGAGATATTTAAAGATTTGTACTTTATCATTTTGGGGTCTTCAATTTTGAGAAGAGATCATCTGCTTTTCCTTTTGTTGAGACCCATATATTCCACCTTCTCCCAAATACTGTTTAGTCTTTTCCTACCATCTGTAGAAATTCCTATAGCTTCCTTTTTGTCACAACTCTTATGTTTTTCAGTTTGTAGCAACCAAAATGAATTCTGGTGGAATTTTGAATTCTTTATGGATTGCCTCAATGGATGAATAATTCTGGTGAGAAGACATTGTCTTACTTTTCTATCTCTATGCAGTCAGTTTGGCCTTTTGCCACATCTAAGCTACACTTAGAAAAGTTACCATTTTGCCGACGTTTGAAGATGCTATACATTGTATGATTCTATCAGCAAAACTAACTTTACATCATTTCGAACAAACTTGCATTATCTTCCTTTGGTTGATAAAATCACATGATGGCCACTTCGTGATATGACTTCATGCATTGACAATAGTAGTCAGTCAGGTTATTGGTGTCAAGATACACATTTGTCCTGCTCAGGATTTCACAAGGGGCAACCAGCTGCCAAATTATAGAGCTAAAATTTCTATGGTACTATATTCCTTTGGGAATGCTAGTAATCCTTATTTAAAAAAGAAAAAACCCAAACATTGCCATTTGCAGTTTATGGAATATGAATTCACTTGGAATATAGTAGATGGGTCCAGTCCATTTTATTCTAGAGTCTTTACATGACTTCTCCAGAAATTCAGAAGAATCTATTATATCTGAGACTTATTTCACTTTACTTGACTGAGTAGATAAATTTTTATCCATGTGTGACATGTATCCAGTTGTGTATATGTTAGTGGTATAAAACTGAGAACTAAACATGTTTGTCATTCAATTCTGTTCAAATATTTATATCATGCATATAATAATGCCCATAATGGGAAAATAAAATTGAATAAATCTTTCTTTCATAGCTATACATATATGTGTGTGTTATAGTTCATTTGAAGAAAATAATGGCATAAAAAATGCATGTCTGTTAGGAATGATTAGTGACAAAATGGAGGCAAACCAAATTTAATTGTTCTTTCTTTAAACTCACTAAAAATCATTTTGTAGACATTAATATATTTCAATATTTGCCTCTTTGAAATCTATGTACAACTCACCATTCTTTTACTGCAATGTACTTCACTATCAAGAATTAAGGAAAACAAAAAACTGTGAACCCAGAAATACATTTTCAATTGCATTAGAACACTTTTTTTCAGTCAGATTTCTGTTCATTCAAGATTAGATCAGGACAACTATTCTTCACGTCTGGTTGATTTTAACAATTTCACTCAGCAAGAACTTCACAGGAATCTGTCAATTATAAATTGTTTTCAGTCTTAAAACCACATTAAATATAAACAAAGGCTCTCCACAAATTCTTCTCCTCTGTAGTTCTTAGATTTGTCTTTCCTATCTTCTATCCTCCTTATTACTCTTTCTGCTCACCCTCACTATTATAAGATATATATATATATATATATATATATATATGCACACACACCATCTATTTCATTTGTAAATTCAGATCACATGCAATGTGTCTTTGAATATTTTGATTTGACATTTTACGTCCCTTGATAAAACACTTCAGAGATATTTAAAGATTTGTACTTTATCATTTTGGGGCCTCCAAATTTGAGTTCAAATCTTCTGCTTTTCCTTTTGTTGAGACCCAGAGATATTCTGCTGCCTTCCAAATACGGTTTAGTCCTTTCCTACCATCAGTAGAAATTCCTATAGCTTTCTTTTTTGTCAACCAACTCTGCTTATGTTTCTCAGTTTGTAGCAACAAAATGAATTCTGGTAGAATTTTGAATTCTATATGGATTGCCTCAATGGTTGAATAATTCCGGTGAGAAGACATTGTCTTACTTTTCTATCTCTATGCAGTCAGTTTGGCCTTTTGCTACATCTAAGCTACACTTAGAAAAGTTAGTTTGCTCCCAGTATAAATTCTAGATTATTCTGATCTTTCACAAATAAATCAAGCTTAATAGTTCCTTGCGATGTAGCTTATAAAATGCTTTTGCATAATCTATAAATTATAGGTATTCCTCTTTAATCCTTTGTATTACTTTTCCTGAAATTATTCTGAACATTAATGTTTCCTTGCTCCAGTGTCATTAAGAAAACTGTGCTATTTTTGTATGATTTCTGGTCTATTTAAGAGATTTCTATAAAAATATCCCCACCTCTAAAGAGGTTATTTTTTTTTTTTTTTTTAAGTGCTGTATCTTTTCAAGATATGGGTCATCATGGCTTTAAACTATTATCCTTCATAGTTTGTCGCCTTGCTATCCCTCTTGCTTACAAGATGTCCCACTCTGCTAATGTTAAATTTTTTAAGTTGTTTTCCTATGTAAGCAATAATTTTTAACTGTTTCTTTCACCTGACATAACTCTTAAAATAAAAAGAATTACAATATTTTTAATTTTCTGCGCTTGCTAGAGTAATGAGACTTGCTGTCACATTAATATTCAGTATGTTGGAAATTATAGTTCTCAAGTGCCTATCTAATGTACTGCAGCTCCTACCATTGCTCCCAGTGAAGCGTAGGCCATCAACACCTCACCCATCACATTGCTCAGGTCAATGTCTTTGTTTATTGTTGATGCAGTTGTAACTTTTCAGAGTGAGGTGGAAAGTCAACCTTCAAGAGGATTTTGAATTCAGAGTTTCCTTTTCCTAGACTGGTTGTTAACCAAGGCTGTAAAACCCAATCTGTCATTTACCCATAGGTGAGTGGGGGGAGAGAACAGATGAATTCATTCCTTTCTCAAGGGTATTTGCTAGTAAGTGAATGCAATGAATCCAACTGGAATTTGAACTCGGCTCTCCGATTCCTCAATCTGAGCCTCTATCTCTTACTCCATGCCTCTTTTCAGCTGTTTCCTTATTCCGCTCTGTTCATCTGAGAAACCCTTCCACCCTAGATGTTGACCAGAGGAGGTCCTTTATCTAGTGGTGTCATCTTAACACCCCCACCTCATGTGAGTTCAGCCCGCCAGCTGAAATGGTTTACCGAGACATGGCAAATTAGAGCTATTATGCAAGAGACGATACCTGTCCAACCAAAGGTGCAGCATGACAACGTACTTCTATCCTAAATACACACACACACTCATTTTTTTTTAAATAACTTTAATCCAAGCAGAAAAGTAGGAAGGTAAATCCCAAAAACCCGATCCTAATTAATATTAAAATTTTAATATTAAAAAATGATACAGGTGGAGACCTCAATTTAATTAAAATTACAGAGCTAATTATAAAATAAAATAAATTTCAATGTTCAAAACTGTTGAATGATCATTTCAACATGAAATCCCTATCTCAATTTAAAAAAGAAAAATTTTTTTTTTTAAATTGTGATAGTTGCCAATGAGATGATCATTCAACAGTTTAGAAAATTTTTATATATATATATATATATATATATATATATATATAGAGAGAGAGAGAGAAAGAACAAAGTGAAAATTCACAGTTCATAGTATTTAATTTTTAAAAGTGCTCAATACAAAAAAGAGCAATATTATTATTGTAATATCTTTATAAGTGATAACTAATGATGGAAATCAACCACCTGCCAATCTAGTACTGAGCTTAAATTAAGTCTAGGTACCATGGCATATAGCCTGTCTGAACAATTAACATGAAAGTATTTACAGAAAAGCACGGAGAGGCAACTTTACAGCAGTGGGAAAGTCACTAAAGCTGAGCTGCCAGATCAGGACCTATAATATTGCTGATTTTTTGGATTTCATCGAGGAGCTCAAGGTAAATAGCAGTGCGCTAGGCATGGAGTAATACAGTAATAGATAATACCGTAGTTGAGTGTAGTAATGCATTCAACTCAAAAGCTACGCATTGCAAATATTGTGATGACTTGTTTATATTTGAGATGAAGTATTTACATTCTTTACAGTTTCAACTGTCATATTCGTGATATTTCAACCATTGTACATTGACCTTTTTGAGGTGATTAGAATTTTGAACTGAACTATTTTGGTTACTAGTGTAGATTGTTCCCATTCCATGATTCATACCACTTCCAGATGTCTTATCTCCATTTAACTCAACTAAGTTTTTATTTGCCACTTATGTCTCCAGGTATTGAACTCTCAACCCTTTGGGTCAAGTCACTGGTTCCAACCAATGCTTTTATCTACAGGGCCATATGCCCTTGAGAGTTCAGTTCAAATTCCTGAAGAAGGTCAGAGCATACAAAATGGCCAAAATGTTGTGAATAAAGATGAGGAAACAGTCCAAAATGTAAATAATTGTGTCTCCTGTTCCTATGAGCAGACGTTTTACTCATAGCGGATGGATGCATTCATGTTCAACAATTAGTGTAGTGAAGGTTGGTCATCTTTCAACAAGACAGGTTTACATGGCTTATAAAAATTCAGTTATTATAAATTAATCTTCATCACTTGTGATATTTGAAAGCATTTTACGGTGGATTATGAAAATGAAAAACGGACAGTTTTATTTTTTTTTCTTGCCATTATCAGAGATTGAAATTGTCAAACTTTCCAGCCAAGATTATCTTATTTACTGGGAAAATCATGAATAAAAGCAAGTAAAAAGTAAAATATACGCAATACAGATTGTAGAATAAGCAAAAAATAAATATCCTTGTATTATTTTGAATTCCAATTGAATTTGTTGCATTCACTTCCACGCAAATAGCCTTGAGAAAGGGTATGAAATTGTCACTTCTCCCTGAAACTATGGTTTAAATATCAAGACAGATTGGGTTCTATAGCCTTGGTTGGCAACCAGTCTACTCCAGAATAATGGGAATATGTGGGAAAATCTTTTGCCCAATTAGTCATGTCTCCTTTGAGACATGATCACCCAAAACATGTATCCCATATGGCACTTAAATGACTGAATAGTTAGAAACAAAACTTTTACTGGGCATAAAGTGGGGGATTGGTTTTCTATTGTTATGAAGTAATAAACTGATCCCTCACTACTTAATATGATTATGTAATATAATCCATCTTCTCCCAGTTATGGGTTAAATAAAACAGATTGCCTTGGTTGGCAATCAGTCTACTGCAGAAAGTAATGGAAACCTACTATGGGAAAATCTTTTGCTTAATCAGTCATGTCTCTTTCGAGATATGATAGCCCAAGCATGTATCATGCATGACACTTAACTGAATATTTTGAACTCTTGTTATCATTTTGATTGATATAGATGCTATTATAGACAACGTTTTGACCAAGTAACCTCAGGTGTTCATTGATCAGCTGATATTGGATTGATCGTCATTTTTATGTGACATCAGTTATTGTCAGTATCTGTTAAATTCGTGCATTACTACTAGATCCAAGGACCGATCACTAAATGTAAGTAATACATGTATAACCAATTCCTATAAGAACTATACCATCATTCAGAAAGACCATTTAGCAGGAACAAACAGTGACATCACAGAAAGAAATATCACAATCAACAGATATCCCATATCCGTAAATCAGTGGATTCCTGATGATGACCAGTGGGTACTTGAAAACATTTTGTCTATAATAACATCCGTATCAACCAAGGAAAGAATAGTGCAAGATATAAGACAATTTCGCATCTCGGAAATGAAATACTGAAAAAAAAGAATGCTGAGATTTCAATAAAAGCAGGATATTACTAATTATAGGCTTAATACTAACCTCTCTTCAGTCAGTCAGTTAAATGCCATACGTGATACGTCTTGGGTGATCATGTCTTGAAAGACATGTCTGACTGGGCAGAAGATTTTCCCATAGTAGGTTGCTATAACTTTCTGTGATAGATTGATTGCCAGCCAAGGCTATAGAACTGTCCTGCCATTTAACTCATAGCTGGAGGGAGAAGAGAGAGATTATTACATTATTATATTAAGTATAATTAGTGGGGGATCAGTTTATTACTTCATAACAATAGAAAACCAATCCCCCAATTTATGCTCAGTAGAAATTTTGTTTCCAACTATTATTATCAGTCAGTCAGTTAAGTGCCATACGTGATACATGCTTTGGATGATCATGTCCCAAAAGAGACATGACTGACTAGGCAGAAGATTATCTCGCTGTAGGTTGCTATTACTTTCTGCAGTAAACTGGTTGCCGGTCAAGGCTATAGAACCCATTCTGTCCTGTTATTTAATCCATAACTGGAGAGAAAGATTAATACCTTTGCCAAGGGTATTTGCATATAAGTGAATGCAAGGAATTCAACTGGAATTCGAACTCAGCTCTCCGATTTCTCATTCCGAGCTGATTTCCACTGCATCACAATTGTATGCCTTAAAGTATGTTTCTTAAAGTTTAAAATATTAATTGGATTTAAAAAAAAAAAAAAGTCTGGGAGGAACAGTGTTTTACAGACAGAGAATGAAAACAGAGTAAACAGAGAGAAAGCACAGTAAAGAACAAATTGAGCAAAAAAGGAAATAATGCCCTGCCCATGTGACATGTTGGTTCCACCCTTTTGCTGTTGAAATAGTTAAATATGGCTACCACTTCTACTCCAACAGTTTTTCTTCTTGCACTTTCACGGCTTCTGCTCCGATGAACTTAGCTCACTGGTGCTCCCTATATATGAATTTACTTGAGCCACAAGATTAGTAACTAAGTCCCACCCTCTTACTGTGAAACCAATAAAATGTAAATGCATATTCTACTCCAGCAGCTTCTTTTCTCACACTTCCTGTCTATGGAATTTCCTTCCGTTTACTTGCTTCCCGACAGCTCTAATCTCCAAGAATTTAAATGTAAAGTCAAGTCATCTATCTCACTAACCAGCATCCTCTTTCTCATGCTCTTTTCTCCGTCTACTCCACTGATCAGTATTCTCATCCTTCTCTTACCCACTTCCTGACACCCCCCTATAACCTGTCACTCATAACTTTCCTCCTATGTAAACCCCTCCAAAACAGTGGCAGTAAAATGCCTTACTTGGGGTGATATGATTATAAAAAATTCTATATTATAATGTGGATATAAAGTGGGGGATCAATTCTACATTACAATCAATATATAAACAGATCCTTCATTTTATGTCCATTTTCATCTTTCTCTTACCCACTTTCTAACGCCTTCTATAACCTGTCACCCTTTCTCATAACTTTCCTCCTATGTAACCCCCTGCAAAACAGTGGCAGTAAAATGTCTTGCTTGGTGTGATATGATTATAATAAAAAAAAAACTTCCTGCTCGTAAAACTCCCATTTAATTGCTTTCCTGATAGCTACAATCTAAATTTTGCAACATCAATTGTCATCTATCTTCTTGAATCCTTTCATCTTTTCAATAGCCCCCCCCCTATATAGTCTTTTCTCTCACTATAACCAGTTAACTTGCAAGACATTAAACCAGAGACTTTGATGCCTTGTTCCCAGTTCTCTAACCTCTTCACTATCCTTTAAGACACAGAAATGAAGGATGTCTTTTTAAAGTCCAGATGTCACCAAGGAAAGAATTAAAATTCACTAAGGGAAAATATGGTTGGTGTATTATTTACTGATCAGGGATTGTCTGAGAAGAGAGGTTTTCGTTCTAAGCTTTCTTTATTACAAGCTTGTGCAACAGATGTTTTATCAGTGTAAAAGCCTCATTGGGGAATTTTGCAAACTTGATTAACAGGAAAAATGTTTCTTTCCTGGAATTTATTTGTAATTTCCATCTTGTAGGAGGATAAAACATTCCAGTTTAGAATTAATAGAAAATCAATGGGAAATTGGGTTGAATCAATTACCTGGTCTTTTGCAAGGAATGTTGCCAGAATCATAGACGTTTATAAGTTTATCGTTCATCCATGTATTGAATATTGCTGCCATATCTAATCTGGTGCTTCTATTTAGCGATTCTTGATAAAAGGAAAAAAAAAAGATCTGCAACGTTACTTGTCCTTACTTGGCATCAGTTTCAGTCACTTTCCCACCCACCCTATAACACGGCTGTCTTCTGCCTTTTCTATAAAAATTTTCATAATTGCCTTGATAGGCTTTCCTCTGTGAAAGTACACATTAGGGGTAGATTTTTAGATTATTGTATTCCCCCATCCCACCATACTGAAAAAAATTGTAAACATTACTAATTAAAACTTCATAGAAAAACTGAAGTATTATATTGGCTATAATAAGAATGGTATGTAAGCCAGCTAAGATTTGTTAGACTAGCCTTCCTTTATTTGATTTTGTGCTGCTTTCTTTTATTTTTTGCAAAATAAAAATAGCTTTACTCTTTGAGAGAATGAATTCAAGTGTGCTACTAAATTGAAGGCAATGTCCTTATTTTACTGTTGAGATGACTAGTCGCAACTGTTATTTCTATGCTAACATTTCCTTCTCACTTGTGAATCTCTTCCAGCTTCTTAGTAAACTTTGATCTTCAAAAATTTAAATGCAATGTCAGTCCTCATCTTTGGTCTAATTCCTGGTCTTGTTTTCTTACAAGTTTTGTTTGGAGTGAAATGATTAAAAACAGATTTGCTGTTTTTAGAGTTGCATTATATGAAAATACAACTTGTTTTATGGTTGATAGCAACCCTCAGTTTATTTGTAGGTAGAACTTGTAGAATATGCAGTGAGAAGAAAAAAAGTCTTAAATTATATGAGCCCTTTTCATTGTATGAAAAAGAAAGAACCACCTGGTCAATTTATATGAATTTTCTTGACAAATATCAGCATTTGGTAACATGTGTTTAGTCAGTCATATATCATGTCATAATTAAATTTATTTTTTAATTTTTAAATCATCTCACCCCAAGCAAGGCATTCTACTGCCACTGTTATGCAGAGGGTTACATAGGAGAAAGAGGGGTTAGTTATAGGAAATGAATACTGAGGATGGGGGTGGAGTAGATGAAAAAAGAGCTTGTGAGAATGGATGCGAGTTAGTGTGATAGATGTCTATTGACCTTACATTTAAATTCCTGGAGATTGTAGCTGTCGGGGAAGCAAGTATATGGAAGGGAATTCCACAGGTGGGAAGTGTCTGAAAAGAAGCTGTCAGAGTAGAAGTTGCGGTTGCAACATATACACATTGGTCTATTAAGTGGGAAGAAAATGGGTAAAGAAAGTAGAAAATGTGAAGGCAAAAAAGGAACTAGTGCAAGGAATGAATGCGTGTGTGAAGCGAGATGGCAATAGAGGTGGAAGAGATGCAGATGAAATAATGGCATTGATTAATGCTTTAAAATCAAGTGGCAATGCAAATTGAAGGTTACGTGAGAATGGAAAAACAAATTATGAATTACAATTTAGGGCAAGAAAGCAAAAGATAAAATATTTATACATTTTTTTCATATGAAATGAATGTTTGCCATTTAAGATAAAAATGAATGCTCACTGGACATTGGAAAAGACGGGAGAATATAGAGGTAAGAAAAGTATTAAGATAATCCTGGTAATCAAAAAACAACAGCATTTCTTTAGATTGATATAAAAGGGATAAGGATGAAAATAAGAAGATCCATAGAGCAAGAGTAGAATTGTCAACACACATGGAATTACCTTGAGTTTATCTAGGGATAGAATGACCAGAGTAAAAGCCTGAAATAATAAACCTATCCTTGGGAAGAACCCAGATAAGGCTATGCCAAAGGTAATCTTAGTTGTCAACACCTATGGAAATTTTATGAAAAATTGATAAGGATGAAAAAGAACACATCAAAGTAAAGCAGAGACAACTTATCAGTTAATCTTAATTGTCAACCATAAAGTTTCCATGAATCTAAATAGCTTAAGAGAATGTTTTGTGTAAAGAGAAAAATTTTTTTTGTATCCAGTGTGCAACAAAAGGATAATCTTAAACTACAATATATTCCGGACTACTCTTTAACAATATATTCGGACTTCTAAACTAACAATATATTCGGACTTCCTAAACTAACAATATATTCGGACTTCCTAAACTAACAATATATTCTGAGACTTCCTAAAACTAACAATATGTTCCGGACTTCCTAAACTAACAATATATTCGGACTTCTAAACTAACAATATATTCCGGACTTCCTAAACTATGCAATATATTCGGACACCTGTGCTGTATATGGACTTCTAATATACCAATATATTCGGACTTCCTAAACTAACAATATATTCCGGACTTCCTAAACTAACAATATATTCAGGACTTCCTAAAACTAACAATATTCAACCTAAACCAACAATATATTCGGACTTCCTAAACTAACAATATATTCGGACTTCTATTGCTTCATCATATTCTAGGACTTCTAAACTAACAATATATTCGGACTTCTAAACTAACAATATATTCGGACTTCCCTAAACTAACAATATTCGGACTTCCCTATTTAACAATATTCGGACTTACCTAAACTAACAATATATTCGGACTTCCTAAGCCAACATTATATTCGGACTTCCTAAACTAACAATATAACATTCGGACTTCCTAAACCAGCAATATATTCGGACTTCTAAACCAACAATATGTTCGGACTTCCTAAACTAACAATACATATCCGGACTTCCTAAACTAACAATATATTAGGACTTCTAATAACAATCATATTCGGACTTCCTAAACTAACAATATATTTAGGACTTCTAAACTAACAATATATTCGGACTTCCTAAGCCAATAATATATTTCGGACTTCTAAACTAACAATATATATTCGGACTTCTATTCCAACAATATATTCAGACTTGAAAATAATAACAATGTATATTCAGGACTGTTGTAATATATTAGGACTTTAAACTAACCAATATATTCCGGACTTCCTAAACTAACAATATATTCGGACTTCTAAACTAACAATATATTCGGACTTCCTAAACTAAACAATATATTCTAAGGACACCTAAAGCTAATCCTCATTTAGGACTTCCTAAACTAACAATATATTCCGGACTTCCTAAACTAACAATATATTCCGGACTTCCTAAACCTAACAATATATTCCGGACTTCCTAAACTAACAATATATTCCGGACTTCTAAACTAACAATATATTCCGGACTTCCCTAAACTAACATTGTTAGGACTTCTAATAACAGCCTCTTAGAACTCACAAAGCTAACAATATATTAGGACTTCAATAACCAATATTCAGGACTTCCTCAATAAATATTCCGGACTTCTAAACTAACAATATATTCAATACAAACTAACAATATGTTCAAAACTGCTTCAATATATTCCGGACTTCTAAACTAACAATATATTCCGGACTTCCTAAACTAACAATATATTCCGGACTTCCTAAACTAACAATATAATGTTCCGGACTTCTAAACTAACAATATATTCTACGGCTTTACAAACTACAGAAAATTTAGAGACTGCATAAATATTGATACGCTGTTTGTGGGTAGGTTTCATTAGAAAGAATGGCATTAAAAATAAAAAACATTTCTATTTAAAAGCATACAAAAGAATTGCTTATTTCCTACTTACCAACATGAAAATGTTGAATGAGCACGAGATAGGAACATAATACTGGTAAATTCACAGTTATTAACAGATTTCATGAATGTAAACTGATCGAATTTTTTAAAAACTGTTCTTCAAAGAGGAAATTTTGTTTAAAAAGATAGATTTAAAAGCAAAACAGAAATAAGAAACGTTCCATTTTTGACATGGAGAAAAATGAAGCAGATAGAAGTGTCAGTTTAAAGATAGGAATATTATTTGGCAACAAGAAAGAATGTTCTTTGTGCTTAACTGTGCAGCACCAATAGCAGAGATTGGACTCTACAAGATTCTATTTTCATCAGGCATCTGTCATGAAGACATGATTAGTTTGGTAGAAAGTTGGTGTGAAATTCTAGACGTGCAGAGGTGCAACAAATGAAGTTAAGAATGACAGACAGTCAATGAATAAATTAGTGGCATCAACACTGCTTAATGTCAGTCTACAAATCTATGAATAGTGTCATGAAAAGAAAACAAGGGAAGCCATCCATATAATTAATGCCTTTTCTAAGATTCTATTCAGTAAAGGAAATGATACTTCTGAAAAATAGGGTCTTTTAAAAGAAAAGATTGGTGATAGGGTAACATTTCCTTATTGATTAAATATACAATAAAATCAATATTAAACTAATATATATATATATATATACATACACACACTTAGATTTTTTTTTTTTAAATCATTTCACCCCAAGCAAGGCATTCTGCTGCCACTTTGGTCATGACTAAATTAAACTAGTACACAGTTGTCTTAAGTGTTCAATACAATTATATTGTAGAACTTTTGAAAATTTTTCACTTGCAAACAAGTTATTATACAATCCAGGTTTCTACTGTCTGGTGTCTTCAGGCAATTTACAATAACATTATTGTAAATCAGCTGGAGAAACCTAGGTTGCATAATAACTTATTTACAAATATATATATATATATATATATATATATATATATAATATGGATATGTCTGCCTGTGTATGTTTGTGTGTCTCCATTCTAACACTACTCCTCTGAAACTGTTGGTCTAATTTCAACCAAAATTGGGTCACTTGTTGATCATGACATGAAACTTATATGAAAATTTTTTGAATCCATTTACAGGGTACAGCAGAAATCACTGAAATGCTTAGAATTTATGAACTCCTCCAAGAAACCTCATGCAAATTCAAAATTGAATAACCTGTAGATCAAGGTCTTAACCTTTGATGTACACAATTTTTTAGATCTATGTATAGGGTTCATCAAAAAATCAATGATGAACAAATTTAGTATCCCCCACTTGTAGGTGGTTTTTGTGCACTTTCATGCGTTTCTCCAACACTCTTCACTCAAACAAAATCAAGTCACTGGTAGATGAAGGTCTGATTCCTGATATGCAAAAAAAAAACCAAAAAAAAAAACCATTCAATTTACACACAATGTGTGGCAAAAATTAATAGAAAATGTTTTTTATTTATTTCTCTGAAACGTTTAGTTATATCCCAACAAAAATCTGGGTTTTTTTTTTTCTAACTTCTACCTTATATGCTTTAGTGAAAAATTTAATGTTTTCTACAAGGTGCCAACTCCTGGCATTGTAGGAATGATGTATCCATGTCTTGTGTCACAATGTCATCACATCACAAGCTCCTGTAACGCCTGTCATCATTCTTCTAATTGTACATTGGCAAAATTGACCAAACATTAATCTCATTTTACAAATACAAAAAAATACTTCGCATTTTTTTAACTTACGCATCCTGGCAACCTTATAGTCGAGCTTTTTGAATAAGCACTTGACCTTACCATTTCAGCATAACCACTAAAAAACCCCAAGTAACACCTGGAGCGGGGACTATACAGCTAGTATTTTATAAATACTATGATTGTTTTCCAAACTTTCTGGTTGATCAATTTTATGACCTGTCAATCATTGCTGGGTTATTTGATATTGAAATGTATGAAGCACCCAGTGATCCTTTAACTCCATTAGTCAGTTAAGTGCCATATGTGATACACGCTTGGGCAATCATGTCTCAAAAGGGACATGACTGACTTGGCAGAGGATTTTCCTGCAGTAGGTTGCCATTACTTTCTGTGGTAGACTGGTTGTTGATCAAGACTATAAAATCTGTGCTGCTATTTAACCCATGTCTTGAGGGAAAGTGACAGATTAATCTTTGCCAAGGGTATTTGCATGTGAATGTATCAAGTTCAACTAGAATTCAAACTATTTTTCATTCCGAGCCAATATCCATTACACCACAATGCACTCCGTCAGTCATTATTAATGGCCAACTGGACTCGGCTTTTTAAATATTACTCCAAGCCAAATTAGATTTTGATTTTGCATGTCATTCCTCGAGTTCAGAATTTTATATGCTCAAGTGAGGCTTAGGCTTACTGGTAGAGATGTGAAACTGGTTCACTGGTGAGGAGGAGGAAAGGCGTTGCCAAAAGAGGGGAAAATAATTGTGTTGGGAAAAAGCAACCACAGGAAATCATTCCAAACAGGCACACCAAATTCACACGTCTTTTCTTGATCTCCGAAACACTATTCTTACGCAAACAACAGCTCGAATAACGACCCCCACCTGAAAATGAGCAAACGTTTTATGCACTTGACCTGGCTACCACTCAGCACAGTAAATGTAAACTGCTACAAGTGACACCAATTCTGCTTACCACAAAGTGCTGTCCGATTCTTCATCTAACCAACACTTGCAAATTTGCAGTTGCCACCCTCCCCTTACAAAACACTTGACTCTGGCCCATTTGGGTTGCTGAGGCAACCCACTGCTACAGAAGGTTACTCCACAGGATGAAAAACAAGACCTGTCAAGTCCTAGATGAGCTTCTTCAATATTTAGTCGGCCTTCCCACTTAAGGCAAAATGTGACACAAGGTCATTTTATGTGGGTCTTCCGGGCCATATAGCCCGGCCAAAAATATCTACCTTTCCCCAATTGTGACTACCCTTCAGTGAAGCCACGACTGGGTTAGTGCTCTCTGCCCAAAGGCAGATAGCTGACAGTGACAAAGCTAGCACTACTGGTGTTACTACTCCTAGATGAGCTTCTTATATGTTGGTTGTTAGCTCCTATAAGGCAAGGATAGATTCCTAAGCCTTGAATGGCAACCTTTCCAGAGAAGATGTCATAACAAAACAGTGTTCTATGGGAAGTGTGAGTTGAGAATCAGGAGGAACATTCAGCCCTGTAAAAAAAAAAAAAAAAAAAACTTGCCTGAACAAAGAAGCAAAATATATATATATATATATATATATATATATATATACATACATACACACACACACACACGAGTGAATACAGAACTAAGAAAGAATTTTTACAACGTCCAAAACAATTTAAAACAGTGCTCGTTAAATCTGTCTAGAAATCAAAGACTCATTAATCAACCATATTAACTACTCACTTTCTTCAAAATTCTAATGGTCAATCCACAAGACTTGTTCCTTTATCACTAATCCCCACCAACATCCCACACACAACTGACCAAATATAAGAAAAGAGGCTTTCCATTCCTATCCACACCGCCTGATGTGACATTGAAGTTTCAAAGTTGAAACAAATGTACCATTTGTAGTGGATATATAAAAAAAATTATGTACATGTTCTAAAATATAATGTTATATATATATATATATATATATATATATTTGTGTGTATCCATGTTAATGATTGAGTCTTCTCCAATCAGTATATTCTTTTATTTAATATGAAATATAGAATACAGGAAAATATTTTTTTTTATTCTTTTTTGGAATCACATGTGGTGTCATTTAAACCAGCACACTAACTAGCTTTTCTGCTAGTGAGGAGAAGGGCAGGTCACTCTCCACATGATAAAAAAAAAAGACCCATCAGGGTATAGATGAGTTTCTCATAGGAGCCAAAAACCAAACTGGGATGGAGTCTCAAGCCATGAATAGGGACCCATGTAGAGAGGGTATCTCAAAAACTGTACTTGAAACTATGGATACTTTTAACAAGACGAGAAGTGTTCTAACAAGACGAGAAGTGTTCTAACAAGACGAGAAGTGTTCTAAAGGCGAGAAGTGTTCTAACAAGACGAAAGTGTTCTAACAAGGCGAGAAGTGTTCAACAAAGGCGAAGTATTCTAACTAAGGGCGAAGTGTTCTAACGACGAAGTGTTAACAAGTGAAAGTGTTCGCCAAAATGAGAAGTGTTCTAACAAGGCGAGGAAGTGTTCTAACAAGGCGAAGTGTTCTAACAGAGCCAGAAGTGTTCTAACAAGACGAGAAGTGTTCTAACAGGTAGTACTAACAAGACGAGAAGTGTTCTAACAAGGCGAGAAGTGTTCTAACAAGACGAGAAGTGTTCCTAACAGACGAGAAGTGTTCTAATAACAAGACGAGAAGTGTTCTAACAAGACAGAAGATGTTCTAACAAGACGAAGTGTTCTAACAAGACCCGAAGTGTTCTAACAAGACGAGAAATGATTCTAACAAGGCGAGAAGTGTTCTAACAAGACGAGAAGTGTTCTAACAAGACGAAGTGTTCTAACAAGACGAGAAGTGTTCTCAACAAGACGAGAAGTGTTCTAATGAGGCGAGAAGTGTTCTATAAAGACGAAGGTGTTCTAACAAGACGAAGTGTTCTAACAAGACGAAGTGTTCCTGTAACAAGACGAAAGTGTTCTAACAAGACGAGAAGTTGAACAACAAGACGAGAAGTGTTCTAACAAGACGAGAAGTGTGCTCTCCAAGACGAAGTGTTCTAACAAGACGAAGTATGTTCTATAAGACGAGAAGTGTTCTATGGTGGTGTTCAACAAGACGAGAAGTGTTCCTATAAGACAGTATTTCTAACAAGACGAAGTGTTCTAACAAGACGAGAAAGTGTTCTAACAAGACGAGAAGTGTTCTAACAAGACGAGAAGTGTTCTAACAAGATGAGGGTGTTCTTTCAAGACGAGAAGTGTTAACAACAAGACAGAAGTGTTCTAACAAGACAGAAGTGTTCTAACAAGACGAGAAGTGTTCTAACAAGACGAGAAGTGTTCTAACAGAACCCAGAAGTGTTCTAACAAGACGAGAGTGTTCTAACAAGACGAGGAAGTGCTAGGGCAAGTGTTCTAACAAGGCAGAAGTGTTCTAACAGGGTAGAAGTGTTCTATGAGAACGAAGTGTTCTAACAAGACAGAAGTGTTCTAACAAGACGAGAAGTGTTCTGAACGAAGTGTTCTAACAAGACGGTAGATTTCACAACAAGACGAGTATTCTAACAAGACGAGAAGTGTTCTAACAAGACGAAGTGTTCTAACAAGACGAGAAGTGTTCTAACAAGACGAGAAGTGTTCTAACAGACGAGAAGTGTTCTAACAAGACGAGAAGTGTTCTAACAAGACGAGAAGTGTTCTAACAAGACGAAAGTGTTGTTCTAACAGACGAAAATTTCTAACAAGACGAGAAGTGTTCTAACAAGACGAGAAGTGTGAAAGAGTTCCCAAGGTGAACTGGCATGGCGAAGTATGCATTCCAGAAGCTGAGTAGAGTATTACAAGAAAAAAAATTTCACTAGAAACAAAGAGATGAAGGAAAAACTTGAACTGAAATGTGGTTCTACTGGAGGATGCTGAGGATACCATAGATCGAGCATGTGTGCCACGATGAGGTTTTGGAAAGGATGGAAACGAAAAGAAAATTAATACTGAGCATCAGGAAGAGACAGCTAAAGTTCCAGAGACATGTAATGAGGAGAGGGGGCTTGGAGAATCTGATACTCATATGCCAGATAGAGGAAAAGTCAGACAGGGGAAAGCAGAGGCTAGCATACTTGATGAGCCTGAGCAGGTTGACGGCAGAGTGGGCCTTGGGTTGGGTAACAGGAGAAAGCATGCTAAGAGCCACCAGGGATAGGGAGACCTGAAAGGACATAGGTACCTAGAACTCACTTCTCTAGTGGATTATCTCCCTGCACTTCCCACCTGAGGAACTCCCTCCCTCATTCTTACTTCTCCTGATAGCTACAATCTCTAAAGGTTTAAGTGCAATGTCAATTACCATCTCCTAGACTTCTATCTCTTACCTTTTCTTTAACATCCCCCCCCATAGTTTTTTTTTTTCTGTCTTTACTCTTTAATTGTAACTTCTTGCTGTGATGAAACAATTATAAAAAAAATGCCTAACCAAGAATATTACAACCGCTAAAAGAATCACAAGAAGTTGAGACCCTAAGAGAGAATAATTAAGAAATGTGCAAAAATCACGTGTCACACGAGTACGAAAATGTTTAGAAAGTGGAATTCAGTTTCAACTCATTGTAAACTGTCCTGTAGTAAATTGCCTAGGGTCTAGACTTTTGCACTCCCCACTGCATATACATACAGGGTGACAATATAGTCATACAGTTACTTACAATAAAGGCAATGCAATTAACAGTCCAGAAATTTATTAAAATGATTCTGCTTAATAGCAAAATGCTATGATAAACAAGTGAATTAATTACTCATACTGTATTGCTTTTTTTTTTTTGTTATAAGTTACTATATAGTGACTTTAAAGCCACCCTGTAGATGTACGAGCTGAATATATGGTTTAGAATCTAACAAAGTAAAAGAAAAAAAAAAACGGTAAATTTTTGTTTTAGGTGCCGAAGGCTTTTCCCCATCACTTCAAATTTATCCAAAATAGCATTATTTCTGTGCAAATGTATATGCTGAACTCAGATCAACAAATAGTTATTGAAGAAACTTACCTTTATTGATCTTAATGATCAGGAAAAAAAAAAAAAAAAAAAAAAAAAAAAAATCGAACTACATCTCACTTTTGTCTCCCATAACTCTCACGCAGTCATGTAATTAACTGCTGAATGACTTTCGGCATAGGCAACAAATTTCGGCCTATTTACTTCCTGTAATGAAAGTAACATGCAATTTTTTTCCCTACATGTATTACTTTCATTACAGGAAGTAAATCGGTGAAAATTTCAGTAAAGGAAGTAAATAGGCTGAAATTTGAGTTACAGGAGACAAAAAGTGCAAGATGTAGTTCGATATTTTTTTTTCTGATCATTAAGATCAATAAAGGTAGGTTTCTTCAATAATTGTTGATTTGAGTTCAGCATATATATTTGCACAGAAATAATGCTACTTTGGATAAATTTGAAGGGGGGAAAGCCTTTGGGACCTAAAACAAAAAGTTATAGAGAAAACTTTTCTGAATATAACATGTTTCACATTCATTAAAGCTTCTTCAGAGACTGAGATAAAAATGAAAAACAAAGTTATAGTATTACTGGTTTGTTGAGATTTCTGGTTGATTCTTGTAGGTCAGTTGTGTGTTGTGCATTGAAGCAATAGATAATTCTTTTCAAATGCATGTATAGAAACGCTTGTCTTTACATGTCTGCATATTGAGTGTCAAGTATTAAAATAAATTTTTAAATAGGTATGAGAAATTTTTGAATTGTAAAGTATCAATACTTTTGTTGGTTGGTAACGTTAGTTAATATAAATGTATATGAAGGAAGATCTGTAGACATTTGCAATTTGTTGAAAATGTAGGAAGATGTTGTGAAGATCTATAAATGCTGTTATTTTTTTATTGTCGGTCAACAAAACAGCTTTATTGTAGCATGGAATTAGCATTTAGTTTTATTATTTTTATGTATTTAGAATTTGAGTTTTGTTTAATGGCATATCAATACCTCTGTGGGTTATTTAATGCCAAAAAGGTTGGGTTTAATGTATTTTTTTAATGTTTGGTTACAGTGAGAAGGCTGATTTAGTCAGATTTTAATGAAAATTTGTTTTTATTTTAGAAAACTGGAAATGTCTTCTAGTTTTGTATTCAAAAATGTTTTACTGAGAATTTTTATTTCCTTCAAAAATGTATATTTTTCTATAAAGTCTTTTTTATTTATTTTTTTATTTCTATAATAGTGTATTTTTATACTTTCATAGTGTTTTGACCCCAGTTTGGGGGTTAACTATTTGCCCAAAGCTGGGAACCTGACAAGTGCTACGGGTCAGGGTAATTTTTAGTTTTCAACCGGAACATCTGCATGGAGCCGGTGGCGCAGCGACGACTTTTGGTCATTTGTTTTTTGGTCGTGAAAGTGCAAACATCCAGTACATTGCTTTTGTTCAGTATCACCACAAACTCCACAATTTCTTGTCCCTCTGCACTTTACTATAAAGTGTTATTTTTATCTCTCCCAATACCTTCTCAGCCAATTCTTTATGCAAGTTCATTAACTCGATTATGTATAACTTTACTCTCTTGCTTCCAATGTGTCAGTCAGTGACTACCTTGAGTGGCTTTTGAGACTTGAAATATGAATTAAAAACCCTGTTAGCAACAAGTACCATTTCAGCTTTTGAGCATTTGTCATGGGAATTCAAAGAGGCTAGCCCCACTTTCGTACCACATCTCAAATGAAGTAGGATGCAAATCCAACTCCTCCCAGGACAAACATGGCCTAGAGATGATGCCTTTCTCCCTCAATTTCAACCACTTCCTTTTTGTTCTTGCAAAAAGTTTGTCTATTGCTTCCAACTGGTTCAACAAATTTTAGCTCAACATCTTAACCTCAAATAACAATCCATGAAGAACAAGTTCAACTATTTAAACATGGCCTCTTCAGATTTTTCAGAACTCCTTATATGTGCTATATCTCTTTAGGACATTGGCAACCATGGCTCTCCACATTTTTCTGTCCTTTGTAGCCTTTAGCAAAGTTCCTTGCTTTATATTGTGATTCCTGTTCAGCCAGCCATTTACACAAACTTACTAGGTAGTTTATGTACTGCTTTTTCTTGCTACCTCTTGCTTTCAAGATATCCTTCTGGGTATCAAATTTTCCATGTCCCTTTCCTCATGTGCTCTAGAAAGGTCAACTTTACAGTGCTATGTAGAAGACTTTATTCTCATTGTTTCTAAGAAAAGCCTAATTTCCTGAAAAACTTTATAAATTACTGAAAATGTTAGCTTTTGTTAACGCATTTTCCAAGGGTATCTTGTATGAAAGTGGTTAATTTTACCATTACAGATGTCAGTTATCTCCCTTTAACTCTAAAGGCCAAGTGTCCTTGAGGACATGACTCATGGAATCGGAACAATCTGCCCTAGTAACCAAAATAAAGGGGTTTGTTCAAAATTCCAATCACCTGAAGAAGGTCAGTGTACAATGGTCGAAATATCATGAATATGACAGATGAGAACAGCCCAAACAATGTTAATGTTAATACCTCATCTCAGAAATCTAGAAAAGTAGTCACAATGTTTGCATTTGAATTTTATGCTTTGCAACACTGAACTATGGTATTATCTATTCTGGCATTATTAATCCACGTCTACATCAGTGATAAACAAAACTTCCAATCCCCTGAAGAATGTTGGAGCATCAGTCAGTCAAGTGCCATATGTGATACATGCTTGGGCGATCATGTCTCGAAAGAGACATGACTGACTGGGCTGAAGATTATCCCGCAATAGGTTGCCATTGCTTTCTGCGGTAGACTGTTTGCCGACCAAGGCTATAGAACCCAATCTGTCCCGTTATTTGATTCATAGCTAGAGAGGGAAGAGATGTATTATATTATTAAGTAGTAATTAGTGGGGAATCAGTTTATTACTTCATAACAAAATAAAACAGATCCCCCATTTTATGCCCAGTAGAAGTTTTAATTATGATTCCAGCTATTACATTCAGTCAGTCAGTTAAGTGCCATACGTGATACATGCTTGGGCAATCATGTCTCAAAAGAGACATGACTGACTGAGCAGAAGATTATAACACAGTAGGTTGCCATTGCTTTCTGCAGTAGACTGGTTGCCAAGCAAGGCTATAGAACCCAATCTGTCCTGTTATTTAACCCATAACTGGAAGGAAGAGATGGATTAATACCTTTCCCAAGGGTATTTGCACGTAAGTAAATGCAATGAATTCAGCTGGAATTCGAACTCGGCTCCCCGATTTCTCACTCGGAGCCGATATCCAATGCACCACAATGCACAATGAACAAAATGTGAATGTGGCAATAGAGATGAGGACAACCGTATAATGAATGGAAATTCTTTTATAATGAAATGGTGAATTTAGCCAAATGGGGACAGTCAAAAACAGGAAAAATGTTCTTTATGACCGAATAATGATGTGAGTTCATAAAGACTCAAACATTAGAGATGCTGGTAACATTTGCATCATGTGTAGAGGAAAAAAAAAAATGTAGAAAGCAGTTGCTATAGCAACAGGCATTTTGTGAGGGGTGAGGGCTGATTCTTTCTTCCTTGCTTGTAAATGCAAAATTTGGGAGGTTTGCCAAGAACATCACTCGATGACACCTGTTATGTCATAAATTGGGATGGGATGCTTCTGACTTGGAGACAGATTCCTCTTCCCACTCATTCTATTTCTAGTAAGGCAGGCCCACTGGACTGTTTATATCTGCATGTTTTTTGTTTTTTTTTGTTTATATCTTGTTTATGTTTTTAAGCAATAAAGCCACTAAGATGCAAAGGGTTATTGAGTATGAGAATGAAAAATGAAAAACATTAAGAATGATAAGAATTAAGACAATAAAAATTAAAATTACATTTAAATTTTTTAAAATCAAAGTTAACTGGAATACAAAAAGCTGGAAGAGTTTCACAAGGGAGAAGTGAGAGAAGAAACTGTTAGCATAGAACTTATGGTTATATTTAGCCATTTCATCTGTAAAAATGAGATCTAGCTGCCAATCTAGTACTGCACTTAAATCCATAAAGTACCAAAGTGGAGGCTACATTACAGCAGTAAGAAAGTGAAACAAATACAAGGTCAAGTCCTATAATATTGCAAAACATATCAGCCATGATAATGTCATGTTAGATTCCATTATGCAAACCAATTATTTTGAAACTTATGAATATCGAACAGTAATATCTTCAGGATATACTCTTGTTATATTAAGTGCGTATAGTGGCAGGAAAAAGAAAGGATGGATGTTTAGAAAATAAAAAAAATTGTATTGGGGGGAGAAAAATAAATGTGGTTTGAGTTTTGTTTAATGGCATATCAACATTTGTGGGTTATTTAATGCCAAAAAGGTGGGGGTTTTAAGGTATTTTTTTTTAATGTTTGGTGAGGATGTTGATCTTAAATTTTTTGTTTTAATTTTTAATTTTTTTATTTTAAAAAACAAAGTTTTTCCCTTCAAAATTATTCAGGAAAATATTTTTGAAGGAAAAGATAATTTCCTTCCCTCCAAAAAGAAATTTTTTTGAATGAAGGAAAAAATAATTTCCTTCCCTTCGAAAATAAATATTTTTCTATAAAAGTATTTTCTGTATATATTTCTATAAAAGTGTATTTTTATACTTTCATATTGTTTTTGCCCCAAGTTTGGGGGCGGTTAACTATATGCCCACAGCTGGGACCCTAGCAAAAGCTATCAATCTGGGTCAGGATGGACCTGGGATCAACGGCAATTCCATACTCCTCACAACCTCCCAATCAGTCAATAAATGTGGTAAATCAGTGTAAATCTTTAAAAAATTTGATTTTCCTGAAATTAACTATTCATAAGTAAATTCATAAATCTTTTCTGGTTTGTTAAAATTACCCATGTGTTTCTTCGTCATTATCTTTCATTAATCTTCTTGGTGTGGATAAACTGTTCATTTTAATCTAAGCCCTATGGCACTACATGACTTGCTTTTCTCTGCTGTCTATATAGCAACTGGGGATGACAGTCACATCTTGCTTCTAAGAAAGCTCAATAGGTAAGGTTTTTTTTTTTTTTTTTTATAAGCGTTTCACCCCGAGCAAGGCATGTCACTGCCACTACTGTGCAGGGGGCTACGTAGAGTGGAGAAAGGCTGGTTAAATATAGGAAATAACAGAGGGTGGGTGATAGGCGGGTAAGGATACCGAGAATGAGGGTTGGGTAGATGAGAGTGTTGTGAGAATAGTTGGGAGTTAGTGTGATAGGAGGTGTCTATTGACCCTACATTTAAACACCTGGAGATTGAAGCTGTCGGGAAAGCAGACTTGTGGAAGGGAGTTCCACAGGCGAGAAGCGCGAGAAAAGAAGCTGTTGGAGTAGAATTTACGGTTACATCTTATTTGTTTAACTGTAAAAGGGTGGGACCTAGTTGCTAATCTAGTATCTTGTGTAAATTCGTGCTTGGGCGGCACCAGTGATCTAAGCTCATCGGAGCAGAAGCCATGAAAGTACTTGTAGAAGAGGCACAGGGAAGCTACATCACGCCAGTGAGAGAGCGGCTGCAGCCGGTCTGCCAAGTCAGTATCAACCACGTTACAGATCCTCCTTTGTATTTTGTCTAGAAGCCCAAGGCGAGCAGCAGGGGCACCCGACCAGATATGGCAGCAATATTCAATACACGGGCGGATGGTAGATTTGTATATGTGCAGAATAGTTTCAGGTGGGAAAAATTTCCGGCCTTGCACTGACATCAGTTTGATGAGACAGGAAGGGCATCACTTGTCGTCAAGTGATCGATCAATTGATGTGGAGAAGTATTAAGTGGAAGCACGGATCATTAGTTTTTTTAAAATCATTTCATCTCCAAGTAAAACAAAGCTACTAAGATGCAAGAAGTTACTTAGAGTGAAAGAGTGACAATACATTTAACTTTTGGAAAAGTTAGAATTTTGCTTAACAGCATATCATCTTCTGCGGGTTATTTGATGCCAAAAAGGTGAGATTTTAAGGTATTTTTTTTATTAATGTTCGGTTGTAGTGAGAAGGTTACTTTAGTCAGAATTTAATAAATTTTTTTTATTCTTTACTTTAGAAAACTGAAAATATCTTCTAATCTGTTTTTTTCAAAAATGTGCTATGGTAATTTTTTCTTCAAAAATGTATATTTTTTTTTATAATAATCTATTTTTATATTTTCATAGTGTTTTGACCCCAGTTTTGGGGTTAACTATTTGCTCATAGCTGGGAGCCTAACAGATGCTACCACTCTGGGTCAGTGTGGACCTGAAAACAGCAATTAAGAGGTGGTTTCATACTCCTTACTACCTCCCAATCAGAGGCCTTGCTGCCGGATGCAATTTACCGTCATACCCAGGACCAACGTTTTGAAAATCAAAGTTGATTAGGAAGCAACTGACTAGCAGAGTTCCACAAATGAGAATTGTGGGAGAAGGAACTATTAGTATAGAACTTATGATTACATCTTGCGATTTCAACTGTAAAAAGATGAGACCTAGCAGCCAATTTTTCTAGTACACTCAAATTCATAAGTTCTCAGTACAATGAAAGTTCAACAATTAACATGAAAATTTATAGAAAAGGCACAGGGAAACTTATGGCAGTGGGAAAGTGACAGAAGCTGAGATGCCAGGTCACAGCCAATAAAATTGCAGATTCTTTGTATTTTATTTAGAATCTAAATATATAACAGAAGCACTAGATGTAGCAGCATGGATTAATGATAGACTTATAAATATTCAAGGAAGATTTTGGTGACAAAAATTATTTAGCCTGACAGTGAACCAACTTTCCTAGCAGCAGACCTAGCAATTGATTCAATATAATCTTTCCACTTCAGTAGAAAATATTAGCTTGAAAAATTGCAATGGAGGTTAGCATCAGCCATGCTGATGGAATGCAATAAAAAGGTTTTCTATGATGATTAAAAGTTTTGTTTCAGAGCCATTAAAATTATCAAGCTATTTCTTGCTCTTGTTGACCGATTGTAGGTCATTTTTCATTGTTTAATTGTAAAATCATGTTGCTATTAAATGATAATGTAAGATCACATATTGCCCTAGTCACTTAGGAAAGGATTATGGTACTTAAACTTGATTCTTTTTACCCTGACAATCATTGCTCCATCTGATGACCATAGAAGGAAAATAATGAAGTTGAGTGTTTCTTTGCATTTACACCAGAGAGCTTGGTTAGAATGTGTTTAACTACGTCAACTCTGATGGGGCATTTTATATCAACCAGATAAATATATAATACACATTTCATCAATAGTTGAAAAGTTCAGTTTGGTAGATACCAGTCATTATATACACATACAATGAATTTTTAAAGAAATTTAAAACTTTCTTTTAGAAACCCTATTACTTGGCCAGAGTATTGATAAGGAGAGAGAGAACATCTTACATATCTGAAAAGCATTTCTTTGTCTTTAAATGTGCCAGGAATTTTTCAACCTTATATATGCATACTCTGCAATATAGTATCAGAACTATTCAAGAATTTATACTGTGCACCAGTAATCTTCAAATAAAAAAGAAAAGACATTTTGCATTCTGGTTTAATGCCTAATTTAATACTTGACATTTTTTCTGATTAAACAACAGCTGGTCCTTGTTTACAATCCTATAAAACTGGCAAGAAGCATTTGTCAGAAATCCAAAGGCACATTGGAATAGCATAAAATAGTTTACAAAAGTTAAAATGTTAAAAAATAAGGTGGGGGAGGGGCAAAATTTCATTAGAAACAAAGAAAAGGCTGAAATGCTATGCCGTATAAATCCTAATATGGCAATGAATATTGGACAAAAATAAAAATTGAAGCATCTGAGAAATTAACATTTAGACATGCACAAACAGGAAAGAAAGCTTGGAGACTTTGATACTTACAGGGCATAATGATGACACATGGCAAGATGGAAATAATGAGTAACCTAAAGTGGGAATGATAATAGTATGATAACTATTTATAGCGACAGTGAATAAGAAATAGTGGAGAACTACAACTAACTATGCCCAGAATGGTAAGTTCAATTTAAAGGAAAAACAGATGATGTAAAAACAGGCAGGAGAATTGAGGGAAAACAGTGAATGCTCTAGTTCAAAGTTGTATGGGCAGATCAAGCAAAGCAAAGCAAAAAGCGCAAAAAGCAAAAAGCAAAGTGAAAAGCAAAGCAAAGAGCAAAGCAAAAAAAAAGGAAAAGATTGGAGAGAAATAATCACCCATGTCAAAACAAACAAAAAAAGAAAATGCATATGAATTCTGAAATGGTAAAGAGTCAAAAGTGAACCATTTGGAGAGCCATGATTACCTCTTCCTAAAAATATATGGTACATCAAAGACATGAGAAAATAGAACCTAGAGAATTTAACACTCACAGGACATAGTAAAGGTAAAAGGATCAGATGAAAGCAACTTTGGAATTTGTGTGGATGGAAAAAAGACAAAAAGGGATGGTAAATTAAAGTTATTTACAGCAATAAAAACAAGAAGTTGTGAAGAGCCATGATTGCCTAAGTTCTGAAAGAACACAGCATGTAAAAGAGGAAGCATACGTATTGCAGAACAAGAACAAAGAGATGGTAAAAAAAAAAAAAATCAAAAGTTACTTAGAGCAACAAAAGAATGTTGTGGAGAGTCATATGCATAACAGTATGATAGCCTACCTGTGGTTTATACTACAGCCCTAGTGAAAAGACCTTGGTTACAACTGAGTGGCAGTGTAACCTCAAGAAAGGATTAACTGTTTGAACAAAGCTCATACACTCAAACTCTTGGTCATAACAGCTTGCGAATTAGTTAACATAATCAACAGTTCTGCTGACCCAATTTCACCTACTCATGGTATGTCTTTCAGACACTTTTGAAAGTCGTTGCATGCCGAGCTTGCCTCCCCAGGCCGAAAAAAAAAAAAAAAAAAATCACAAGTCACCTTCCTGACAAATTGTCCGTGTTGAGTAAAGCATTTTAGCCACTTAGCACCACCTCCATACGAGAGAATTCACCTTAAAAGCTTCATCTTTGGATTTTTTTGATGCAAAAGAAATCCCATAACTTTTCACAGATGGTGTATTATTCTTATTATGATGGACTGATTATGAAGCTTATGGAGTTTTACTACGATTTTCGTTGGTGCTAAACTTCAGAGTATAAAAGGAAAAGTAGAAAATAGGGAGACAAGAGTTATTGAGGAAAGAAAAAAATAATGTATCAGTGAAGTTCTGTAGATTTGCCGTCCAAAAATCAATGAAGGTGAAGGCAGTAAATTGAAAACTGATCTGCTTAAATCTGTGACACAGGTAGAGAGAACGTGTGGTCATTATGACCCAGAGAGCAAAAGACAGCTTGTGTTTCACAAGTGGTGTCTCAAGTTAGATTATTGTCTGTAAATGAGGTGAGGAGAGAGAAAAATGGGCAAAAGCGAAAGAAAAAAAAAAAACCAAGCAGAGTAAGCAAAACGAGAGAAGCAAAACGAGAGAAGCAAAACGAGAGAAGCAAAACGAGAGAAGCAAAACGAGAGAAGCAAAACGAGAGAAGAAACGAGAGAAGCAAAACGAGAGAAGCAAAACGAGAGAAGCAAAACGAGAGAAGCAAAACGAGAGAAGCAAAACGAGAGAAGCAAAAACGAGAGAAGCAAAACGAGAGAAGCAAAACGAGAGAAGCAAAACGAGAGAAGCAAAACGAGAGAAGCAAAACGAGAGAAGCAAAACGAGAGAAGCAAAACGAGAGAAGCAAAACGAGAGAAGCAAAACGAGAGAAGCAAAACGAAGCAAAACGAGAGAAGCAAAAACGAGAGAAGCAAAACGAGAGAAGCAAAACGAGAGAAGCAAAACGAGAGAAGCAAAACGAGAGAAGCAAAACGAGAGAAGCAAAACGAGAGAAGCAAAACGAGAAGCAAAACGAGAGAAGCAAAACGAGAGAAGCAAAACGAGAGAAGCAAAACGAGAGAAGCAAAACGAGAGAAGCAAAACGAGAGAAGCAAAACGAGAGAAGCAAAACGAGAGAAGCAAAACGAGAGAAGCAAAACGAGAGAAGCAAAACGAGAGAAGCAAAACGAGAGAAGCAAAAAAAACGAGAGAAGCAAAAACGAGAGAAGCAAAACGAGAGAAGCAAAACGAGAGAAGCAAAAAAACGAGAGAAGCAAAACGAGAGAAGCAAAACGAGAGAAGCAAAACGAGAGAAGCAAAACGAGAGAAGCAAAACGAGAGAAGCAAACAGAGAGAAGCAAAACGAGAGAAGCAAAACGAGAGAAGCAAAACGAGAGAAGCAAAACGAGAGAAGCAAACGAGAGAAGCAAAACGAGAGAAGCAAAACGAGAGAAGCAAAACGAGAGAAGCAAAACGAGAGAAGCAAAACGAGAGAGAAGCAAACGAGAGAAGCAAAACGAGAGAAGCAAAACGAGAGAAGCAAAACGAGAGAAGCAAAACGAGAGAAGCAAAACGAGAGAAGCAAAACGAGAGAAGCAAAACGAGAGAAGCAAAACGAGAGAAGCAAAACGAGAGAAGCAAAACGAGAGAAGCAAAACGAGAGAAGCAAACGAGAGAAGCAAAACGAGAGAAGCAAAACGAGAGAAGCAAAACGAGAGAAGCAAAACGAGAGAAGCAAAACGAGAGAAGCAAAACGAGAGAAGCAAAACGAGAGAAGCAAATGAGAGAAGCAAAACGAGAGAAGCAAAACGAGAGAAGCAAAACGAGAGAAGCAAAACAGAGAAGCAAAACGAGAGAAGCAAACGAAACGAGAGAAGCAAACGAAACGAGAGAAGCAAAACGAAACGAGAGAAGCAAAACGAAACGAGAAGCAAAACGAAACGAGAAGCAAAACGAGAGAAGCAAAACGAGAGAAGCAAAACGAGAGAAGCAAATAAAACTAAGTCAAAGTGTGGGGAAGAAAGAAAAATTCAAAGCCCACATATAAATGTATAACTTTAATAGAAAAAATCTGTGTGCAAATTTAAATTTAATTGCAGATTTGGTGCAAATTGTCCAGCAGGCAAGTAGCAAAAATTGGTGGGGGTGGAAATGTGACCTCCTTGTAACAGCAAGAAAAAGTCACTTTTACTTACCAAACTCAAAAATCTATAACCCAGTAAGCAAAAGCAACAGACTTTATTCAAGCAATTTTTCTGATTGATCACACCAGACAGAGAGGTAAAAAAAATTAGCATAGCTTCTGATACTCCTACCAGCTCGTTTTGTGCTAACAATTTTTTTTTTTGGAAAATCACAAACCCTTTTCAAAGTAGTGGGTTTCTCTTTAAATACAAAAAGAAAAAAATTGCATTACGCAATACATGGAAAACAAATCTTTGAGGTAGATGAATGGCAAGCAATAAAAGTGATGTTTTTGCAATTCAATACTTTGTTTACATTCATCAATTTGTTTCACAAAATCTTAGTCACAATCATCCATGAAATATTAATGTAACTTAAATATTAATTGATATACAAGACTGCATAAAAATTGACTGTTTGCATATAGAAAAACAAAGGATTGGTAAAAACCAACAAAAAGCCTGCAAAGTGACTGCCACCAAAGAAAAAATAGAAGCAGAAGGGAATAAAGAAAAAAAAAAAAAGACATCTACCAAAACAATAATAAAAAGGGCTCTATGTCTGTTACTAATACAGAACAACAACGCTTTCCAGTGTCACTTCTTGGAAAGAGTGAAAGTTTGGACCACTGATTAAGTTTTATGTGACTGAACATCAGGCAATTAGACATGATCGGTAGGATCTATCTGACTATAATCATAGAATGTAAATCTAAAAGCTGTCTCCAAGATCTTGGCTCTCCACACATTCCTTTATTTTATTTGGGACTTACCATGACTTCTTGGGAAAGATGGAGTGATTTTCTGTTGCCTTCTCCACATAATTCACTTCAGAGTTGTCTTTGGGATACAGGAAATCATGTCTCTCCACAGATTCTTTTTCTTTATTATCTGGGAATTGCTATGACATCATGGGGAAGTGATTTTCTGTTGCCTTCTCCAGATTTCACATTGAAGTTATCATTCCTTTTCATTATCTGGGAATTGCCATGATTTAGGTAATTTCTTGTTGCCTTCTTTACAATTTAGAATACATCATTGTACTTCTACAAGTCTGTATCCTACTATTTAACCCATATATTTGGGGAGAATAAATGAATTCAACAAAGCCAGGATTTGATTTTGCACACAATTTCTCTTTTCATTTCAATAGCCACTATGTTACTGGCACTGTCATCTTTTCATGTTCAGTTACACAAGTGGGTGTAAGGTTGCTGCAGAAATGAACATCTAACCAGTTCCCTCAACATGGCAGATCCCAGCCCTCTACAGGTGGGACCTAAGCCAATGTTCTTTAACGTCATTGATAACAATTGACCTTGAAACAAGATATTAACTTTCAGAGAAGCCACCATTTTTCCATGCTCAAACTTTGGATATCTCACAAATTATTGAAGAAAAGTTTATCTTTGGTATGATAAACTATATCTGACAGCAAGGCCTGTGATCAGATTTTGAGGAGCATGGAACCACCTCTTAATTACTGTTGTTTTCAAATCCACCCTAACCCAGGGTAGTAGCACTTGTTAAGGTCAGTTATAGACAAGTAGCTAACTCCTATTATCTGGTGAAAGGTGTGGAAATAAATTTTTCTGGTTGAAATACCAGCACTGCATTTTTCAAAAATACATTTTACTCTGGCAAAACACTAAAAAGTACATCAATGAAACCTGATCTACAAATTGATTTCTTATGAAGAATACATTCTATTAATGCAAACCCATCTTGAAAAAAAGTTACTATTCCATAAAACACAAATCACAACCGAAAACCAAGTAGCAGTTTTGGGTTGTAACCATTCTAGGAGAACTGATTTCAAAACCTGAGTGATCAATCTACTCCCACTATGGGTTAAATAGCCTCATCAACCTACAATTAGCCAAGCATTAAAAGTGTGGCTACACCCGTGAAAAAAAAAACAAAAACAAAAAAAACAATGGTCAACATTTCTCTAGATGTTCTTCCAACAGAAGTAAGGCAGCTCTAGATTTGAACTATATTATAGCAGATCGATTCAGTTATGTAACAGAACTTAATATTGCATTAACTGAAGATTTATCCAAATTTCAATTGCTAAAAATAAAATTTTATTCAGATAATCATTATGCAAAGACTGATATTAATTATAATCTTGTTTTATTTTCACATATCAATATTGTAGGAATGAAGACCTGCTTAACATTATCTAAACTCGAGTCAAAACATTTAATGGATAGCATTGATGTGGATGCCTAGCTGTCAGTTCAATTGACCAAAATATGCTTGCAAGCACATTTGGAATGAGACAGAAGATCTGAGGTGAAATGGCAACTTAATTGTGCTTACAAAGATTGAACTCTTCATCCTTAGCTAAAAAATATTATTGAGTTACCCTGTTCCACCCAATAATTAAAAATAAGCCCACACTTTTCCATCAGATCTTCAAACAATTTGATCAGTTAAAAAGATTTATTTGCCTCTCCTATGCTGGACAATTTCATGGGTTAAACGGCACTATTTTTTATATTCAATTGGAAATAGAAAAGAAAAACATTGAAACAATACAAGAATTGACCGATACATATGCAACCACTGATTTGTTGAACAGACTCCTTAGATGCTTTGCCAACCCCTACAAATTTAAATTTTCCAAGTGCAGCTTATCTATTCTACAATTCTTACATCTATTCAGTAACCTACCTTGAGTGGCTCTTGGATTTGGTGTTGGTGAATGATAATGGAGAGAGAGAAGAGAGAAAAGAAAAAAGGAGCAAAATGAAAAATGGGAGGGAAAATTAGTATACTTGTCAGAATGGTTCTTAAACATGGTCTTGAAAAATTTTATCATAAATTGGATCAGAGAGTTCTTGGCATGACCAATTTGCGAAAATCAGTCTTTCAATGACCAAAAGTCAGAATGATTTTTGGGAAGGAGGTTGGGAGGGCAAGAACTTTTCAGCACTCCTTGTAGATTACCAAACTTGACAAGCATATATTTAGATTTTATGGTCTGGTCCCTTGCTTCTGATTTCAGTAGAACACTTTTCAGAAGTGATATTTTAAAATGCACACACATGGACATACAATCACAGTAATTAAAATTAGTTTAGAAGAATTTGTATTTTGAAAACACACAGCATTTATATTTATACAATTCACATTATTAACCTCATCTTTGTTACTGCTGTTATATTTTGGCCACTATGTTCTCCAGCCTTCCTGCATATCAAAGTGCAACAACAAATTCAGAACGGATTCATTTATTTAATCTATAGGGGTATATTGTTTTCCTTTCACTCTCCATATCTATGTATATCTTGTCCAATTCTTATTTCAATACTAATCAGCTGCTTGCCCCATTTAGTCAGAGTCAAAGTCAAATTTCCTGGCCCAGTGATTTAACCTAAAATTTCTGTCATCAAATTCACAAACCAGTGCCTTAATTCACTAGGCTACTGCCTGGCCCAAGTATTGAACTCACAATTTCTATAACACCAAATTCACAAATGCTTTAAATGTTTTTTTATTTTCCAAGCTATTATGTGTATGTGCAGAGAACTTGGAGCCTTAAACCTAATCTGCCTATTGAGTGCTACTGCTTGTCATTCTTGACTGCACTTATCTTTTGTCGTGCTTGTTGAAGATCTATTATTTTTCTATTAGCGACTCCCATGTTTCTATGCTAGGCCTACCAAGGAGATCCTTATAGCCTAGCATTGTGAGCTAGGTTATAAGAACTTTCTTAGCCTCCATTAGCTGCTTGATGATACTGGTAACCTTCAAAGAATCTTTAACAAAAGCAAATATTTAATCTCCAGGGTTAGATTGTCCTCAGTCTGCTGTCATGTCTTGGGGTATCTTGTCTAGTTCTTATGTTTAGTTGTGCTCAGTTATTGCTCACCACGTTTCCTCAGTGCTCAGCTACACACTATCCAGCTCAGGAATTGAACTCACAATTACGAGAAAGGGAAATATTAAATAAATGGCTTTTCTTTTTTTAATCATATCACCCTGAGCAAGGCGGTAATGCCACTGAAGCGCAGGGGGCTATGTAAGAGTGAAAAGATTGGAAAAGAGAAAGCCGGAAACCACATCCTAAACAAGGAACAAGGGATGAGCCTCTTCACCTGTTCAATAGATGTTTCAGAGTTCCTTTTATTTAATCTATGGTGGGGGGTAACGGTTTTTGTTACACTGCTCATGTCTAAGAATATTTTATCTAGTTCTTATAGTATTCCCACTGAGTCCCAGTACACAGAGTAGAGTCAGTTGGGCACCATCTGTGAGAAAAGGTCACGATGATACAATTCATTCTACCAGAAATTTGGAAAAGGCATGCAGTACAGTTTAGCATTCACATCAGAAGCTCCAATATGAACATTTCAAAATGTTTGGGTAGTAACCTGCGGAGTGCCGATAACTTGGAAAGAGTTTGAGGATACAGCCAATCAACCTTTTGTTTGGAGTGACCACAAATGATGGCAACATACCTCCGTTAAACTTTCCACATGGTTTCAGATTCAAAATGAAGGTCTACAGGTAGCGATGCCTTGGGTCAAGGTTATAGCTGTTAGAAGATCCTCTGTCTGCCTACAGGACTCTGCACCATGCCACACAAGAGAATTCAGTCATGGCTGTCAATTTCTGCAACCACATCACCCCCTACATCTGGCAACATGACTCCCCAAACTGCAACCCCCTTGATTATCATGTATGGGGGTGTAGTTGAGTGAGACCAACAAAACTCACTGTTACAAAGATGAACTTAAGACAAGGGTTATGGCAGCATTCATCAATGTAAACAAGGAGACTGTCCAGAAGAGTTGTAGAAGATTCCAAAGTCATCTAGAGATGTGATTGAAAACAGTGGTAATTTTATTAAATCTAGTCATTTCAAGATATTTTGGTGTAATTTGGTAAATATTTTAAAATGAAATGTCAGTTTTCCTTTTTGGAAAATTTCAACAATCCATCCCACCCTGCATACATATAGAGGGTGTATCAAATACTTTTACAAACTTTGGGGTGGGTTCCTGACACTCAAACAAGGTAAAAAAATGCTCATAAAAGCTTATGTCCAAATGGCCATACCCCAACAAAGTAACTCGTGCTTAAAATGTCCTTCACTGGCTTCTCCACAAGCAAACACCTGTCGGATCATTGGCAGATTCTCTCTAATATACTGCCACATGGTCTTGAATAGTTTTGCAAGCCCCAGTGACGGATTTCTGTATTATTAATGCCTGCTGCATAAACATTATGGCCATGCAGGTAAAAATTCTATGGATTGAGGTCAGAGAGAAACAAGCAGCCATAAAACTGGTCCTCCCCTACCCATCCATCTTTAATGATACAGGTCAGCCAGTGCATCATGAACAACATTACTAAAATGTGCTGGAGTCACATAATACATGAACCACCTGTGTCTTTCTATTAGCAGGGATACATCCTCTAACAGGCCTGGAAGCGTGTCCAAAATAAAGTCCCTGTAAAACATACTGGGAAAACTTCAGACAAAATTTATGTTGGTGAAACTACACATGCACACAGAATTTTACTTTTTTCAAGCCAAATTCACTTGGAGTAGTTTCCTTTTCATCATTTTTGTGAATAAGTATTAGTGTAATGGATAACAGCTCTGAATGGTGATTTTCCAACTGTAGATTTGATGCTGCAGAAGGTTCAAAGTATGGAGCACACAGTGAGAATTAAACTCACTATTCAGTTATTGTTCTAGGAAAACAAGCTTGCTAACCATTACACCATGTAGAGAAGGCTAACAACTGAATTATTTGTTCTTTATGGCCTAACATTTTGCAGGTTATTTGAAAACAGGAAATACTTTTAGATAATTTTTACAAAATAATCTGATACAAGTTTTACTAATTGACCCATACCTAGGATTTGGTTTTTGGTTGTTTTGTTTTATAGCATATCAACCTCAGTGAGTCATTTAATGCCAACAAAATTTTTAAATAAATTCATAGCAATAATTTGTTCAAAAAGTGTGCATGTTATATATATATATATATATATATATTTATTCAAACCATTTTACAATTACTCATTTTTGAGTACAATCCAACTTTTAAGAAATTTATAATCTTGGACGGTTTTATTTTCATAAAGAGATTTTTTTTAAATTACTCACTTGGTAATTTGTTTGCACTAGATCCAAATCTACGCACTAACAGTATATATTTCACTGGAAATTTCTCTTGGCATGTAATGCATATTGGGGATTCTGTGCACTCTAGTAAATAAAGTTGGGTAATGCAGGTGTGGTCCATGTGCAGGTGGGTCATCATGACGTTTTCTATTTGAGTTCCATTTTCTAATAGTGGGTTTAATGTTTTGGAGTTATTAATGAATGTATCCCGTAAATGCTGCCATCTTTTGATAATTTTCTTTACTACCGTCTTATAATTGAAGTATGAAACCTTTGTGTTTGATATTGCATCTTTCAAGGCTTTTTTTTGCTGCCAAATCCACCCTGTCATTTCCCTGTATTCTAAGGTGGCTTGGGATCCAACAAAAGATTCTTTACTTTTAGACAAGTGGTAGATTCTGTTTAGTACTTGTGTGGTTAAAGGGTCACTAACATTTTTATTTTTCTAATGCAGTAAGTGCAGATAAAGCGTGAACATTATGAATTTATTGTTGGTCATTGTAGTTACGTCACGTGCTAAATTAATAGCAATTATTTCAGCACTATATATTGAAGCTATAATTCTTTTTCGTTCATTGCTTATTTCGTTTAAGTATGGTAGCACACCCTACTTCATTTTCGCTTTTTGCTTCATCTGTGTATATACATTATATATAAAGATAGTCTTAGTGATTATTTTAATATTCAGCATTTCAGACTGGTATACAATAGGGTTTTTTTTTTTTTAATTTTGGATATCTTGTAAGGTCTAAGATTATTTTAGGTTGGTTTATGATCCAAGAGAACATAGATGAAATAACTGATTTATGAATTTGTGTTGTATAAGATTTTCTCTGATGAATTTTTCTTTTTACTGGAAAAGTTCTGTGTATTGTGGTTGGAAAGTGACTAAGTTGAATTTTGAGGGTATGATACTAGTTTTAGGTCATATTGGAGAGCAATTTTTCATGTTTTAGTTTAAGAGATGGTTCACTTGCTTCCATGTATAAGCTTTTAACAGGAGAGGTGCTATATTTATTTGTTTCACCCCAAGCAAGGCTGGTACCACCACTGATGCACAGAGGCTACATAAGAGTAAAAGTTTAAACAGGAGAAGAGCAAAGAGAAAGGCGTACCAGTTACAGGGTGTGTCAGAGAAAGAGCAAGATAAGGACAGGAATACAGATGTGATGACAGTTGCAAAGGTAGAGTGAGAAAGGAAGAGAAAATAAACGGAATGATATAGAAAGGATGAGGGAAGGACTGAAGTGGATAAGAGATGGGAATTGACATTGCATTTAAATTCCTGGGTGTTGTAGCTATAAGGAAAGCAAGTATGGAAGGGAGTTCCACAAGTGGGAAGTGCAAGAAAAGCTGAAGTAAAATTGTTGGTTGCATTTGGTAGATTTAATTGTAAAAGGGCAGGATCTTGTTGCCAGTCTGGTTGCTCAAGTAAATTCTTATGGGGGGGGGCACCAGTGACTTAAGTTTGTCAAAGCAGAAGCCATAAAAATATTTGTAGAAGAGACAGTGGGAAGCCACATCTCACCAGTGAGAAAGTAGCTGGAGTCGAGATGCCAGGTCAGGACCGATCACATTACATATTATCCTTTGGAGCCTGTCGAGGACCCTGAGATGAACACCAGGGGCACCCAACCAGATATAACAATATTCTATGCTTCAAGGGATAGTCTAAGTCCTTGATGGTATATAAGTTTTCAAATATTTTTCTGGCTGTTCCATATATAAAGCAGGCATAATAAAGTTTTGAACTGATTATAGAGTGATATAATTTTAAGTGTTTCTTTGCTTTCTCCCCAATCAGTGTGTGCTATAGTTGTAAGTAATTGTATAGTGATATATCCCGAAAAAATACAGTATAAAATGATCAGTTGAAGACTGGAACGCCAACCCAGGAATAAGAAATACAGATTTATTGTACTAAGGTACAATGAACAATAATACACATAGGCAAGCCACGGGTCAGAGCGGAATCGACTATCGAATAGTGAATGCCTTTGCCTAAGACGTTTCCCATCCTCACACCACTCGTTACCGTCTTTTATAAAGTAGAGCATTCTATTCTTGGGGATGGCAGGATGTTTCACTATAACATATAGCTTTATTACATTTGAATCTCAAGTATTTAATATGAGGAATAAAGGAGAGTTTGTGGTAAAAAAATGACTAAGTATTTGTATTGTTCTACAACTGGAATTTCAGTGTGGTCAATTTTCAGTACTGGGTCAAGGTGGAGATTATGTTGGTTGCAGAAGTGGACACGATATTTTTTCTGTTGAAAATTTTAGTCCATCCCATACCTAGGAAGAGAAGATCTGATTCATACCTTTCCCCAAGGGTATTTGGGCATAAGTAAATAATAATGGACCCAATGAAAATTTATAATTGTCTATTTCTAGCCATTATTCATTTTAGCACTCGTACATCCAAGCTCACAGCAACTGGCATTCCCAAGCGATCACCCATTTAGATACTGATCTGATGTTGCTTAACTTTGGTTATCATTTCAACATAACTAGGGAGGAGAAGAGATGGATTCATACCTTTCCCAAGGGTATTTGTGCATTAGAGAAATATAATGAACCCGACTAGAATTAGAGCTCAGCTCACCAATTTCCAATTCACAGCTGTTACCTGTTATACCACCCATACATCTAAGCTTACTGCACTTGGTGACTCACAATGAGAAACTGGAGAGCCAAGTTCATTTTAATTTATGTTCATTACATTCACTTACGTGCAAATACAAATGGGAAAGGCATGAATTAACATCTCCCCCCAGCTATGGGTTAATAGAACCAATAGGAAATCAATCTAAAGAGTTTTGACATTAAATAACCAAGTGGCTGATAAACTGAAGACTATTCAGTCAAGTGCCATATGTGATACATGACTAACTAGGTAGATTTTTTGCAGTAAGTTGCCCTTTCTGCAGTAAACTGGTTGCCAACCAAGGCTATAGAACACAATCTGTCCTGCTATTTAACCCATAGCTAGAAGGTGAAGAGATGGATTAATTCCTTTGCCAAGTGTATTTGTGTGAAAGTGAATGCAGCAAATTCAACTGGAATTTGAACTGCCCTTATTCCAAGCTAATATAGTTCAATACAATCAATACAAATTTAGATGAAGGCTATTGCTAAATTTAAGTTAATGGTATTAAACTATTAATAACTTGGAGTTAATTTCTTTTGCCCCTTTTTGTAAATAGATGTCTTCATATCTTAATGGTTTAAGTTCCATGTCTTTTTCTAACCTGTCTCATGAATCTGCAGTATACTGTTTACACAATAGATAGTAAGTCATAAAAACAAAAACATTGACAGAACTTGTGGCAGAGTATTAGGGTGCTTAACATTTTCCGTGGGAAATGAGTCCTATGTTTGATCAGCCAGCACACGGTTAATAGGGGGTCTAGAGGATAAAGTGCTCTAACATTTTTATTGGTTTCACCCCAAGCAAACCAGTAAAGCCACTAAGACAAGCGGTCATTGAGTGGAAACATTAGAAACAGAAGCATTCAAGTTTCACATCTGTAAATTGATGAGATCTTGATACCAGTCTATCTAATCTAAACTTATTTATAAATGGAACTTTTTGTGTGTGTGTGTGTGTGTGTGTGCGCCCATTACCTATAGGTTCTGAAACAGCTGAACCAATTTTCTTGAAAATTTACAGTTGTACTATAAGCATCTGCGAGTGTTCTTAGGTTTTGTGTCGAGGTACCCCTGATAAATATCGGGGAAAAAAAAAAATCTGGTTATAAAATGAGTGGTCTGATTTTAATCAAATTTGATACACTCATAGACAAAGACAAACGATATTCAGAAGTTTCAAGGTTGCAGTTCATACAATAGTGCAGAAAATTGATATTTTATATATATATATATATATATATATATATATATATATATAAAAAGGCATGTTTGTGTATTTATCTACCTGTATATATTTTTTCAGCCCTTTTTAGTTTTTGCTTCAGGTTTGGCTCTAAGTAGGTATAATTGTAGTTCTTAGTCTCAGCCATGATACCATTTACGCAGAGGACTTATTTAGCCTTCAAAATTCAGTTTACGACGAAAAAAGTTATTTGATATCGATACCAGGAAATCAAGATTTGACTTACATCCATTCATTTTTCTTTCAGTCTACAGTTTCGCTTTAACTGGAAACAACTATTGCTTTTTAGTCTTTTGTGCCAACACCCAAAGAGTCTGAGCTCGAGAACCATGGATTAGTTTTAAAGCATTCATTACACCCGAGCAACACCAGGCTATACTGCTAGTCGCACAAATTCAAAAACTCTAGGTACATTAGCAAAGGGCTCATCTTAAAAACCATGAAAGTATTTATAGAAAAAAGAGGCAACCTTATGGCTGTGGTAAAGCGACTTAAGCCAATTTGACAGATCAAGACTAATAATATTGCTGATTCTTTGGATTTTATCAAGAAGCTCAAGGTAAATGGCAGGGCACCAGACCATATGCGGCAGTAATATTTTAAGCATAGTTGAATGGTAGACAGATATACGAAATGAGTTTTGGAGAGAAAAATTATCTTGCACCATATAGTGAAACAATGTTCTTAGCAGCTGATGTGCATTGTGGTGCAGTGGATATCAACTCGGAGTGACAAATCAGTGAGCCAAGTTCAAATTTCATTTGAATTCCTTGCATTCACTTATGCATAAATACCCATGGGGAAAAATATTAATTCATCTCTTCCCTCCAGTTATGGGTTAAATAGGACAGATTGGGTTCTATAGCCTTGGTTGGCAACCAGTCTACCACAAAACAATGGCAACCTACTGTGGGATAATAATCTGCTCAGTCATGTTGCTTTCAAGACATGATCACCCAAGTGTGTATTATGTGGCACTTAACTGACTTCTCTAATTGGCTCTTTCTGTAGCCTTCATCTCTCAACTGATGGGATCAATTTCTGTTCTCAGCAAGGTGTTTTTGAGCTGATCTTTAAATCAACAACAGGAGCTCCATGTGGTCTTTTGTCAGATGTTTGCTAGACAGATTTGTTTGGGTTAGCGGATGTCTGGTATTTCAGCAAGTTGTCCAGCACAAAGCTGGTGGTGAGTCATGCTTCCTAGATCCTCCATCTGTGCCAAGAAGACCTTCGTTTGTGCTCTGGTTCTGTCATGTGTTCTACAGGATTTGAATAGCCTTATAAATAGCTACACAGATTATGGCAGTGATACCTTCCACATAATGGCATGACATTAGTGGCAATGGTGTCTTCACCTAGCCACTTATACCATTATGTGGGAGGTACTTCTGTCACACCCTGTATTTCACTAATATAGTTAATTAATACTAATATAAATATGTAAAAATATAAAATATTAAACCACTATTGCAATGTTATGTAAATTATAAATATAAGATGTTATATGAAATACTGAAATTGTGAATTAAAATATATAAATACATGTAAATATCAATACCGTAAATTATTAAATCTAAAGTTAAATCTAAAATACAGATAATGCAATGTAAAATATAGGTAAATTTCAAACATTAGTAATTGGTTATATATTAGTATAAACTAAAGACATTTCACTAAATATTCAGAAGAATAATAATTAAACGATCTGTTCTGCCATAAACTAGAGAGAATATTTGAGAGATTCCTTATGTTTCCTGCAATTCTTTGACTAGGAAGCTCAAGAAACAAGATGATACATAAAGTATAAATAAATCAGTAGGTGAACCAGGCTTGGTTCCAAACATCTGGTTTTTTTCTTAACTAGTTGCACCTTATCTCCTCAGTGCTGGAATTCTTTCAAAGTTGGTAAGTTTGTAAACAACTCTTGTAAGACAGCAGCCCAAGAAACACTAACAATTTACTTATTGATTCATTTTGCTTAAAGCATAAGCGATAATCCTTATAAATCCTATATTTGATAGGTTACTTAACTAGTTGACAAATTCATTGCTTCACAGCTGTAAGCAGATTATAACGTCAACGAGAGATTAATCTTAAGCTGTTGATTCAGTATTTAGCCTACTCATATTTTATAACCATTATAAATAATCAGATTTATTTAAAGCCATTCTTAGAATATTAGCATTTACAAAAAGTATTTTTCACAGTCCTTTCCTTCAAGGATTATTTCAACGTACACGTCTAAATATTATGACTCGGTATTATTTGATGTCCTCTGATGCTTAGATATTTTAGTCAAGTGATAATGGTTATATCTCAGCTGCAGGTAGCAGCTTAGAGAATGTTCCAAGCAGATGTCACCTGTACATTTCCAGTGATGCCAGGCATCCCTAAGAGCCTTGCAAAGCAGAAAGATTCTTGAAAAGTGTGTCAATAACAAAAAGGACAACTTGAGATTCTGATTTGTAAAATTTTTCCAAATTACTCTAAATCTTGAGATCTATTTTTGCCTGTTAATTATTAATGTCGTGTAACTGATCTTATTTCTGTATTTGGCAAAATGCTCAACAAATAAAATTCTGTGTGCCTTGTCCTTTCAGGACGTAGGTGATCATGGCCTTCCACGACTCCCTATTCCTAGTGGCTCTTAGAACACTTTCTCCTGTAACACCACACAACCCCCGTTCTGCCATTCACCTGCTCAGGCCCTTCAAATATGTTATCCACTGCTTTCCTCTCTCTTTTTCCCTCTATCTGGCCTGTTAGTATCAGGTTCTCCAAGCCTTCCTTCCTCATTACATGTCCCAGGAACTTTAGTTGTCTCTTCCTGATGCTCAATATTAATTTTCTTTTTGTTTCCATCCTTACAAAACCTTATCATTGCTCACATGCTCGGTCCACAATATTCGCTGCATCCTTCTGTAGAACCACATTTAATCTGCTTCAAGTTTTTCCTTCATCTTTGATGATATTGTCCAACATTCACTGCCATATTGAAGAACTGACATCACATTGCAATCTAGTATTCTCTTTGTTTCCAGTGAAAGTTTGCTGTCTCTTAATACTTTACTCAGCTTCTGGAACACATCCTTTGCCATGCCAATTTGCCTTCATGTCTGTGTCACACTTTCCATCTTCTGTTAGAACACTTCCCAGGGATTTAAATTTTTGTACCTGCTTGATTTTAGTATCCCCCACCTGTATTTGGCATTTTGGGCTGCTCTTTTTGCTGATGACCATGCATTCAGTTTTCTTGCAGTTTATTTGTAGTCCTTTTTTGTCACTCTTTAGCTACCTTCTGTAAGCGCTCTTGTTTCCTTTCCGTGTTTATTATCAGCACTGTATCATCTGCGTACCTTGTGTTATTCAAATTGTGGCCTCCGATTACAAGTCTTGGCATAACATCTAGAGTCCTCAAAATAGTCTTGCTGTACAAGTTGAACAGATCCTGTGAAAAGATTCACCCTTGTCTTACACCTCTTTCTATCCGTTAAGTTTCCAATAAATAAGATACAAAGAGTTGTCATTTCAATACCAGACTACAACAGTTGTGAACAAAGAGTTGAATCAAAGGGAGTTAAGACATCCTGAAGTGGCTTCACACATGGAATGAGAACAATGTAGGTCCAAGAATAAAGCCTGAAGGACATCTGCATTAATTCAAAACTATAAGTGTGGTCATTCAAGACAACTTTTTGTGTTTTGATAAAGATTGAATCAGTTCAAAAATTTACTCAGAAATCCCATATTCTTTCAACTTGTGAAATATACTCTAGTGATCTAACAAGAATTTGGTTTGAAATTCTAATCAGCTGAAAATAGCCAGGGAATCATGAATATGAATATGGCAGTATAGATGAGGACAACAGTCCAAACAATGTAAATACTACTTCATCTCAAAGCTGTAGAGAAATATAGAAGAGAATGTTAAACTGATACTAAAGATGAACTTATTTACAAAACTTTTTTACCAGTAAACTGATTTGGATCCATTTTAGAACTTTCAAGATATCCCTTTGATCAATATTCTTAACTTTCTGAATGAGTTTAAGCTGGCACTGGTGCTTTTGGACCTTTTTAGAAATACAGGTACAAAGAATCTTCTTCATTGTTCATACCAGCCAGTGCAGTCACTACAGCTCACAAGAATAACTTTCTGGTTACACTAGCCCATTCGTTCTAATCACAGCGAGTATTTCTATTTGCATCTAATTGTAAACGTTTTTGAAGGTGCTAAAATTTGTTTGCTAATAGAATGAGACACTTTAACAAATTTATCTCAATGTAATAAAAGTAAATTTTGTCTTCATCCAATTTGAGGTTAATATTTTTGCCGATAATGTTTTGCTTGTAAATTCTCTTCCTATTCCATTCTTGATTCATCTCGATTAAGTTTGACTTTTCATTTATAACAATTTTGTTGAGTGACATGCTTATAATTTTCTTTGTTTTCTGCAATCTTTAAACTAAATCCTCACAAAGCATGTGAACTTGGTACCCCTTCAATAGTCCTTGTTCCTCAAGTGGCTGCTGTTTTCTCTAAACTTTACAATGGATGCCTCGCTGCATCTTAACCTACTTGTTAGAAATCATCTTCTATATTTCCAGTCCAAGAACTCCGGTGAACCATCTGATCCTTCTAACTATTGGCCTATTAGACTTCTACCTATTATTTGAAAAGTAGATTCTAATCAACACTGAATTGGTTAAGCATCTTACTTCAGAGTCTTTTAGATAAATATGGCTTTTGCTTCTTTAGGTCAACTGCTATGTAATGATTATACCTGAAAGAATTTAACATGCTTTAGATAGAGAAGGAAAAGCTTCGACTGGTGCTTTGGACATCTCAAACTGACAGGGTTTAGCATATTAGTCTTCATGATTTGAAAGGATATGGTATTTCCATATGAATTTTTGAACTGATTCAATCTTTATCAAATCGCAATGAAAGTTGTCATGAATGGTCACTCTTCTAGATTTTTTTTTTTGCATTAATGCAAATGTACCCCTGGGCTCTATCTTTTGACATACATTGTTCCTAATTTTCATCAATAACCTTCCTGATGGCTTCAGCACTCAACTCTTTATGCTGATGACAGCTATTTACTCCTGTCTTAGTTGTAAGTTGGATAAGTTTGATAATGTTAAATTGTCAACAGATCTCAAGAGTAAAATGAGTCATTTGACAGGATTCGAACCTGTTATCCCTAACACAGAAGTCAACAATTGATCTTCCCCTATATTGTCAGGATGTCACAGGTTCAAATTTTGCTGAATGAGATTTTTTTTTATACCAAAATTTCTCAAAATATTCAGGCCAATTGAGTTATATATATATATCAATATAGTGTTTAATTAAAAAGAATATCTACACAGATATGAATAACTTAAAAATAATGTTCAAATAAATTAAATATATTAGTTAATTTTGTTCATCTTCAAAACTATATATATTTTCCATTTGTAAATGAGTTTTTATGCCACCTAGGTTTCTACAATGTGTGGTGTCTTCAGACGATTTTTCTACCATTCGTGTAATAACTCGTTTACAAATGGAAAATATTCAAAAGTTCTACAATTGCATTGAACACTAATACAAATGTGCACTGATCTAACCCTATTATGACCAAAAACTAAGTATTGAACAATCAAAATATATATATATATATACATACACACACAAAATAAATGGACTGCGCCATGATCATTATAGTTTGGTATAAATATCAATATTTAAATTATGCAACAGTCAGTTTTCAATCAGCACCTGACGATTGCCACAATTGTGCTACCGGTGAGATCAATATATTTTTATTACTAATATAAACTATAGCTCTGCTACCCATCATAAAATTTAAATTGGACTCCTGATGAATCAAAGATAATTGAAGCAATAAGGACACTTATAATTAGGATCGGACAAAGTCAGTTGGGCTTTCTATGATGTACAAGAAGAGGACATGGGGAATTCGACACTCACAGGACAAATTGAAGACAGAAAAAGTAAGCCAACACTAGTGTGTGTGTGTGTAAAGGGGTGGTAGAGCATAATGAAGTGACATGACAAATAGATACTTGGCAGGGGTGCAGTACAAATCACAATTTTGCTCTGTAGGTTTTGAATAAACATATGTGCCTGATCATGTACTTGCAATAGAGGTTAGCTCACCACCCTAAGAGACGGGCATGCTTGAAACAGAATGCCATCACACTCTGGGAGAATGATAGACTTTGAAAAACAGTAACTACTCTAGCATATACGTATCGTTCATTCAGCAATGAATTAAAACACTCAGCTATTGGGTGTGTATAATAATATACACGCTAAAAAGTCTGCCTCCTTCTACCGAGCGCCCATATCTCAGAGGTAGAATCGTCGGATGACGCCAATTCAGTCGGGCTTTAATCCTGGGTTAAAAGCAATTGGATGTCTAACCGTACCGATGAGCTGTGATACAGCGAAACAGAGCCGTCTGTAGATGATGTGTGTGTGTGTATACACCGCTTATATATAACAGGCTAAAATTTCTCTTATTCTATGCACCTATGGTTTAGGGTGTAGTGACTGACTGACACTAAATTTGTCGAGTTTCAATCCCGGCCAGAAGCTAAGAAGCTAGTAAATGTCTAGCCACACTGATGAGCTGTGATACAGCGAAACAGGCTTGTATGTGGATGATTTTATATATATATAAGTACACTTTTCGAATTCCAGTTGAATTCCCTGCATTTAATTACGCGCAAATACCTTTGGGAAAGGTATTAATCCGGCTCTTCCATCCAGTTATGTGTGAAATAACAGGACAGATTGGGTTCTATAGCCTTGGTTGGCAATCAGTCTACCGCAGAAAGTAATGACAACCTACTCCGGGAACATCTTCTGCCCAGTCAGTAATGTCTCTTTCGAGACATGATCGCCCAGGGGTTTATCATATATGGTACTTGACTCACCAAACTATCCGTAACATACTCATCGATAAAATATAGCACCATCCACATGTGTATAAAAAAAAACAAAAAAAAAAACTAAAAATAGCATGAATAAAAAAAAATTAAAAAAAATGTAAAAGCCAACACTCAATATGAACATGGCCACAATAGATTGACCGTGTTCGGAAAATAAAGATGCCCATAACTCTAGACTAAACAATGTAAATATTCAGTTAAAAGTAAAATAAACTTCATCCTTGATAATGGCTAAAAGTATAGCCGAAAGCATATGAATGAAACATTCTGTCAATTTCTAGATAATTTAAGAACTGAAAAGTTAACCACGGCGAATTATCTCGTTTTTAACGAAACTTGCGCGCGCGCACATAATATATATATATATATAATTATGAATTAAATGTACGTTGCGAAACGGAAATTTCTGTTTCGAGATAGAATCTCGTTATCAGGCAATATTGGATGTTGGTTGCGAAAATGATTTACATTTAAATACAAAAAACAAAAAAAAAACACAAAAACATTGCTTTGCTATTTATGTATGTGGGAAGATATAACGTGTGTTCCTTTTAACTAATCAGAATAAAGATTCACTTTGAAATTTGGCCAGTAGTTTCCACACACACACATGTGAGAGAGATAGAGAGATAGATACAGTGAGTTAAAGGACAGACAAGTATTTCCTTTCAGTTTTTTTTAGGTAACCTTTTCCGTTATCGAACAAAGGAACTAAACTTGCCAGAATCTCGACATTTTATAATTAAATTAAAACAGGAAAAAATCCATCTGTAATCACGGTTTTTATCTCCAACCTTTAAATCTAGGAACTTTATATTGGTTAAAAGAATCACGGAGAAGTGACGTTCAAGCATCGTATCAATCATTGAACGACGTTCATTTTTGGTAAAACGAGAAAGCTGAAGTAAATCATTTGAAACTGAGTTCATCTCTGCCAACAATAATTGATGGCAACATTCAAGTAATTTATAATTTCATTTGACTTGAGATTATTTCACCTTGACTGCAAGGGAAGTCCTCAACGATTGCTAAGTGGTGTTGTAATAAGCTGTATAAAAGGACATGAAACATTTTGTTCAGTCACATTGCGCTAGGTCAAAGACATTTCTAGGGAGAGTCAGTTAAGTGCCATACGTGATACACGCTTAGGTGATCATGTCCCGAAAGATACATGACTGACTGGGCAGAAGATTATCCCGCAGTAGGTTGCCATTGCTTTCTGCTGTAGACTGCTTGCCAGCCAAGGCTGTAGAACCCAGTATGTCCTATTATTTAACCCATAACTGGAGGGAAGAGACGGATTAATTCTCAAGGGTATTTGCGCGTAAGTGAATACAAGGAATTCAACTGGAATTCGAACCAGTCTCTCAGATTTCTCGGTCCGAGTCAATATCCAATCCACTCATCTAGGAAGAAGGAAGCCGGAAAACCGACTTAATTTCAAACAAACCACATGGCACACTTTCACAGGCAAACAGTAGCAAATTTAAGACTGTCTACAATAGCAGTTAACATTGGTTTTAGCCAATATTTGCCTTGAAACCAACCAAAAATGTTAGTAGTTTGAAGATACATCAACTTGGAAATACTGCCACTCCCACGCGACACGGCACCGGCTTACTGCCACTCCCACGCGACACGGCACCGGCTTACTGCCACTCCCACGCGACACGGCACCGGCTTACTGCCACTCCCACGCGACACGGCACCGGCTTACTGCCACTCCCACGCGACACGGCACCGGCTTACTGCCACTCCCACGCGACACGGCACCGGCTTACTGCCACTCCCACGCGACACGGCACCGGCTTACTGCCACTCCCACGCGACACGGCACCGGCTTACTGCCACTCCCACGCGACACGGCACCGGCTTACTGCCACTCCCACGCGACACGGCACCGGCTTACTGCCACTCCCACGCGACACGGCACCGGCTTACTGCCACTCCCACGCGACACGGCACCGGCTTACTGCCACTCCCACGCGACACGGCACCGGCTTACTGCCACTCCCACGCGACACGGCACCGGCTTACTGCCACTCCCACGCGACACGGCACCGGCTTACTGCCGGAAATACGGAGATTAGTGACCTGCAATGGTTGAAAGATTAACAATGTCCTGTACGTTAATTATCTTTTTCCTTTTATGTCATTAGTAAGCCTTTTGCACGGCAACCTGGCAAAATTAGCTGGACTTGATTAGCTAGTGGCTCATATCAGGTGATATTGAATGTTAAATTGTATTGGCTTCTAGTGGCGGTGAGGGGGTGGAAATATTACGAAGGATCAACTTTGCCGGTGGATCTTTTCGCGCATGCTCATTGCCACTGAAAATGTAAACTTGCTCACATCTACGGATCCGTTTCTCTTAAGGTTTTAGTTTTAACTCTAAATTTGCAATGTTTTTTTTTTTCGCATACGTTTATGCTGCGAAAATGAGATTCTTTGTTAAAAGAATTTGACCACTGTTTTTAAACGCTTTCTTGCCCAGAAGGTTCTAATAGTTCAATTAGAAAAGTTAAGGGCAAAACAAAAAAAATCTAAATAGCAAAAAGTGCCTTCCACTGTTGAAAAAAATTAAACTTATTTTCACGGCTACTGTTTGAAGATTATTATTGCAATTCTACAATAAATGTGGTACATAACCGAGGACTGGTCTACATTTTCTATCCTATACTTAGCTAATCAGATTCACGACTCAATCACGCATTACAATTTGTTCATTCATCACAAAAACTCGTCCATCTTACAATGCTACATATACCATAATAGCACATTCACAGGGAACCTATCAGGTGGGAGAACAAAACCCATGACAATTTTAATCTATATACAATACATTACAAAAATAGATTTAAAAATTTAATATATAAATGAAAAGGGAGGGTTATGAATGACACCAAAACAAATACAAAACTAACAAGTGTTAGCAGGACCCGTCCACCCTACAAACATTTAGGGTGGTTGTTTGCGAAATCAAGTTGCACACCCGCTAACGGAGAGAAAGAATAAAATTAAATAAAAAACTGACCCAGTCGATGAAAAGTGGGGCCAAAAACTGGGGAGGTTAGAAATCATAAGTGAATCATAAGTGAATCATAAGTGAATCATAAGTGAATCATAAGTGAATCATAAGTGAATCATAAGTGAATCAACAGTAAGTGAATCATAAGTGAATCATAAGTGAATCATAAGTGAATCATAAGTGAATCATAAGTGAATCATAAGTGAATCATAAGTGAATCATAAGTGAATCATAAGTGAATCATAAGTGAATCAATAATGTAAGAATCATAAGTGAATCATAAGTGAATCATAAGTGAATCAATCAATAAGTGAATCATAAGTGAATCATAAGTGAATCATAAGTGAATCATAAGTGAATCATAATAATCATAAGTGAATCATAAGTGAATCATAAGTGAATCATAAGTGAATCATAAGTGAATCATAAGTGAATCAATAATGAATCATAAGTGAATCATAATGAATCATAATGTAAGTGAATCATAAGTGAATCATAAGTGAATCATAAGTGAATCATAAGTGAATCATAAGTGAATCATAAGTGAATCATAAGTGAATCATAAGTGAATCATAAGTGAATCATAAGTGAATCATAAGTGAATCATAAGTGAATCATAAGTGAATCATAAGTGAATCATAAGTGAATCATAAGTGAATCATAAGTGAATCATAAGTGAATCATAAGTGAATCATAAGTGAATCATAAGTGAATCATAAGTGAATCATAAGTGAATCATAAGTGAATCATAAGTGAATCATAAGTGAATCATAAGTGAAAATTGGAACAGGCTAGGAGCAACAGCTAATCATGACTACAGTTTCAAAAAGGAAATTTTTATATTACTGATCATTTGAGGCATCATGGGACTTACGAGTGTCACATGACATTTTGCAATCTTATTAAAAGCAATTTTGATGGTTATTTCTTGCTTTTTCCATTGGAATTATAACTACCTAAACGGTGGTTTTTATACATGAACCTTTACCTGACCTTGACGGGAAATCCTACCCTAGGTTGCAATCTCACCTTGAACAGTCAAGGTAGCGTATTTTTCCTTCAGTCGCTTGCTGTGTTTAGGCCGAAGTAACATTGTTGCTTCTTAGGTTTGTTACCCTCTTATCTACTAAGGTCTTATTCCTTTACTATTAATATTTCTCACTGAGGAATGTCGATAAACCCCAAACTGAGTAAAGATAACGAAAAAATTGTTATAGACAAAGGAAAGAGTGAACTATGTAATATCAAACATCCTATATAGAAGGGATTTTTAAAAAATTCAAGTTATCGAAAAAATACTTTGCTATACTTTAGATAACTAAGATATCCGGAAGTAGCATAACTATGGTGACTGAAATAACAAGGTATTTTATTCACAGAAGGTAAGTCTAGGAGCGGGGGGGAGTAAGTGCTCTGGCGTTGTCATCTAAAAATTTTTCTCCCGAACGAATCAGGGCCAAGAGATTGACGATTCTTATAGACGCTCTGGCCTCGTCGAATCACGTTGAACGAGACCTAGAGATTAAAAGGTGCTACATTCTGTCTTACACTTCAGTTTTTTTTTTCCACAAATCTTTTGTAAAGCTCACTAGTTACGCACAGGAGAGTGCTGAGTTACCTGTCATTTTGACTTTCGTTACCGTTACAAAGACTTCGCTTGTAAGAAACGTCAAAATTTTCATTGTAAGCCTTCAGATCGTCTTTCCTTCCCCCTTGTTGGTGAGATAATCCCGACATAACTCATGGAACAAGAACAATCCCAGTGATGGAAATAAATGGTTCGGTACGAAATTCTAAACACCTGAAGAAGGTCGAAACTTACAACGGCCGAAACGTAATATGGCAATTAAGCCGAGTGTAGCAGTCCAAACAATGTAAATACTTTGGTCTTACACCTTAATATAAGATTTTACCGATAAAACTTATCTAGTTTGAGTTTTTTTTCAATATGCTATGCTCTTTTTTCGACAAGTTCGTGAACAGACTGAATTCTTGATATATATATATATATATATATATATATACATACACTCATACTATAAAATTGGAAACTAGGGTGCAAACGAGAAATCTAATAAAAATCTTGCTTTATTAGTGTGTAAGAATTGTAAGCACATTAAACAAAAAGCTGTTTAAGACTAATCAATTCTACAAATGAGTTTCTCAGACACATAAGCCACTTTCCTCGCCCCCCACCAAAAAACCGCCTGTAAGTGAGTACCGTGATTTTATGCACCCGATCAGCCATCGCTTAGCCAATAGCCAATGAGCGCCCGAAACCAGCCAATTAGAATGGCTACAATCAACACCGCCATTTTCGTCCACAAGAAGTAATATCCGAATTAACTTTCAATCCGAAGCTCGCCAATTCGTCGTCTCCATACGCCATTGCAAAACAAACGCGCAACTCTAGCCCTTTTGGGTCGCAAAGGTAAGCCTCCGCTAGAATTAGTAAAATCACCATTGTTTAAGCAAATTCATTTTGACCCCCCCCCCCCCCCCCCAAAGAAAACGAATTTGTTTGCCACAAGGAAACCAAAATTATGAGGATGGCCAGAACAGCCGAATAAGAAAATTATAATTTTTTTTATACCAAAATCAAACATGCACAACAATTTAAATATTTGGGAAGAATTTAAACAGCACGAAAAGTGTGACACTGAAATCCGAAGGTGCATTGGGAAAACGAAATATGCCTTTCAAAAGCTAAGCAAAGTATTACAAAAAAGAATTTAATTCGAAAAAGTAAATACTGAACTTTTATGTAATATTCCTTCTACATGGTAGTGTATGCTGGCAATCTCCTCACAGATTAAAAAGAGACTTGAAGCAAACGAAAGAGCACTGAACTGTTATGTAATATCAGTCCTGTATAGCAAAAATATTGAACAATATCACAAGGACAATGTAGTTCTACAGAAGGATGTTGAGGATACCATGGAATGAACATGTGAGCAACGAAATCTTAGAAATATGGAGAAAGGACATATTTAACATAAGACTTAAAAATCTCTAGGGTACACGAGGAAAAAAACCTGAATTTAATACTAACAGGGTAGATTGGCGGTATGAGTGAAAAAAAGGAAGTCAATGCATAATTTATCTAGCGAGCTTGACTATTAAGAGCTACAAAGAGAAAATCGTGGAGAGTCCAGATCACCAACGTCCTGAAGAAACACGCTTCATAGAACAAACTCTTGCTAGAATAATTGAAATTGTTTTACAAGTCACACGTAGATTCATTTTACTTGAAATATAATGGCGCTTACGACTTACTTGGGATGGAATTATTTAAAAATAAATCTGACATTAGAACATTTGTGAGTAGTCAACATTAATATGGCGAGTAAAATAGAAACTTACGTAAAACATCCGTCCAAGCGACGGCAAATCACAGACGTTATCTGTCGACGCGGAAAAAATTGTGTGGGACTTCTCTCTTTATATAGAGAGAACATCATGCAAATTTCGTTACACCTCAGCCAATCATTGACCTTCTGACTTACATATAAGCAGAGCGGATGGCTAAGGGACTCCCCCCCGCTTCCTGTTCATGTCAAAGGACGGTTTTTGTGTCCTATGGGTGTTCTTTTCGCCCTCTTCAGAACTGTTCCATTTCAATTAATTTTAAACGGCCATTTACCTTTTCAATAATTACAGGTGAGCATTCGTTACAATGTTTTCCACTAGTATTTTGTTTTACACCTTTTATTGCTAACTTTTGTTATACACCACTGATATATTTCGAATTTTCTAGAGAACTGAAGCCGCTGATTTCATTAAACCCTGTTCTGTAGAAATTTCCTCAGATATTGTATATAAATAAAAATATTACATAATTTGAATCAAGAACGCAAATTTGTATTTCGTCACGAAAACAACGTATCGATTGTTTACCAAACTTAACGTTTTAGAATATCTTAATTTTGACTTCACACGACTAACGTTTTGCTTTCAGACATCTCGAAGCTTTCGTCTTTGGTACCTCGACTGTATGAATTGAAGCTTGCTACTAGATGAGTAAATAAGTCACCCAATTTTACTGTTGAATTGGCTAGATGCAATCGTATGTTCTATTCAAATAGTTTTTTTTCTCGCCGGTGAAGCACCCATCTGATTTCTTATTCCCTACCTATTTACAATGATTCGATTGCTTGCTTTCTATACAAAGTTAAAAAATGGGCGGACCTGTACAACCGGCCCCTGTAGTATTTTGGCTTTTCATTTGCTTTTTTAGTGGATTCTTATCGATTAGACCTTAAACTTTCAGATTAGCCAAAAAACAAAAAAAAAAAACAAAAAACAAATGGAACAATAAATATTTAAAGAATTTTAAGGGGGTGCTCAGTTTCTCATACCCCATTCTAGTAAATCGATTCCCCAAAACGGTCTCTTCATTTTTCCTGCAAGTTTTGAAAAAAAAAAGGAAAAAAAAAGTCTTACTTGACTCCAAAGCGATTGTTTCCAATATAGGGAATGGATTTACTAGAACTTCGTATGAGAAACTGAGCACCCCTCCTAAAAATCTAAGTATTGAATTTTCTAAATGTTTTTGCTAATAAGAAAGTTTAGGTCTAATCGATAAGAATGCACTGAAAAAGTGAAAAGCCAAAAAAATTACAGGGGGGGGGGTGCCGGTCGTACAGGTCCGCCCAAAAATCTATATACAGCGCCAATAGACAATTCCTGAATCCTGTTCGTTTTTCTAACTTCCCTCTCATTGTTTTTCACTCACTAATCCTTTGCGTCTTGGTGGTATTAACGCATCAGTTGGAATGAGATGACTAAAAGCATAAGAAACAGGCTTCACTGATCAAATATTGTTGGCATTATGGACGGAAACTCTTGCTTTTTACTAGGCAGAGTACGTAGAAAAGCAATCTTCAAGAATTACTCTGAAGTAGTAGACTTGTATATCATAAGCAAGTAGCAAGTTGTGTCCCCTGATTTTAGATCGAAGGAAAGAATTCCCATAATGCACTAGGAAGATAATTTTGGCGCGAAGATAGGCGTCTTCCCCTTTCACTGCCAACCGTTGGCTTAAATGAGATCAAAGATGTCGCTTCATATAGATAAGCATAAAACCATTCATTTCTTTGCATTAATACATATAAATCAATGTGTGTTCTGTGAATATGAATCGACTGTCAGCAATTGGATGTTTAATCAAAAAATCAATCATTTAATGTTGTTGCATGCACACTAAAAACAGGTTATTTTATTTCATGTTATGTAATACTGAGCACGAATATCAATTTAACGTGTGAATGAAGGACAGTCTCGGATAAAGATACTAAAAACAAAACCTATCGTTCGCACTCTTTATGTATCAGTTTAAATGGATTGTGGTGCAGTGGATATGTGGTGACTGAAAGAGGAAAAAAGAACAAGGTATTGTACTCACCGAGGGTAAGTCTGGGAGCGGAAGTCAGTGTGCTGGCGTCGGCTAAGAGTAATTAACGACCTTAACAAGGCCAAAGCGATTGGCGATTCTTATAGACGTTCTGGTCTCGCCGAATCACGTTGAACGAGACCTAGAGATTAAAAGGTGCTACATTCTGTTGTATACTTCAGTTTTAAAAAAAATTTTAAGCTCACTTGTTACGCACAGGAGAGTGCTGAGAAGTTACCAGGCATTTTGACTTTCGTTGCAGTTACAAGGAAGACTTCTCTTGTAAGCAACGTCAGAATTTTCGTTGCAAGCTTTAACATCGTTTTTCTTCCCCCTCCCCTATTTGTCGGTGAGATAATCCCCACAGTTATCGACTCCGAACGAGAAATCCGAGAGCCGATTACACGCAGATACTAATGGGGAAATATTAACCTCTTCTCCATGCAGCTATGGGTTAAATAGCAGAACAGATTGAGTTTATAGCCTTGGTTGATAACCAGTCTGCCACAGAAACTAATGGCAACTTGCCGCGGGAAAATCTTCTACCCAGTTATCTCTTTCGAGGCCAAAGCGTATATCACACATGGCACTTAACTGTCTGAACTAAATCTTGAACTTTCAAAAATGAATAGCAAAATTACTGTAAAAATATTTTTTGTACGTTATTTTAAGTTAATGACTCTTGGCAGTTTTCCAGCCAAAAGGTGATGCAACGACTTTGTCCACTGGTCACAAACTTTTCCAATTGTAGTTCGAGACTGATGACCGAAATGAAAAGATTACGTTTCCCAACGTAAGTTCTGATAGACCGGGGAGATTCTTCTCAGCATGTGAAAGTCTCTTGTTGGACATTGGCCTTTCACCATATAGATGGAGAGAAATGGTCATAACGGCGGTTCTGTACGACCGGCACCCACCCTGTAATTTTTTTGCTTTTCATTTTTTATTTTTTTCACTGCATTCTTATCGATTAAACCATAAACGTTCAGATTAGCAAAAAAAAAAAAAAAAATTCAATATTTAAAGATTCTTAGGGCGTTCTAGTAAATCGATCCCCCATATTGGAAACACTCGCAAAAAAATTAGTGGGGGGGGGGGTGCCGGTCGTACAAGTTCACCGTCATAAGTACTGCGATGGCCCAACGCATGTTAGTGGATGTGGCACGCTTGGGCTATCATGCCTCTCTTTTCTTTTATTATTCATGAAATATTCAAGGGTGTTTGCGTAAAAACTTACCCGAGTGAAATCTCAGATTTCTAATCCCGGGCCGTTATATAATAGTAATACACAACCGTATGTCTGAGCTTACGGCAGTTGATATTCCCAAGTGGTCACCTCATCTAGGTGCTAAGCAGGGAGATGTTCAGTGACCGAACGAGAACCGGGGTTTGAACGTGACATGGTTGGAACCAGAAATTAATGTGGGGATGATAGCAACGAATAACTTACGGAAACCGGTTCTTTGTGCATTCGTTACCAAAATGTGTTGTCCGTGCAAGGGAAACGGCATTTCAAAAAACAAAACAAATGGTCATATGCTTAACCTTTCACTGCTGCATTGTTGAAGCATAACTGTACTGGTCTATTTTAGGATTTTTTTTTTTTTTAAAATACTGCGATTAAGTATTGAGTTAACATTTCGATAATTTTTTTTCAGATACAAGTCTTGTTTAATCTCTAAGGGAGGAGATGGTTCTATTACACTCCTTGCGCCTCCCCCATTTTGGGAAAGTGCGAAAGCGCTATTTCTTATTTCTCACCCAATGCAAGGCCCAAGATGCACTCAAGGAAGGTTACAATTATATAAAATTTCTAAAAATGCATTATACAATTTTTTTACTAGTTAAATGCAAGACTTATTGGGAAATGTTAATCATACTTTTTTTTTACGTGATCATTTTTCTAAAAATATGCTCCGAGTAGTAAAATAATAAATGCATTAAAACTACGCCATTTTTAATTTAGATGAACTTTTAATTTTTATAAATATAAGTTAAGGATATTCTGAAGAAAATTCGATGAATAATGAATTTCTTATGAGAATTTTTTTTTTTTTTTTTTTTTTTTTTTTGCCAATTAGTTTATAAGATCTTTTAAATCTCTTCCAGTTCCACAGGGTCTTTGGTTATTATTAAATAACTTTATAAATCGAAAATTGAAAAACTTAATATGGATCGTTTAAAATTAACATTTTAAAAATAATTTCTATATTCTTAGTGCTAAACTGCACATTTTTTTTTACTATGGAAACTTATAAGAAACTTATCAAAAAATCACATGTTTCAAGGATTACGAAATGTTAAATTGGATTGTCAATTTTTGGTCACCATACTTCCAGATATGTGAACTGATTTGACAGGGTTATCATCGCCTACTTGAAAGGTCAAGGAGTCAGACCTTTCTGAATAAGAAATACTTTTATTTTAAATTTCATGCCATAAACTGTTTCAAATAAGATTAATTTAACTTTAAATTTGCTAATCTTTTGCAAGTTTTTTAAAACCGATAATTAACTTTAGTTTACAAAATGTATCGACCGCTCAAAAAATGGCCGAAAAATAGAAAATTTCTAAAATCTCAATTTTAGATTTCAATGATTTCTGTTTGAAATACATCCTAGTATTTTGCTTACTGGAAGTAGTAAATTTTAATCATTTATCTTTCAATTAAGCTAAAATGGAAGTTTATATTTAAAAATTCAATTTGACTTAGTTATCGAAAATGGAGTGGAGATCCCTATACAATCGCCAGCAACCTACGCAAATCTATGTAATTTCGTTTAAGTAACTCTAGCAATAAGACTATTTGACAATTCTAAAATGAAATGCATTCATACTTTAAGAAAAAATAAACTCAACACTAGAATATTCTATTAAAACAAGGAAGGCAAAATTTAGCAGAAATCACGTAAACGTAATTTAGTTTAATCCACCTTTCAGCCGTAATGTATTCGCCCGGTGAGAAAGTGACTGATTCCAGGATCGGTTACATTGCAGATCAGTCCTTGGATTTTATCGAGACCCTCGAAGTGAATAGCACAAGCACCTGACTAAATGTGTTGTGGAGTAGTTTTCGCACTGAAAGTTATAATCGTGCTATCTCGGTTGCTAATAGACTTAATGTACCCAAAAATGTTAGGAACTTGGTAATCTTCCACTGAAAGCTGACTCCTTAGTATTCGGCTAACTATCGACTAATATCAATTGCCTAGTAGTTCTACTAAAACTCTAATAGAACTCTAAAGAACTCCCAAGAACTTGTAAGAACTTCAATATTAATTGCACATAAGTACAAATATGGCACAAGACCTAAAACGGGGATGGGGAAGGCTGGTCATCCTCTGTCCTAATTTAACTTAGCTATTCACTTTCGACTCTGGCACACTACAATAATCTTTACACCATAATACCATATTCTTACACCATAATACCACATTCTTACTTACCGTTCTTACTCAATATGGCAAGAGTATTTAATGTGGAAAAAATGGTAGATTTATAAATGTACAAGATATATTCTTATAAGAATAACCTTCATAGCATTAGCTGCAGTTATAGATTTTTCTCTTTCTCTTCCTTTCTTATATATATATATATATATATATATATATATATATAATGCTCATTCTATTAATACTTCTTTAAAATGCCATATCCATTCAGAACGTAGGCGATATTAGCTCTCCACGTTTTTTGTTTGTGTGTGTGCGCGCGAATTGCCTTGTTTTATCATGAAAAATAAAGAAGTAATTTGATACCTTCGTAGTTTTGAATTATCTTAGACTAGCTGACATCAAGACTAAAGAACATTGTCTACTCTACTATTTAATCTATAGCTGGTAGAGAGAAAGATGTCTTCCCTCAAGGGCATTAGTGCAGTTGATATTTACTCGACATGCACCGCTCTCTATTAAATACTAAATGTACCATTTAAAACTAATCCCAGCATTTAATACTCATTCCACTATTTAATGCTATTCGTAGTCTATGCGCATACCGATGTAGATATCACTCTCCTTGTGGGTATGAATAATGGCTTTGTCAATATCTTAAAGAATACTAGAAACGCATTTTGGCTTAGAATGGGCACTGCTCGGATAGGCTATCAAAAAATTCGTAAATCATTCATGCCCAGAAGGGGTGGGGAAAAAATTTGAAAAATGATTGCTGTCGTCCTTCATTTCGGATAGATTCCAGTCGGCCTGAAACAACGTTTAGCACTAAGACACTATATCCTGTTTTTCCCTATACATACATTACATACTTATAAAAACAAAATGAAAGCTTATATTTGACTTGTTTCGTCCTCTGATAAACAAATGCAAGGACTTGATTTTGCAGCAATTATTTATAAACTAAACAGAAGTTAAAAAAAAATAGGTTTTGATAATTTTTAAGTATAAGAACGTCCATACATATACTTCAGGATAAAAAAATATTTAATCTATGAACGAAAAAGGATCTTATAAATAATTTACGAAGTGCATTAGTCATACCGAGAAGTTAGTTGAACCGCAATTTTGATCTAAAGAATATTACACTTATTAAAAGGAAAAATGGAAAATCAAAACATGAAAATATTTTCTGGCTTTAAATAACATGCAAAAGATGATCTTCGCCAAAAAGTATCTTACATAATTCATGAAATGCATTAGTTATACATCGAAATAAGTTCAACTACTGCTTCAAGATAGGCAAGCATGTTGGCTGGTGGTGAAGGGAATGACGGCTCGGAACGAGAAATCGGAGAGCCAAGGAAGATTTTTTTTTTTTTAATCATATCACCCCGAGCAAGGCGGTAACGCCTCTGATGTGCAGGGGGCTACATAGGAGTGAAAAGATTGGAAAAGAGAAAACCGGAAACCGCATCCTAAACAGGAAACAAGGGATGAGCCTCTTCACCTGTTCAACAGACGTGGGTGGAGTGTGAACCGGGCGATAGTTTAGCCCATCTACTCCAATCGTCTCTTCTCTCCAGTTATGGGTTAAATAACGGGACAGATTGGGTTCTATAACCTTGGGTACCAACTAGTCTACCGCAGAAAGTAATGGCAACCTACTGTAGGATAATCTTCTGCCCAGTCAGTCATGTCTCTTTCGAGACATGATCGCCCAAGCGTGTATCGCGTATGACACTTAACAGACATGAAAAAAAAAGCCTACTGCATATTTATTTTACTAACATATAATAGCGAGACTTAGATATTTTTTTTATCTAACTTAATTTTTTCTATGTGTGGCATTCTTTAGATCAAAATTCTGGTTTAACTTTTATGTATGTCTAATGAATTTGATAAATTGTGTACAAGATCCTTCGATTACAGGATGTGGTCATAGGGTCGCTATATAGCTGAGCACCTAACCCGTTCGCTCGACATAACTGGATTGATTGCCGGAGAATATTCATTGATGCGTAGCATGCCTTGTGAAAGTAGCCTTGGGGTCGGGGTCGTTACCTGCCTTACCCGATATCTTCTTCAGCCGTACCGCACCGTTTGAGAACCAATGATCAAGCGATTAACAATTAATGTAATGGAATAATTACATGGGAGGTGCTGAAAAGTTAACGGTATGACCGACTTTCATCGTATCGGGGAGGTCAAGAGATTTTTACTGTCCCCTTTCACACAACTATTCGTCTAGTGCGACTGTTAAAAGAATCGTTTTTACTGTTAGGTACAGGCACTCATTCGCCAGAGAGAGAAAAAAACAAAAAAAAAAAACAGCAAATTTAAATATTTTTGTCACCAAAATGTTTATCATTAAGAGGAAAGATCAGTTTTTATTTTTTTATTTTTTCTAACACGTTCGAAATTTTGGTTAATTTTTTTTTTTTTTTTGTCAGTAGGTAACCAAAAATCAAATATTACGAAACTTTCTCTGGTGAAAAACATCAATTTGGGAATTCTTGTAAAAAATCTTAGTCAGATTTTAATTAAACTTTCAGGGCTCGATCACAAATGAAATTTTAAAATCATTTTTATAAAATCTTGGTAAAATATTTTTAACCCCACCTATTTTTTGAAATTTCTAGAAATTGAATGTCCGTAAAATTTTACTGAATGCAGGACTTCTTGGAATTTAAATCATTTTTAATTTATTTTTCAAACAGCTGCCACTTGCCGAAAAACTGCTACGAGTAGTCAAATAAAAAATGCAATAAAACTTTCATGTTTTTAAATTTAGATAAGCTTTTTTTAAAAAATGTTTTTTTTAATCATTTCACTACAAGCAAGGCGGTACCGCCACTGATGTGCAGGGGGCTACATAAGAGTTAAAGTTTTAGACAGGTGGAGAGTGAAGACAAAAACGAACCAACTACAGGGGGTGAAAGAGCAAGAGAAGAATGTGAATATAGGAGTGAAGACAGTTGCGAAGGTAGAGAGAAAGAAAAAGAACAAGATAAACATATAGAAAGGGCTGGAGTTAAGTGGTTAAGAGATGGGAATTGACTTTGAAGGTTGTAGCCGTCAGGAAAGCAAGTATATGGAAGGGAGTTCCACAGGCGGGAATCGCCAGAAAATAATCTGCTGGAATAGAACTGTCGACTGCATTTGGTTGATTTAACTGTAAAAGGGCGGGACCTTGTTGCCAGTCTGGTTGTCCGAGTAGATTCTTGTGGAGGGGGCACCAGTTACCTAAGTTCGTTAGGGCAGAAGCCATGAAAATGTTTATAGAAGAGACAGAGGGAAGCCACATCTCGCCGATGAGAAAGTGGCTGGAGTCGAGCTGCCAGGTCAGGACCAATCACATTACAGATTCTTCTTTGGAGCCTATCGAGAACACTGAAACGAACAGCAGGGGCGCTTGATATGACAACAGTATTCCGTGCATGGTCGAATGGTTGATGTATACATGTGCAAGATGGATTCAGGCGGAAAAAGTTCCTGGTCCGACAGTTACCTAACATTCCTAGCAGTGGATTTGATTGATTCAATGTAATGATTCCACTTGAGGTCGGAAGAAAGGGTAAGGCCGAGGAGGCGCTGTGTATTGCTTTCTGGGAGACTTACTTACTCTTTATTACAATCACTGAGGTATATCATTCTCATCCCTTGCGTAGTAGTGCTCTTTTTTTAGAAGTCATGAGTTATCTCCCTCTAACCCTGTAAGTTACTTGTTCATCATTGCTGTAGCAGGATATTGTCTGAAGAAAAAATATTCGATGAATAATGAATTTTTACAGGAACTGTTTTCGTTTTTATTTTTTAATTATAATTATTTAAAGTTTCAAAAATCTTAATTTCTTCCAATCACAGGTTAGATTATTAAGGGAAGACGATTAAGGGAAGACGATTTACTTTTCAAAAATGAAAAAGGTTAATAAAAATCTTCACGCAAGATCTTTAAAATGATTGAAATTTTTGTGTAGAAAATTGTTTAATATGGAATGTCATAAGTGACATAGCATTAAAAGTTCATGTTTCAAAGGCTGTCCCCTTTGCGAAACGTTCACTTATGTTTCATAAATTTGTCAATTCTGGTCAACCAGACTTAGCTTGTCAACATCTTTAGCTGTCATCAACCATTTAACGCGCCAGAAAAGTATGACTTCCGCGTTTATGAAATACTTGTTTTAGAAATTTCATGTTAGAAGCAAGTAATTATTTCAAATCAGATAATTTAACTTTAAATTTGATAATTTCCCAAAAATGTGTCACAGATGTATATTTTAGGCAAGATTTTTAAAACCTAGAATTAACTTTTATTTACAAACATGTCAATTTGTCAAAAATGAACGAAAAAATAACTTCTGAATCTGAGTTGAGATTCCAATTAATATAAATATTTATTTGAAATCACTTTTTTTTTGTTTTTTTTTTTCTTTTACTGGAAATAGTAGAAATAATAATTTACCTTTTCCTTAAAGTTCAAACGAAAGCTTCAAAAAAACATTTTTATTTTTTAAAAATTCACTTTAAAATTTAGTGAAAATGAGTGGATGTGAAGAGGAAGGGTGCGTGTTCCTTGGACGTCGGAGGTCACCAGTGAAGCCATAGAAAGATGGTTAATGTTTATTATTTCGGCTTTGGGTCATATAAAACCGAACTACATACAACTTAAGACTTTTTTTCATCATCATCAGATTGGTTGGAGATTGGAATGTGTGGATTTGTGGATGAATAAAAATATACATTTTGTATGTTAAAATAGAAATTTATTAAAAAAGAATAACATAAGTTGTAGAAGTTCAATGAAGAAGTTAAGGGCATCAAGAGTTTTTTTTTTAATCATATCACCCCAAGCAAAGCGGTAACGCCACTGATGTGCAGGGGGCTACATAAGAGTGAGAAGATTAGAAAAGAGAAAACCGGAAGCCGCATCCTAAACAGGAAACAAGGGATGAGCCTCTTCACCTGTTTAATAGATGTGGGTGGAGTGTGAACCGGGCGATAGTTTAAAATGTTCGTAGTAATAATTTGTTGGTAAGAGTTTATGTATACGTATGTAAGTATGTATGAGCGTTTGTTTGGTAGGAGTGTCTTTGAATGGAGAAGTAAAAGGAATCAGCACACGAGAAAGAAGAACCAATGGGCGACGTGACCTTACGTCCGGCTCGACTTGAAGTTTCTCCCGTTACATTTTAGTGTGTCGTCTAGGTGCTCCCATCTGAATGTCTGGCTGACACTGACCAGAGTCTTTTATAGTCATTTAGATTTTTCGCACTGGATCGATAACTCTTCTCAGTCTTGTAAATCGCTTCCAGTGGTCAGAAAATCAATTTAGCATTTACTCGCGAAATCCGGTTTCGACTTTTTTTTTAAGAACGAGGTCAATCCTTTTTCTATTTGGCAAAACCAAGATTTCACATGTCATTGTGAACTTTTGTAAAATTTAAAGTTGCTTTTAATTCTTAACTTCCTGTCCACCACAGATGTAACTATTGTATATTTTAGAAACCTGAGCAAACTTTTTCTTAAGGACTGTCAGCCTTTTATCTTTCTACATTTCCAAATTACATTATCTTTGCAATTGAGAACAATTATGTAAACTTAATAATTGTCTCTTTCTGGGACTGATCATGGTTGACTGGAACCGTCAATGAGAAAATCGCAGATAAGTTCTGAAAAATATACTTTATCTTAAATTTAAAAACAAATGATTCTACATCACTAAAGACAACAGTATGGCTGAGATACAAAGATGACACGTTCTTCACACTCTGGCCATACCAAGAAGAGGCCCAACATCTACTTGATCATTTGGACTCAATAAGACCAGCGATACAGTTCATAATGGAAAAAGAAAACAGGCCAGAATTCCTGGGTGTACTAATATTTCGTAAAAGAGAATGAACTTAAGACCTCCGTATATCGCAATGATGTGCGTTGTGGTGCTGTGAATATCGGCTCGGAACGAGAAGTCGGGGAGCCGAGTTCGAATTTCAGTTGAATTCATTGCATTCACTTACGCGCAAATACCTTGGGAAAGGCATTAATCTGTCTATTCCCTCCATTTATGGATGAAAGAAGGGAATAGATTCGGTTCTATATCCTTGGCTAGTAACCAGTCTACGGTAGAAAGCAATGGCAACCTACTGCGGGATAATCTTCTGCCCAGTCAGTCATGTCTCTTTCGAGAAATGATCACGTATAGCACTTAACTGACTGACTGAATATAATAGTTGGAAACATAATTAAAACTTCTACTGGGCATAAAGTGGGGGATCGGTTTTCTATTGTTATGAAGTCATAAACTGATTGTCCCCCCCCCCAAACTTATGATACTTAATATAATGTAATATAATCTCTCTTTTCCCTCCAGCTATGAGTTAAATGACAGGATAGATTGGGTTCTATAGCCTTGGCTGGCAACTAGTATACAGCAGAAAGCAACGGCAAGCTACTGCGGGATAATCTTCTACCCAGTCAGTTATATCTCTTTCGGAACATGATCACCCAAGCGTGTATCACATATGGCACTTAAATGACTGACTGTATATCGCATGCCAACATTTACCGAACAATACTTCAACTCCCACCACCCATACAATGTAAAGAAAGGGATCGTCCGCTGCTTGCAACATCAAGCAAAAGTCATTAGCGTCGATCCATAGACACATAAACAGGAAATAGTCGGTATAAACTGTACCCTACAACGTAACTACCCGAGGTACATGACAACAGCTCAAACAAACATAAAGGGGAGGGTGCATGAGGATAACACTCAAGGTAGACATACCTCGGCAGTATTCTATGTGAAGGATTATCGGAGAAAATAGAAAGGATCTACTGTCTGTAGCGGAGAAGAAAATAATTATAATCAACCTTCACTTTTACAGAAATTCAAAATGACGTGTGAAATCCTGGTTTTCCCAAATAGAAAATTAACTGACTAAAAAAAAGTCGAAATCATATTTCGCAAGTAGGTGTTAAAATGATTTTTGACCAATGGGAGCGACTTGCAAGACTTGAGGTCTTCGCGAGCAAGTGAGAAAATCTGAATACTATAAAAGGCCCCGGTCAGCGTCAATCAGTCACAGATGGGAGCTGCGAGACAAACATCTACAATGTAACTTCAACTTCAAATCGACCCGGCGATAAGGTCAGGTTGCACCTTGTTCTCTTTTTCCTTATCTCTTTCAACAATTACTACTACGAACATTTTGTAGTAACTCTACCCTTAACTTCTTAATAATGTTTCTAATTACACATTAACTTCTATGGCTTGTGTTAGTCTTTCCCTTTAATAAATTTCTATTTCAACAAGAAAAATGTATATTTTATTCTTACACTATTAATCCAGGTAATTCCACATATTCCCACCTGCCGACAGTCGAACTTCTGATAATTCCTGATAAAACTTGTAAGCTGTAGGAAGTTCGGTTAAGTCTGACACAAGGCCGAATTAAAGAAACATTAACCAGCCCCTCATAGCTACAGGTCCATAAAACATCAAGACGACCTTCAAATTCTTTTTATGTTAGGGGACAGAAAAGACACTGATACAGTAATGGTAATATTAAACTTTCCTTATAAGGAAACACTTAGCATTCATTGACAGCACAGCTGGAGCTATTACCTGTTCAAGTTTATTTTCTTTATTAAAACAATTTGTTCAGGAAAAAGGTGTTTCTCAAGTGTAGTAACTGTTATCGTTCTTTTAATATTGTTGGTGGCTTCCTTTCTGACCGTTGGTGTCAAGATAATAAAAGCTTAGAAATTAAATTCATATAATTTTTTCCTTTAATCCTCTTAGGGGAAACTCTCAATACCGAAATATAAGCCCACCAGTATGGAACACCCAGTGAGGATCAATCTCGCGCTTCATAACGCTCAAATAAATAACTTATTTACTAAGCGTCGCTTTGTCTTAGCACAAAGATACCAGTATGAGATACTTAGTGAGGATCAAACTTACAACTCGGTACTAATGGACAGTAAGACTGGCTTATTTAACATTAATTCACACTAAGGCGTCCTCTTATTTACAAAGTGGAGCTTAGATTTGGTACAAGGCCTCAAGTATAGGGCACTACCAAGTCCAGCTTGTTGATCATTATATCTTCTAACTTTCGAACTTATACGCGTTCTGGGAAAGACAATAAACTGCATTCAGGAGCAAGGTCTCTGATTGGGAGGTTTTAAGGAGCGTGAAACCAGCTCTTTATTGTTGTTGTTCCCAGGTCTAGGTAGTAGCACCTGTTAGTATCCCAGTTACGGGCAAATAGTTACCCCCCACCCAAACTGGGGTCAAAACACTATGAAAGTATACAAATAGATTTTTGGAGTATAAAAACCAGCAATAAATATGATTCGCTAAAACTCCTCTTTATAAAAACACTGGGTCCTGGCTATAACAACATCTACACTTTTTCCAGTTACTCAGGATCTTCGCTTATTAATTTATTAAATAAAGACTTTATTTACAAATAAAAAATTCAAAAACTTAATAAAAATTATCTAAAATTAAGATTTAAAAATTTGTTAAATTGCACATTCTTTTACTATGGAAACTTGTAAAAGACGTATTCAAAGGTCACATGTTTCATGGGTTGTTCCCCTTGCGAAATGATAAATTGTCAAATTTTGGTCACCATATTTCCAGAAGTGTGACCCGACTTACGACTAGGGGTTATCATCGCCTTTGTGATTTAGAAAAACTATTTTAAATTTCATACAATAAACAATATTTGTTTGAAATCAGATTAAATTTGCTAATTTTCCAAAAATGAGATGTATAGAGAGCTCGATCATGTTTATTGGCCTTGTGCTAAACGTAGCAGAGCTTCCCACAATTTATAATTATCAGAAAATTGGAAAGAATGTGTTTTGTTTGTAAGTTTAAATGGAAATTTATTTACAGAACAGAATAACATCAATTTGTAGGAAGTGTTTAAGAGTGTAGTTCGGAGTTAAATGAATCCAGAGTTCGTTGTTGTAGCAAAATGTGTATACAGAAAGGATTATCAGGGTAATAATAGTCTGTGTTCCTTTTTTTTTACTTTGGCGGACGGCGAGAAAGTGAAAAGGAAGGTAAGGTACTAAAGGAAAATTGTACTTATCGGATGTTAATTTTTAGGAGTCAGTTGAAGTGTCTTGTCTTTTTTGTTGACGGCGAGAGTGGTGAGGACGAAGAAAAGATAAAAGAATAACACACGAGGAGAAGGAGGAGAGGGAATGTATGTCACCGAGGCATGTCCGGTTCACAGGATTTAAATTTCTTTTGTCATATCTTGGAGATGTTGTATCTGATCTTTGCTTCTATCTGACTGATTCCACTTTCTCTATACAGCGGAACCTCTACATACGAAAGTTTTAGGTTACAAAACGCCTCTTCGGAAAAATATTGCCTCTTGTTACGAAAGAAATTTCAGGATTCGAAAGACGTGCTGCTACTAGTAGCTCCCAGAGTTCACCTCATTGCCTTCTCAAGTGTCTCCTCATTCTCGATAATGCCGCTGCCCACCCGCCTGGCATCGAAGATGATATCCTGGAGGAGTTCTCGTTTATTAAGGTGCTGTACCTCCCACCTAACACCACCTCTATCCTCCAGCCCATGAACCAACAAGTCATTTCGAACTTCAAGAAACTCTACATGAAACACCTGTTCAAGAGGTGTTTCGACATCACTAAAAACACTCAACTTACCTTTCGTGGATTTTGGAAGCAGCACTTCAATATTGTTGTTTGTCTCAAGATAATCGACATGGCTTGGCATGAGGTGACCAGACGTACCCTTAATGCGGCTTGGAGAAAGCTGTGGCCCGATGCTGTTGCCTCACGAGATTTTGAGTGGTTCGAGGTGGAGGCTTGGAACCGATTAGGGCATTTATAGGATAAAAAGCGTCTCTACTTACGAAATTTTCACGTTATGAAACGACTTCCAGAACGAATTAATTTCGTGAGTAGAGGTTCCACTGTATTTATAGCAAGACTTTTTCACACTAGCTTGTTGACTTCTTTTTTGTAAATAGCTCCCTTTCATCGGTTAGAAAACAACACCGGATCGCAAAATTTGGCTTAGTCATTTTCCATCAGTACTGAGTCAATCTTTTTTCTATTGGTCAAAATTACAATTTACTTTTAATTCCGTATTCATCACATGCGTATATTTTTTTTTGCGAGATTAAAACCGAGAATTAACTTCTATTTATAAATGTGCCTATCGTTCAAAAATGGCCGAAAAATTGAAAATTAAAAACAAATCTCAATGAATATAATTTGTTTAAGACACACCCGAGTATTTGGAAATAGTAGATTAAGCTAAAATTTCAAGAAAGTGTTTTATTTTTTTTTTAAATTCAGTTTAAAACTTAAGTATCGAAAATGAGTGGAGGTACCTATTATAACGTTAGCGTAAATTTATTTTTGTCGCCACTTCTATAATGTTGGTTTTTGTAACGCTAATCTGAAGTGAACATTTGGTAACTTGCTATTTACGAGTTGTAGTATTTCGGTATGTTCGCGTCAAGTCAACGTACTAACGAATCATTCAAATAAAACACTGCAATGCCATGGAAATACCGGAGCACCGGTCACACTGAATCCAGGAGAAATTTATTGTATAAAAATACAATTTGACACATGGACGAAAGTAGGGAGGGAAAAATGCTGAGGCTGTTCATAACTATCTTCTACCGAGATCAGCGGTCGGCAACCTTCGGCCGACGAGTGACTCGTAACCGGCCCATTTACTCTGGACACGATATAAATATAAGTGAACCAAACCAAAGTGACAGTTGATAGTTTGAATATATTGCGTCGAAATTTTAAAAAATTTCTTTTTACTTGAAGAATGTTTTACTTATTTTTTATTTGTAGAAATCGCCAAAATTAGCGACAGCCTCACTTTCAATTTTTCTGTGAAATTGCTTTCGTGAGCAGGCACTTTTAAATAAATATAAAATAGTGTTTTAAACCGATTTTAATGAAATTTTTTTCAACAATGATTTATGAAACATTAATTTTTAAGATGTAATATTTTTTTAACAAATTTCAGTCAGATATCTTTTTTTCATGCTTTAGAAACCTGTTATTTTATCGGATTGAGAAAGGTTTGTTTTATTCCTATTTTTTGTTAAATGTTTGTATTTTTTCATTTTTTTTTTGTTATGCCTGTAGTAAAATAAGTGATATTGTTTAAATACAAACACATTATATTAAATTCTTGCTTTTTTCAAACACATAGAAAATTTATTCACATATTTAATAACATGGTTCTCCTCCATGACACTAGAGCCATAGCTTTTTGGCCCTCACTCTCCAAAAAGTTGCCGACCCCTGAGTTAGATAATCAGATTCACGACTTTGTCACTCATGACAATTTGCCATCAATTAAATCACTATATACCACAATAGCACAAACTCATGGGAAGCCTAAGAAAACACCGGTAGACATAAAAAAAAATCATATTTTATATATAAAAATCTGAAAATGATTCACAATGAGTGGGAAGTGGGGATGAACCGAAAAACAAACTAAAATATCAAAACAAAAGAAAAGAATAACTGAATCCCGAACACTCAAAATTCTGAGGGCTTTATAGTGTAACCGTAGGGGGTCTAGTTAATATTTATTGATACGACCTTGTGTCAGACTTAACCGAACTCCATACAGCTTTATCCAGAGTTATCATAATGTTATCAGAAGGTTGGCTGGCGGCAGGTGTGGAATAATAGTGTAAGAATAAAATCTAACTTCTTATTAAAATGCTTATTTATTAAAAGAAAGGAATGACATAAGTTGTAGGAGTTCATGTGCAATTATAAACATTATTAAGGAGTTAAGGGTAGAGTTCGTGTTTAATGAAGAAGCTATGGGTATCAAGATTTGTAGAAAATATTCATAGCAGTAATTGTTGAAAGAGTATATACGTATGTGTGCATTCAGTAGGAATGTATTTGGATGAAGAAGTAAAAAGAATAGGTGCACGAGAAATAAGGAGAAAGAGAACAAGGTGCGACCTGACCTTATCTCCAGGTCGATTTGAAGTTGAAGTTACATTTTAGTCTCGTTTTTCTCGTTGCTTCTATCTGACTGTCTTGACTGACGCTGATCGGGTCCCTTCTATTGTCATTAGATTTTTCGCATTTACCCGAAGTCCTCAAGTCTTGCAAGTCGCTCCCATTGGTCAAAAATCAATTTAACACCTACTTGCGAAATCTGGTTTCTTTAAGCACGTGGTCAATCCTTTTACTGTTTGCGGGGGGGGGGGGGGGGCAGGAGTTCACACGTCATTGTGAATTTTTGTAAAAGTGAAAAAGGTTGATTTTAATTTTTAATTTCTTATCTGCTACCATATATTGATATTTATGGTCACGTGATCCCAGTAGAACAATCCATTTAACAGATACGTTTGTTGCCTGGATATATGTGTTTGGCTACACGTGTCGTTATCGACACTTTCTTCCTACATAAGTTATATAGGTAAGTACCTCCACGAACTTCACTGAAAGAACAGCATAGTATGAAAAAAAAAAAAAACCCAAAGTAAATCAAGTTTTAACAGCAAATGTTCACGTTGTTATTAAGAGTATTGATCAAAGTATTTTTTCAATTATTTTCTTAAAATTTAATTCTTTATAACACGAATAGCAGAGGCAGTTGATAAATTTGTAATGTGTCGTGACCAGATTGAAATGTGATTAAGTGTGGGTTGTTTTGATTTAATATAGACGACCTCCAATATCTGAAGGCTCTTTTTACTGTATGTATGAGTATTGTATTATCGACTAAAATCTACGAACTGCGTCTGTTATTTGGTGAGTGTTATCGTTGCATAGCAATGTTTTGTCAACACAAGATAAAATCATCTTTAATGGTGGATGTCTTTGTTAACGTCCCTGTAATCTCTCTGAAGATGGCTCATATGAGCCGAAAGTTTAGAACCAACATAATAAAAAAATATCCAAAGCAATTTTTGTCTTTATTTTCACCTGAAATGAAAGCGAAAATACGATGTTTAGAACCTCTCATGATTAAACATAGACATTCATTGTCTGTTATATTTAACGATGTATGTTTAGAAAGTTATCTGCTGTCTCAATATACTATATATATATATATATATATATATATATATATATATATATATATATATATATATAGATAGATATAGTTTAATTACTTAGTTTTTGGTCATAATAAAACTAGACCAGTGCACATTTGTTTTAAAAAGTGTTCAATACAATTATATTGTAGAACTTCTGAATATTTTCCATTTGTAAACGCGTTATTATGCGACCTGGGTTTCTACCATGAGTGGTGTCTTCAGGTGATTTTTAATAACTGATTTTACCGTTTACCATTTTTTTAAGAACGCTCACGCAACTTTTAATTCTTTATTTTTTTAACGCTCACGTGGCAGGGAGTTTTGATTTCATCTTAGGTTCGTACAACCATGGATGAAAACGTTATAATTTCTTATAATTTTAAAAATTGCGCGTTAAAAAATTCTCCATGACGTGATCGTTACAAAAAAAAAGAAAGAAAAAAAACCAAAACAAAAAAAAAAAAACCCCGTTACGTGAGCGTTCTTAAAAAAACAAAAACAAAACGGTAAAATCAGCTATTGAAAATCGTCTGAAGACACCACTCATGGTAGAAACCTAGGTCGCGTAATAACTCGTTTACAAATGGAATATATATATATATATATATATATATATAAGCAAAAGACTATAACGAAAGTAAATAAAAATGCCAAGGAGTAAGGACTCACCTTGTTAATTTGATATTTGTAATGAATCCCATTGAGGAACTTATTTCGGAGATAATCCGTTCCAGCGAAATTTGTTTAAATCGTTTATGGCATTGTCGGAGTTTCTGGATTTTCCTTTGCTTGAGTCGATCGAAAATCGTTGCTTTTATTTTTCTATCAATTTTTTTTCCTTCTAATTAATGAAATTACAAAAATATCTCAGTTTGTTTGTCATAGAGATATCAAATGTAATCTAGATGGATTGATTGTCGGGACCTACACGACCAGCCTGCCCACATCGAATAGACATTTGTTTGTTTGTACCGAAGGGGCGTGACGTCTGCTTATTGATTAAGACTTAATCTCACTGTGACATAATATTTAAATCTTTCGGCGACTTTTCACTGGGTTGTTGGGAAAAAGTATTCGCTTCGTGTAAATGGTACAAATTATAAGGCTTTCATTGAGTTTGACTTGTTAATGACCATAAATCTGCTTATTGTAAACAAAACTATTAACAGAAAATAGGCTGCATTTGTGTCTGTAATTATATTTTAGAATAAATAAAACATTTTTAAATCATTTTACCGCAAGGAAAGCGATAATACCACTTAAATGGAAGGTTAGGTACTTTTCCTAATTCGCCGTAAAATGTCTCCTAACATGATAAAAATAGTTTTAGCGTCAATGTTTATTTAAAATTCATTTTTATTTTACTAAATTGTTTAATCCTTTAAAGCACATTTGAAATTTTGGTAAAAAGTCTTGTTTTTATTGCGTCAAATTTCTATAGGAAATTTCAGAATCTTTTTCAGCAAAAACACATTGATTTGGAAATTCTCACAAAAATCAAATAATTGTCGGATTTTAATAAAATTTTCAGGACAAATGAAATTTGAGTTGATTGTTTTTATAGTTTGTAGTGAGTACGAAACAAGAATAACTTATTGTAACTGTTTACAAATTTGTGAGTCAGTGTGAAAATCTATTTTTTGATCAATAGGAATGAGGATTGCCTTTGTGCTGAGGAAAATGCGAGCTTGTGTGAAACATTTAATAAACAATGAAAAGAGCGATTTACAGAAAACAATAAGTTGAATTTTCGATGACCGTGTCATATTTCTTCTCGCTCAACTGTATTCGGAACCGACCACGTGACTGAGTTGGGTATATATTTCACGTTTTTTCGGTCGGTCAGTCAGAGACAAGAAAAAGTCAACACAGCGACGCTGTAGCAGGAGTTAAGGTCGCTCGGACACAACTGTCCCAGCGACACACATTCGCACTCCTCCACCTTCTCGCGTGCTGTTTTCTTTATCTCTTCTTCCTCCTCACCTACTTGCTGTCCGCAAAATAGGAGAGGAACAAAGACATTACTACTACTTTGATGATACTTACCTTTTTCTGCACAAGTCATATTTCGCTAAACAAACTCTTAATAATTTAAACTCTTTGCTACTCTTTCACTTTTAAATTTTCAGTTTAGGAATTTCATACAAATTGATGTTATGCTGTTCGATAAATACATTTTTATTTATTTATACAAACGAGACTGTTTTATTCTTCCAACCTTTTAATAACTTTAAATTGCGGTGTCTGTGGTTGTTTGGCACAAGGCCAATTTGATACTTATAATCGACGTCTCCACAAGTTAGCGAGGTACACATGACTCGCACTAATCGAGAAATTCCTGTATTAAGAAAATTCAATGAATAATTAACTTTTACAAGAATTGTTTTAATTTAAAAAAATTAAAATTAGGTTAATAAATTAAGTTTGAAATTTTCAAAATTCTATATTAATTTTATCGTTTTAGATAATATCAAAGAAAACTATATTTACTGATCATCACCAAACACCAATAAAAAAAAATTTGAATGTGTATAAACGTGACTATTTTTCTAGATATGAATGTTCATACGCGATATTATCAGAAAATAAGTGCAATGACGATAGTAAATTTCAAGCGAACATTTCTTAAAATTCAATAAAAATTAGATTTCGGAGAATATTTTCTTAATTTTTTAAGATTACTGAATATGGAGAGGATAGGTAATTAAGAATTAAAAGCAACTTTCTTCTTTACTTTTACAAAAATTCACAATGACGTGTGAAATCCTGGTTTTTCCCAAATAGAAAAATTATTGACCATGTGCATAAAGAAAAATTCGAAAGTAGATGTTAAATTGATTTTATGAAAAATGGAAGCGATTTGCAGGTCTAAAGGGACTCAGCGATCAAAAGCGAAAAATCTGACTATAAAGGCAATCTTAGGTCGCGTCGCACATTGTCCGCTTTCACCTTTTTTCTCGTGTGTTGATTCATTTTACTTCTTCTTCTCCATTTAAAGACACTCCTACCAAAGAAACGCTAATATATACACACCTACGTACACATAAATTCTTTTCAACAAATTACTACTACGAACATTTCTACAACTCTTGATACCCTTAACTCATTGGACATTTACTGCTACCTATTCTTTTTAATAAATTTCTGTTTTAACATGAAAAAATGTATATGTTATTCTTCCACTATTCCACTCATCCACACATTCCAACCTGCCGACAATCAACCTTCTGATATCTCTGCATAAAACTTGTAAGCTGTAGGGAGTTCGGTTATGTATGACACAAGGCCGAATTAAATAAACATTAAACATTCCCATACGGCTTCACTGGTGACCCCCAACGGTTGAAAAGAACACGCACCCTATAACTTCTTCTTCTTCTATGTGCCCTGTCCCTTCAGGACGTAGGCGATCATGGATCTCCACGTCTCCCTATCCCTTGTGGCTCTTAGTATGTTTGCTCCTGTTGCTCCTGGCAACCCCCGTTCCGTCATCCACCTGATCAGGCCCTGCAAATATGTTATCCGCTGCCTTCCTCTGTCTCTCCTTCCTTCTATCTGACCAGTCAGTATCAGGTTCTCCAGGCTTTCCTTCCTCATTGCATGTCCCAGGAACTTCAGTTGTCTCTTCCTGATGCTCAGCATCAATTTCCTTTTTGTTGCCATTCTTTCTAACACTTCGTCGTTGCTTGTATGCTCAGTCCACGATATCCGTAGCATCCTTCTGTAGAACCACATTTCGGCCGCTTCCAGTTTTGTCCTCATTTTCGATGATATTGTCCAGCATTCACAGCCGTACTGAAGAACTGACATCACGTAGCAGTCTAGCACTCTTTTCTTCGTTTCTATTGAGATCTTCCTGTGTGTTAGTATTTTGCTCATCTTCTGGAACGCGTCCTTTGCCATGCCAATTCGCCAATTCGCCTTCGGATCTCCGTGTCGCACTTTCCATCTCCTGTTAGGACACTTCCTAGGTACTTAAATTCTTGGACTTGTTTGATTCTGTTATCCCCCACCTGTATTTGGCATTTTGGGTTGTATCTTAAACTACAATTACTTAAAAATTATACATAAGTGCTCTCGCTGTTCAGTTATTATTACAGATAAAGTCCACGTGGGATGTGCGTTGTGGTTCAATGATATCGGCTCGGAATGAGAAATCGGGTTGAATACCGTGCATTCACTTAAGCGCAAATACATTTGGGAAAGGTATTAATCCGTTTATTCCTTCTAGTTAAGTGTTAAATAACAGGACAGATTGGGTTCTATAGCCTTGGCTGGCAACTAGTCTACCGCAGAAAGCAATGGCAAGCTACTGCGGTATAATCTTCTGCCCAGTCAGTCATGTCTCTTTCAAGACATGATCGCCCAAGCGTGTATTACGTATGACACTTAACTGACTGAAAGTCCATGTAGAACTATTAATTAAATAAAATACAATCTGTCATCAAGCTTTTGACGCATTAATTAGTTACCGACGTGGAAAAATGCATTTTTGTGATATTTTACACTTGAAGTAAATAGTGTTTCAAATTAGATTGATTAGATAATTTAAATCAGGTAATATTCTTCAAATAACGTTTCAGAAAAAGTATATTTTTGGAAGATTTTTTTTGCAGGAAACGCGGTTTAAAAATGTCGCTAAAATCAAACTTTTTGGAAAAAAAACTCGTTCCAGTAAATTTAAATTCTTATTGAAATCGAGCAAAGTATTTTAATTATTGGAAATATTAAATTTATTCTATTAACTTGAAATTTAAACTAAAATAAGATTTAGAAAATATTTTTCATTAAAAAAAAGTCATTTTAAACCTCAGTATCACGAATTAGTGGAGGTAGCTAAGCAAGGTGTTATCGGTAGTAAAAGAAATGACTTTAGAACTCAACCTTAAACAGAAGACAAGAGACAACCCACTATTTGTTTTCAAAACACGTGGAGGAGTATGAACCGGGCGATAATTATATATATATATATATTCATTTAACTTTTCTTAAATCGAATGGCCATTTCGACGGGCAAATTTAACTCATCTCACCAGCGAGACCAAAGCATTAAGCGAAAATAAATTTGTATGCTGTTTTTTTTTGTTTTTTTTTTGTGATTGAAAAAGTGTTTATGGGAGTAGTGACGTTGTTTGAATTTTCACGCCAAAATCCCAATATAATCTTGATAATTATTTTCAGGTGAGATGTTGGCTTGGTAGATCACTTGGGTAGAATTACGAGACAAACATTGATAAACCTGCAATTGTAAGAGGACATTATACCAGTTTTAATATTAGATCTATATATATTCTTTAAAATCTATTTATCTAGTGTGGGAATTAATATTATCTATACTATGTGTGCAAGAATAACTAATTTTAATAGTATTTCTATTAAAGATTCTTATTGGTATGAAAATGTTTACTTTATATATATATCCAAACGCTTTTTTAAGACCCCATAAGGTTTGTCTATTTGAAGTTTTATATTTTTTGATAGGGTGGTGAGTATTGTGCTCAAATTTCTAGATAAACTGTTCGAAGCTCATATTTTTTTTTGTTCAATTGCTTTCAACTATCGCAGTCCTTATCAAGAAACGATGTTGTGTCTGCGTGGTAGTTAGGCTTTCTTTGTTTACATTGTTGCCGGGGTGCGTGTTCATTTCAACCGTCGGTGGGGGGTCATCAGTGAAGCCGTAGGTGCGTGTTCTTTGTACGTTGGGGGGTCACCAATGTAGCCGGGGGTGTGTCAGCCATGTCTGGTACCAGGCCACTTCCAAACATAGCCGACATCCGCGCATTTAAAGATATCATCACGTTGTTAAAAAGATAAGTGGAATTTTGTGAATAGAACGGGATACTATAACATTTGTGAGAAGAAAAATGTTCATTTTGCATTTTGAAATAGAAATTTATTAAAAGGAAAGAATAACACAAGTTGTAGAAGTTAATGTGCGATTGGAAACATTATTAAAAAGTTAAGAGTAGAGTTCGTGTTCAGTGATAATGTTATGGGTATCAAGATTTGTAGAAAATGTTCGTAGTAGTAATTGCTGAAAGATTATACGCGTACGTATGTATGTATGTATGTATGTGTTTGCTTGGTAGGAATGTCTTTGGATGGAGAAGAAGTAAAGGAAATAAGTACGCGAGAAGGAAAGAGAAAGAGAACAAGGTGCGACCTGACCTTATCTCCGGCTCGATTTGAAATTGAAGTTACATTTTAGTTTTGTCTTTCTCGCTGCTTCTATCTGGCTGACTAGACTGACGTCGAGGTCATTTATATATAGTCCTTTCGCACGGGATCGCTAAGTACAACTGTGTAAATTTTTCAAGAAAATCGGTTCAGCCGTTTCGGAGTCTAAAGGTAACGGATACACACACACACACACACACACAGACAAAGTTCCATTTATAAATAAGTTTAGATCTAAACTTATTTATAAATGGAACTTTGCGTGTGTTTGTCTGTCCGCTACCTATAGATTCCGAAACGGCTGAACCGATTTTCTTGAAAATTTACACAGTTGTACTATAAGTGTCTGCGAGTGTTCTTAGCTAGGTTTTGTGTCGAAGTACACCCGATAAATATCAAAAATCGATAATCGAAAAAATCAGGTTAAAGAAAGAATGGTCCGATTTTAATCAAATTTGATACACTCATAGACAAAGACATAAGAAACGATATTCAGATGTTCCAAGTTTGCAGTTCTTAGAATAGTGCAGAAAATCGATAATATATATATATATATATATATATATATATATAAGGCAAGATGTTTGTGTGTGTGTCTGTTTATCTGCCTGTATGTTTGTATGTTTTTCAGCCCTTTTATTTTAGTTTTTGCTTCGGGTTTGGCTCTAAGTAGGTATAATTGTAGTTCTTAGTCTCAGCCATGATACCATTTACGCAGAGGACTTATTTAGCCTACAAAATTCACGACGAAAAAACTTATTTGATATCGATAGCAGGAAATCAAGATTTAACTTACATCCATTCATTTTTCTTTCAGTCTACGGTTTCGCTTTAACTGGAAGCAACTATTGCTTTTTAGTCTTTCGTGCCAACGTTCAAAATGTCTGAGCTCCAGGACCATGGATTAGTTTTAAAGCATTCATTACACCCGAGCAACGCCGGGCTATACTGCTAGTATTATATAAGCGCACATATGCACTTTAAGATACCGTCTCTTATGGTGAATAATATTTTATTTAATGGGGGCTATTTTGTATAATTATAGCTTCTAGTGCTTTGAGTCTTGGTTCTTGACTACGATAGTGACTATCTAGACAGACAAATAAAATATACAAACCTCTGCTCAGGATCAAATTTATCAACTGAATATTTGAAGAAAAGCAACATAGTCAAACATGATGTTCCAATGAATCATTTTTTATTTTTTTTACTCATATCGCCCCAAGCAAGTCCTTTTACTGCCACTGTTTTGCAGGGGTTTACAAACGAGGAAAGTTATGTGAAAGAGTGACAGGTTATAGGGGTGTCAGGAAGTGACACTGATGAGTGGAGTGGACGGAGAAAGGAGCATAAGAGAAAAGATGCAGGTCAGTGAGATAGATGACTATTAACTTCACATTTAAATTCTTGGAGATTGTGGCTGTCGGGGAAGCAACTAAACGGAAGAGAATTCCACAGGCGGGAAGTGCGAGAAAAGAAGCTGATGGAGTGGAGTTTGCGTTTGAAATTTATTGGTTTCGCAGTAAAAGGGTGGGACATATTTGCTAATCTTGTGGCTCGAGTAAATTCATATATAGGGGGCACCAGTGAGCTAAGTTCATCGAAGCAAAAGCCGTGAAACTATTTGTAGAAAATCTTTGATTAACGGTTCCCTCCAAGATTGGATGTTAATTAGCCGTAATTACTTCTGAACATTTGCACAACTGATGATGGTCAATGAAAATAAAATGAAAACCAAAAGTAAAATGCTGCAATTTGCAGCTCTTATTCCGACTTCAACGTCACAAGATGTGCGGGTAATGTGACCGGTTATCGGCGCTTAAAATAAAACCAGCAGGCAGTTACCGCGCTAGTTTGTGGCATTCTTCTTCTTCATTTATGTACCTCATCTTTTCAGGACGTAGGCGATCATGGCCTTTCACGTCTCCCTATCCCTGGTGGATATTAATTGGAGTAGATAGATCTATCTATCGCCCGGTTCACACTCCACCCACGTCTATTGAACAGGTTAAGAGGCTCATCCCTTGTTCCCTGTTTAGGATGTGGTTTCCGGCTTTCTCTTTTCCAATCTTTTCCCTATTACGTAGCCCCCTGCACACCAGTGGCGTTACCACCTTGCTCGGGGTGATACGATTAAAAAATAAAAATATATTAGCACGCTTTCTCCTCTTAAACCACCCAAACCCCGCTCTGCTATCCACTAGTTTAAGCTCATAAATCGAGAAAATAAATGTATAGAAACTAAAATGGCTACAAAATAAGGGACCAGTTTATATATTGATTATAATATAGAATTGATCCCCCATTTTATGTCCACAAAATAATTTCTTATAAACAGTTGACATATATATTCTTCTATGGCTTTCCACGTCTCCCTATCTCTGATGGCTCTTAGCCCACTTTCTACTGTAACATTTCACAGCTCCCGTTTTGTCCTCCACCTTTCAGGCCCTTCAAATATGTTATCCATTGCTTTCCTCTGCCTCTTTTCCCGTCTATCTGGCCTGTTACTATCAGTTTTGCCAAGCCATTCTTCCTCATTGCATGTCCCAGGAACTTCAGTTGATTTACGTATCTTTCAACACCCAAAAAGCACTTCACAAGCACTGATAAGATGTCTATTGCTGTCCTACGGAAACTTTATCGGTTAAAACATAATCTAAGAAAATGACGGGTGATCCGTTTTTGATACAATTTTAATTTGCTCAGTAATTCTAAATATTAGAAATATTATCCGTAATCTTGTTTTAGGAATGTTGACTTTAAATTGACTTTTTCTCATAATATCGTGTATGGTTACTGTTACGTGTTAAGTGTAACAAAAGAAAAAATGAGTGACCAAACCTCAGAGTTAAATCATATACAAATATTTAATTTACGGTAAACACAAAATTATATATATATATATATACAAAATTTACAATTTTTTACATTCAAAACAAAACCGATTACTACTGGCAGAGTGACGGGTAAGTGTTACGAAGGGGAAGGAAGGTGTCAAATATCTTTACCCAGTTAAGATAGCGAAGAAGTTTAAGTGCTATACTTTTAGGAAATCCTCAAATGTGTATATAAAGAATAATTATTAGTTTGGTCAATGAAAGAGTTAAAAATATCTATTTATCCTTTTTGTTCTAAGAGTTTCTCTGTCAGGTCGGCATCTTTTCTTAGAGATTCTTTCGGCTGGATGCACAGATCCCCGAATCAGTCCGGAATTGATCATGTCAGCAAATTGTGTTAACAACTAACTACTCTCTTCCCCCAAACCCATTTTATAGGGGATAACACCTAATTTACATATTTCTAGAATCCTCTCCCATTCTTTAGATTTTGATCGAACATTCTACAATCTTCCAAAACATCTATTCCCAATTTCTCCATTTAACAACTACTTCATGAATTAAACTTTTTTGTAATAACAAATAGGACTCAATAGAATCCCTTGCTATAACTGTTTAGACATTATTATTATTTTTCATATATAAATGCATCTCATTGTGAGATATCAGTCTATTTTTTGTTGTTGTAAAGCAATAAATCATAATTTTATTTTGAAAAGTTATACTATAGATAAAGCATATGCACTGTTCCTTCCTTTAATGTGTTTTATAATAATGTCATATTCTTGCAGAAGAAGACTCCATCTTGTAAGTCTTTGATATTTTAGTCATTTTTTTGAAGGAACATTAGTGGATTATGGTCAGTATAAATAAGAACAGGATAAACAGTAACATTGATGTAAGTCAAAATCTTGTAGCGCTGATACAATCGCAAATCATTCTTTTTAAATAGTGGAATATTTCTTCTGGTAGGTGTTTAACTTTTTTGAAAAATATCCAATGGCACTATCAACGCCTTCGTCATCTTCTTGGATTAAGATGTCATCCATTCTGACATCAGTGGCATCGATTTGCAATTTAAATTGTTTTGAAAAAAACAAAAAAAACTGGAGTTTCAAGAGCTGGGCCACTAATGAGAGTTGACTTGAGTCTGTTGAAAGCCTCATTACAGGTTTCACTCCATTTGTATTTTACATCCTTTTTCAGGAGGTCGGTGAGAGGACTTGCTATTGATGATAAATCTTTACAAAATTTTCTGTAGAATCCAGCCATACCGAGAAATCTCATTAGTTGCTTTTTGTTAGTTGGAATAGGATACTTTAAGATGGCATCCACTTTTGCTGTGATAGGCTTAACCTGTCCCTGGTCAACAGTATGACCCAAATAATTTACTTTTGCATGAAAGAAATCGCTCTTGTTTAAGTTCACACATAGGTTTGCTTCTTCCAGCTTAAGAAAAATTGCTTGATGATGCGTACATGCTCGTCCCAAGTCATCCTGTACACAATTACATCATCAATGTAGAACTCACAACCCCGAATTTCGTGTAGAAGGGAATGCATCATTCTTTGAAATGTTGCCGTCGCATTTTTCATCCCGAACGGCATAACCTTATATTGGTATAAACCATATGGAGTCACAAATGCTGGAATTACTTTGGCATTGTCAGTTAAGGGCACTTGCCTATAACCTTTCATTAAATCAAATTTACTGACATATTTCGCCTTGCCGATGTTGCCAATACAGTCATTGGTTTCAGGAATTGGGAAAGTGACTTTTGGTTACTGCATTTATTTTTCGAAAGTCTGTTACAAATTGGTAGGTTCCATCAGGGTTTTGTATAAGAATACAAGGAGAACTCCACTGACTGTTGCTTGATCCAATGTTATTATTATCCAGCATGTATTTAATCTCTGCTCTCAATTGTTGAAGCTTGATTGGATTTTCCCGGTAAAAATGTTATTTGGTGGGCCTTTCATCTCCAACTAAAACATCATGTAATGCAACCGTTGTTTTTCCTTTTAGTTCCATAAATTTCTCTTTCAGGTTTTAGTTGGTCGGAAACTTTTCTTAGAGGTTCTTACGGCTGGATGAACAGATCCACGAATCAGGCCGGAGTTGATCATGTCAGCAAATCCTGTTAACAACACTTTATTTTTTGTAAAAAATACACAAATTGTGGCACATGGCCGAAAAGGGGAGGTGTAGAGGGTGGTACTCACTTAACTATCCTATACCTAACTAAACACTATCACGACCCAATCACTCATTACGGTTTTGCGCATTAACCACAAGAACCCATCCATCACCTCTCAATCATTCACACACCACAATACCATATATTTACAAGAGGCACCTTAAAAATTGGGGAAAACCCATGGCAATAAAAATGTATTTATATACAATATAATATAATTTAAAACATTTAATGAAAGATGAAATGATGGGAGGGGGATGAACCCAAAAACAAACTAAAAATACAACTTTTTGAACTAAAAATAATAAACTATGTTAATAAGACCCGTCCATCCCAGAAAAAGTGGCTGCTGTATTCCACCAAACGGCGAAATCAAGAAGCACACTCGCTAAGGAGGGGGGGGGTAATATAATTAATGGAAAAGGACAATCAAAGACTGAACCAGCCGAGATAAAAGGAGGCCAAAGCAAACTGGGGAGGTTGGGAATCTCGATTTGGATCATAACAAAAGAGAAAGCTGGGTATAGGCTAGGAACACATTCATTCACTTTAACTAGGTACACAAAAGAAAGCTAGAGGGTTCGAAAGAAATCCAATCCGATGTAAACAGCAGATCTAAAAGAAAAAATCAAGGTTAGCCACGTTCACGCGAACTAGGCTCGCCACATTTACACAACTTTGGCTGAAGTTTGTCGAAGTCAAACGTTTCCAATCAGTTCTAATCCTTATTTTGAGCATCAGCTCAAAATATCTGATCAGATCCTGAGGTGAAAGACTCTGACCTCGCAAGACTTCCTCCGTTCGCGTCGTCCAAATCACCATTCGAGCCGTGGCTAGCAGCGACAGAAACACCATACGCTTCATCCCAGAAAACGGGGGCGACATATTGTCGCAGCAAATGCATGATCAATGAGCACAAGCATTCTACCATTTTTCGCCCTCTATGGGACCGTGCGGCGAGTTGACTGCTCGTATCGCGCTCTCGCAGCGCGATACGTGCAGTCAACTCGCCGACACGGTCCCATAGAGGGCGAAAAATGGTAGAATGCGTGCAAAGCCGTTTCTTCCGAGCCAAGGTTGCGGCGTTCACAATCTGACAAATCCGCCAGGCCCCATATGAAGGCCATGTCATTGAAAGGCAACCGATTCCGAGCCAATCGCCAGGTGAGCGAAAACTCAGCATTGCTGAGATAATCGGTACCTGGCGCCAAAACCAGAACGAGCGAAACTCATCCTCCGACAAGCGGTGCACATCACGTAATGAATCCTTTGCGACGCTCTCCACTAACCCACGACAGAAGACTCTCCTAGGCTGTGAAAGGTCACTGGACCGTTGAATGGCCCGCAAGGCCGCCAGACATTCGAGGAGAAAACTCGATCGCTTCCAAAGCTTACAGCACCGCGGGGTGGGGATGATAGTAAGGCTTGGGAACATATCCCTCACTATCCTCATCAGCAATGAGTCTTCCAAAATCGCTCGCCTGATAAAAACCAACCTTGATGCAATCTTATGGCCCATCAGGTACGGCATTCCCAGACCCCCATGACATGGACGTTGATAACAGACACGTTTGTCGACGTAGTGTTTGCGTCATCTCCACAGAAGGGAGAATAGCAAATTCTCGATCGCTTCCCTACGCTCTATACAAAGTGGAAGTAGTGACAACTGGTAAAGGATAATGGGAAAGACGTATGTAGCACACGCCTCAGCCAAACCCTTTAAGAACAAATTCCTTCGACGCCAAATCTCGACCGACGCGCCGACCTTTGCCAGTAATTATGACCAATGTTTCTCCATCTGGAGGGCCCAAACCACATTCCAAGAATGCGGACAGGGCCGTCCGTCCAGTCGAAGGGCCCCGGGAGGGTAACACCCTTCCAGGCACCTAACCGCAAGCCGGACGACTTGTTGCGGTTAATCTTGGCCCCTGTCACCTGTTCGTACCGTTCAAGCGCCTTCAGTACCACCTCAATGTCACTCCGGGAGGACACGAAAGTAGTGACGTCATCGGCTTACGCGGAAACCCTGACTCGAGCACCACCAGGGACAGCGATTCCACGTAGTGTTGGACTGCACGCCCTGTCCCTTAGCCGGCGAAGAAGGGGCTCCAACGCCAAAGCATAAAGTAGGGGCGACAGTGGACAACCCTGTCGGACCGACCTAGACTGCGCCAGGACGCCCGATAACTTGCCGTTCACCTGTACCACAGCCGTGGGAGATTGATACAGAAGGCTAATCCAGCGGCGGAAGTTGGTTTCGAATCCAACGGCCTGCAAGACAGCCACCAGGTAACGATGGTCAACCCTATCAAATGTCTTGGAGTGATCCAAATTGATCAGCGCCGCTTGTTCGTCGTCTTTTATCACCTCTATGATCGTGCTTCTCAGATGCAGGTTGCTCTGAATTGTTCGGCCCTTCACAGCACAAGTTTGCTCAGGTCCCAACAAAGACTCGGCAACTAATTGCAAACGATTTTGCAAGATCTTGGCCAAAATCTTTAACTTTGTGTTTAACAGATTTATGGGCCGGTAACTCTCTAACACCTTCCCCACATCCTTGCCTTTCTCAACAGCGTGATCACACCCTGGTGAACCGGATGGGGATGAACCCCTGCCGGAACCAGTTGTTGAACACGACAGTTAAAATCGAGACAAAGATGTACGACGGCCTCAAGTACAATTCATAGGGCAAACCATTGAGACCCAGGGATTTTCCTATGCTGACCTTCTTCAAAGCCGCGTAGACTTCGCCCTCCGTAATCGCTCACTCGCATCTAGCTGCATCAGCCGGCAAAAGCCAGGGGAAGTCAGCCAAATAGCTGTGAAACTCCTCATTACGGAGACCAGGCTCCTTGTTAAACAGGATCTCGAAATGCCGCCGGAACGCCTCGCACATGTCGTCAGTCGATCGAAGCTTATGTCCCTCCGGGTTGCGAACCTCTCAAATGTACCGTTCGCCGCCTCGGCGAATCTCTTCCTTGCGCAGTTTTGCGTCCATGTTCACAGCTTCGGAAGACATCTTACTTAACCTAAGTCTAATTACCTGGCCCATGTAGCGATCACTAGTCGACCGCTCCAGGGCCTCTTTAGCTATGGATATCTCTATGGGATCCCCACCAGCCCCCGCCGGGAGTAATTAGCTCTAAGCGTCTTCACCTTGTCAGCCTTATCTAGTTTGAGCCGTTTGCTGAACTTGGTGGTGAAAGACCTAATACTATTCTTAAGATTCTCCCACCACTTATTCCCAATGACTCCCACAGTTAATGCCCGCTGCACTAAGCTAATTAACTGGCACCGGAAGTCCCGCCTGTCTAGTAAGGACACGTTGAACTTCCAGTAACCAGCCATTCTAGGCCTATTTTCTAAATCTACCCGAGCACAAATGAGTTTGTGGTCCGAGTAGCTTAACCAGTGGAACGTGGGACAATCTAAAAGATCTATGTCGGCTTCACGAACTAACATTCTATTTGGGTGGCCTGCTACCTTCGTAGGAGGCCAACTATTAGCCCATGTCCACATGTCCACATCTTCCCACCATTGTGATCGACCCGGTAGACCAAAATCTTCGATGAGATCACGTGCCTTCCCTCTAGCTCCCTACCCTCTATCCAGCTTGGGGTCCAGGATGGCATTCCAGTTCCCCACTAAGATGAGTCGCGTTGAATCCACCATGAAGGGCTCCAACCACCGAAAAAACGAGACGCGCTCCTCCCGGTCGTTGGGCGCATAAACCGCAACGTGTCGAAACGCATTGCTTTTCACTGCAATATCGGCCACGATCCACCTTCGCATCCAGGGTACGTTTAAATAGCAAAGAAACTTCTCTGGCAAGCCGGTTCCCATATGCTGAATAGACGACAAAGTCGTTAGACAGCACACAGGCATCGGCTTTGTAAACAAAGTGAGTCTCTTGGATCACGGTGACATCCACACTGAAGGACAAGAGGTCCCGAAGCAGGCGGGCAGTCTTACTCTGATCCCTAAGGCCCTTCGCATTCAAGCTGGCTAACTTAATTGACAACTTTTAGATCTGAAAAGAGGAAGCAAAAAATTACTCGTGGTCACATACAGAGTGAAAATCAATGGCAGTAGGGACCCTGACGGATTGTCCTAGGTTATCAGTACTAATATCGGATGTAATCCGTTCGTCCTGGACAATGTTGCCGACGTCCGTGGGGAACGTTAGTTTTAAAGCCCTATACAGTGAAGGGTGGAGGATGACAGGGACCCTCTCAGCTCAAAAATTGGCTATTTTAAAAAAATAGTTAGTGCCCATTTGGGCTATGTTTATCTTAGGATATGCTTCTACAGCTCCCTGTATACAATCCCAAACTTTGAGTTTCTCTCCAGTGCATCTGATCAAAGTCATCACACCAGGGGCTTTAGGGAAATTAGCTGGGTTTTCAACCGACTTCCCGTCGACCGTGGACAATTTTAACAGGGGCTTAAGAAGGGCCCTCTTCGAAGAAGAAAAGTCCCTTTCCATAAGGTCTTTGTCTATTTTATACACATCAGTATGCTTAAATATGTTTTTTCTTTTTCCAGCTTGGGAGAGGGTTTATCTGCATTAGGGGTCGGTTGAGGAGTTTTGGAGGAGGGTTTTTCTAGTTGGGAAAAGGGGTTTTGTAGACTAGAGGAGGGCGTGGGGGGAGGAGATGAGATGCGTCTAATTGAAGAGGCAGATTTACTCCTCCCCTCAAAAGTCATATTTTTGACGGGTGATGCAGGGGCAGACTGGGTTCTGGCCGTTAAAATGGGCCGTTCCTACCTGACAACGCTCTTCTTTTTTCCCCTTTTTTGGTCACTCCTTCCTCCTCCTCTCTTACTCTTTTCAGTGATGAGGAACGCGGATGGGGCATCTCCTCGCATTCCATTTGCTGTTGTTGCTGCTTCTGCTGTTCCTGTCGTTGTTGCTGCTGTTGTTGTTGTTGGACTTTTTTGGAGGTAGAAGCCGTTTTCTTTGTTGGGGAGTCTTGTTTCCTCCCTTTTTTTACTATCTCAGTCCATCCGGACTTTGTAGTATCAGTTGATTTCTCAGCCTGCATCGCCGGTGCCTCCTTCTTCGCCGGTGTTGCTGGCGTTTCCGGTGTTCTTTCTACTTCTTTCTGTCCTTCCTGCTTTCTGGAGGGGAACACTTTTTCCAGGTGGCCAGCCGCTCTACAAAACCAACAATGCCGCCTACGCCCCTCTACTTTCGACAAATAATTTTCTTCCACTGCATAGGAGAATGTCTGGCACTCTTAGAAAGTTTGGCCTATCCACCACGACATATACACTGACATCCTCGGTTGGAACTGTTTACTTCCTCCACTGTGCCAAACTGAGTCAGAAAAGCTCCCACATAGTCACAACTGATCTCCAGGGGGTACTCCGTGGATCATGATGTGAGTGCGCCTTGTGCCCATGTATTCTGTTTGCAGTCTCACTCCTTTGGTCTGCAAACACGTTCCCGATAGTTTCTTCGCTTCTTCCCCCGAACCGAGGAGGATATCCCACATGGCACGGGATCTCCTGGCTAGTACTTTTGGACAAATGCCCAAACTCTTCTTTTCGTTTTCGGATCTGACGTCAGTAGGGAAATTGACCTTGTTGCTATCTCTTTTCCCACCTCCAGGATGACGATTAGCTCGTTTTCTTTGAAGTACTCTTTATACTTCTCCCGCATTTGTAGATAATAGCTTGAATCCCTCTTTACGGGGGCATACTTCCAAACTAATGGTGAAGGGGTCATCGTCAGCACAACCGCAGAAGAAGTAGACGGCTGGGAAGACGAAGCCATAATTGGGCTTGCTCCCAACTCATGACACAAAAAGTTCAAAAAATAAAACAGACGAGCAACAAAGACAAATAAAACAGGTAACAAAAATTCCACCTAATAAAAATTTCAATCGCAACTTTGTGTACAAAAAGTCAAAAAGGCAAATCCTTTTAACAACTACTCTCTTTCCTATTTTATAGGGGCTAACACCTAATTTACATTTTTCTAGAATCTTCTCTAATTCTTTAGATTTTACTCGAACATTCTACAATCTTCTAAAACGTTCTATTCCTAATTTCTCTATTTAATAACTAATTTCATGAATTAAAACTTTTTATGTAATAACAAGCAGAACTCACAAGAATACCTTACGACAACTTTTTAGACATGATTAATATTATTTTTTATATATATATAAATGTATTCTCGTAACAGTCACACCTACTTTCAAAATACGGACACTTTATGCACATGAAAAAAAATATTTTAAAATTTAGGGTGATGATTTATATTTAGCGTTTCAGTTTTGGCTTTGAAAATATAACCTGCACCTAATAACTTAACGCGGACAAGGTTTTGAAGAGGTTTTAAAAGATTTTTGAAACTGTAAATTATAATCAAATAAAGAAAAAATCAAAACAACTCTTGTAAAAATTAATTATTAATTACATTTTTTTCCCAACAATGCCCTTAATATATATCTAAACTTATTTATAAATGGAAATTTGTCTGTGTGTGTGTCCGTTACTTATAGACTCCGAAACGGCTGAACCGATTTTCTTGAAAATTTACACAGTTGTACTATCAGCGTCTGCGAGTGTTCTTAGCTAGGTTTTGTGTCGAGGTACCCCCGATAAATATCGATAATCGAAAAAATCGGGTTATAGAAAGAGTGGTCCGATTTTAATCAAATTTGATACACTCATAGACAAAGACATAAGAAACGCTATTCAGAAGTTTCAAGGTTGCAGTTCTTACAATAGTGCAGAAAATTAATATATATATATATATATATATATATATATATATATATATATATATAAAGGCAAGATGTTTGTGTGTGTGTGTCTGTTTATCTGCTTGTATGTCTGTATTTTTTCAGCCCTTTTATTTTAGTTTTTGCTTCGGGTTTGGCTCTAAGTAGGTATAATTGTTATTCTTAGCCATGATACCATTTACTCAGCCATGATACCATTTACTCAGAGAACTTATTTAACCTTCAAAATTCAGTTTACGAGGAAAAAAACCTATTTGATATCGATACCAGGAAATCAAAATTTGACTTACGTCCATTCATTTTTCTTTCAGTCTACGGTTTCGCTTTAACTGGAAACAACTATTGCTCTTTAGTCTTTCGTGCTAACGTCCAAAGTGTCTGAGCTTCAGGACCATGGATTAGTTTTAAAGCTTTCATTACACCCGAGCAACGCCGGGCTATACTGCTAGTTATTTTTAAAAGCATTGTATAATTTAGAACAATTCCATAATTTATAGCAATTTGTAAAAGCAAAAATTGACGATTTATATTCTCCAGGAAGTCCTGCGTTTAACTAAAACAAATTTTGCGGACAGAATTTAATTTTTTGAAATTTCCTAAATTTAAGTTGGGTGGTGATCACATATTTAAACAAAAATATGAAAATTTTGTAAAAATCATAATTTCATAAATTCCTTCATTCGTGAATAAGTCTTGAAAATTTAATTAAAATCTAACAATTATTTGATTTTTGTAAGAATTTCCAAATTCTGGTGTTTTCACCCAAAACAAAGGCACTAAAAGTTCCCTAGTCAGCTTTGATCCCACGCTGAAACAAAAAAAAAAAAAATTAACCAAAATTTCGATCTCGCTAGAAAGGATTAAAAAATAATTTAAAATATTTTGGTCTTTCGTCTTAATAATGACAAACAAAATCTTTTAAAAAGTTTGGGGCCTTTTTTTTTATCAGGGCTATGCAGTTTTTTTTGTTTTTTGTTTTTTTGTAGCGAAAAAGTCTACGTACGGAACATAAAGTGAAGTAATCTTTAGAGATTTTCGATGTCCTACGAAGTTTTATTATTGGTGGACACAGTCTTAATTTTACGCAGACGACAATGTGTTAAGGACAGACGGGAAGGAAATTGTGAGAACTCCAATTGAAGTTATTCAAAGAAAGTGGGGATGAAAGAACTAAACATTATTTCGAAGAAGACATATTAAATGATCTTCCAGAAGATGGACAACCCAAAAAAGTTCATATTAATCAAATATCTTTTTTTTTTTCTTGATTTCTTAGTTCTTTTTCTTTAATGTGTTATTTTCTTTATTTTTAATTTTTTCAATTTAGGTCTCTCTCTCTCTCTCTCTCTCTCTCTCTCTCTCTCTCTCTCTCTCTCTCTCTCTCTCTCTCTCTCTCTCTCTCTCTCTCTCTCTCTCTCTCTCTCTCTCTCTCTCTCTCTTTCTCCCCCCCCCCTCTCTCCCCCCCCCCTCCCCCCCCCCTCTCTTCCCCCCCCCCTCCCCTCCCCCCCCCCTCCCCCCCCCCTCTCCCCCTCCCCTCCCCCCCCCCTCCCCCTCCCCTCCCCCCCCCCTCTCCCCCTCCCCTCTCTCTTCCCCCTCCCCTCTCTCTTCCCCCTCCCCTCTCTCTTATTCGCCTCCTCTTTATCAATTTTTTTGCTTTCTTAGCTAATCATCTATTCGTTTTTTCTCACAGTTTGTCATCCGTATAAATTTCTATTTCATATCCTTTAATAGGCCAACCCGGTCTTTAATTACAGACATATATGGCAGTATAATTATATCTTGATTATCAACACAAAGAATTTCATCGAAGTCACCGAGTATTAAATTGATATTCAAATTGACGATATATATATATATATATATATATATATATATATAAATTATTAGTCTTAATTCAATTTTTTCAAGTTATTCACTATAATTATTCATTCTTCAAATAAATCATTAAATGCATCTCATATATTCCTGTTTAAATATTATTATTATTATTATTATTATGTCATTTTTCATCATATTTCGATTTCTGCTTTGGTCTCACTACCAACCAAGTCTGCGGGGAGACCTAAGGCAGGTAGTGGCGTGTTGTTATGGCTCCATTTCATGTTTTTCTATCTTCCCTATCATACCCTGCATTACATAGATAAAGTTTTCCTTAGTGTGTGGGCTGTACTTAATAAGACAATTTTTTGTATGTCTCTTAAGCTGGGGTTTCCAGGGATTCTTTCAATGTGTTGTTTTGTTCCATTTTTTATCATTCCAAGTGCACCTACTATCACTGGCACAACTCTTGTTTTCAATTTCCACATTTTTTCTATTTCAATTTCCAGGTCTTTATATTTTGACAGTTTTTCAAATTCCTTGATTGCTATGTTACAATCCGCTGGACAAGCCATATCAATTAATAGACAAGTTTTCTCCTTCTGGTTTTTAACAATAATGTCTGGCCTGTTTGCTTCAATTTTTCTGTCTGTGTAGGTGGTGTAATCCCATAGAATGGTTACATCTTCTATTTCTGTAACCGGTGCTGGATGATGTTCATACCAGTGTTTGTTTACAGCTTTTCCATAATGTTTGCACATTGTCCAATGTAAATATTGCCCAACTCTATCGTGGCGATTTTTATATTCGTTTGGGGCAAGCACAGAACAGCCTGAGATTAGGTGGTCTATTGTTTCTTGGTGTTTATCACAAAACCTGCATTTTGGATCCATATTATTATGCATAATATTTGCCTGAAAGTTTCTCGTGAAAAGACTTTGGTCTTGTGCTGCAAGTATAAATCCTTCAGTTTCAGACTTTAATCCAGATGCACGTAACCATCGATGAGTATTCACTTTGTCAACATTGGATTTATTGGCACGTACTGGATATTGGCCATGCAGAGGTTTGTCTTGCCAGCGCTGTTTCATCTTTTCAAGAGCTTTATCTTTGGCTTTCATTTTCATATTTTTTGCCGCAATAGTTAGTTCTTGGCTTCTGTTTTGCTTTTCTACAGATCTTGGCTTCTGTTTTGCTTTTCTACAGATTATTATTATTATTATTATTATTATTATTATTATTATTATTATTAATGATCATATTTCTATTGCTGCTATTGTAACCCTGCCTACAAAATCTGCAGAAAGATCTAAGGCAGGAAGTGGTGCGTTGTTATGGCGCTACAATTCATGATTTATTTTTCTGACTCCCGTAACATCACTAGTGTTACTTTTGTGTTTTTCTTAAGCTGGGATTTTTTTTTAGGATATTGTTGTGTTCCTTTTTTATCATTCCAAGAGCATCTACTATTTTCACATTCTTAATTTTGATTTCCAGGTATTTATATTTTAATATTTTTATAAATTTTTTGTTTGCTCTGCTGCAGCCTGTTGGGAAAACCATACCAATTAATATGCAATTTTTTTTCTTTTCGGTTTTTGACAATTATGTCCGGCCTGTTGGTTTCACTCTTTTGTATATATTTAAAGTCTTTAAGATACAAGAATGGAATACATTATCGAATGCCTTACAGACATCCCCAGGCAGCACTGAGATTTTTCTTTGTCTTCAAGCAGTTGTCCAAGATCATTCTACTTTTAAGTCACTGGTCTTTACATCATTAAGAGCCACGTTTACATCCTTTTTCTTCAAGAGGTAGCATGTAATTGTTTTTCTAAGAATGAAGGTGTTGTGGACTCTCCTCTTTTTTTCAGGATAATAGACTCGTCTAGAGTATACATATACTCCTGCTACGACAAATACAGAGGGAGTCCGAGATCGGAGAGATACCGAAAGATACCGAGGTTTCACGAAGAATACAGCGTCAGTAGTTCATAGTAGCTCTGAGCTCCACTCAGTAGAATATTATTACACAGCACCCGTCAGCTTCCGACGTGGACATACTAAACATCCTACAGCTTCACTTCAGAGACTTGTTACGTTCAAGTTTGTATCTTTTACGTTAATAGACTTATTTTTCTATCCCAAATTCTGGTCGTTGTTCCTTTATTTTGTGCGGTTCCCGTTCCGATAATAAACATACTACGGCTTCACTTCAGAGACTTGTATAGAACCTTCCTACTCACCGTATTCCTGGATTACTAACCTACGTTCATGTTTGTATCTTTTACGTTAATACACTTATTTTTCTATCCCAAATTCTGGTCGTTGTTCCTTTATTTTGTGCTGTTCCCGTTCCGATACTATACATACTACGGCTTAAAAAATAAACATACTACGGCTTAAAAAATACAAGATTTTTGATAAGTTAATTGTTTGCATAATATATATATAATCATATAATTATGAATTAAAAGTGCCTTGCGACACGAAAGTTTCTATGTTTCGAGATTTCTGTATCATCATCAGGTAATGTTGGTTGTGAAAATAATTTACATTTCTGTAAATATAAATCATTTTCACAACCAACATTCAACATTACCTGATGACGAGATAGAAATCTCGAAACATAGAAATTTCTGAGTCACAATGCACTTTTAATTCATAATTATATATATGTGTGTGTGTGTGTGTGTGTGTGCACCAACTATATTTATTCGTTCATTCATGTGTTCGTCATTTGTATATTTAGTTGTTTATTCATAGTCGAAAATACTTATCTTTATCTACAACTAATTTCTAATGTAAAAAGATTATCCTTGTTTTTTCTAATAAAAATAGACTTCCAGGAAAATTGATTGATACATGTATCTCCGGATTTCTTTTTCTTTATCAGTGAATTGCTATGAGTTTTGGGGAAATTTAGTCGAGTTGTTACGCGTTACCTTCTGCAATAGTCATTCTCTCAGACTAGCTACCAAGGCTAGAAAGCCTAGTCTACTCTACTATTTAACCCAAAGCTGATGTGGGGAGAAGAGGTAACTTTGTTTTTTCCAAAAGCATTTGTGCGAAAAGAAATGCAACAGACTGAGTAGGAATTTGAAAATATTTACAGAAAAGAAGGAAGATACGTTACGTCGGTGAGAAAATGACTGATGACAAGATATTAAGTCATGACTGATTACACGGCAAGTTCTTCGTTGGATTTCGTTGAGATGAATTGTAGGATCACCCGACCAGATATGGCAACAGTTTCTATGTACGGATGAATTGGCGATGTGCAAGATGGATTTTGAAGAGAAAAATTTTCTGGCTCGACACAGACATAATCTTTCTAGCAGTAGAAGCAGTTATAGATTTGATGTAGTCGTTACACTTGAGTTTGGTCGAAAAAATCAGGAAAAAGTTGCATCCAACGACTAGCAGAGGCCTAGTGAAATTTGGTGATGCCAGTGATCAACATCTTGATTGTTTACCCCTCAAGTAGTGAAAGTGGCTATAGGGCCTATTATTGAGATATGTAGAAGTGAAGAACATTTGAAATATGTAAAAACTGATGACTTGAAATAACTCCTTTATTCAAATGAAATATAAACTAAAGTTTTATGTCATTCTTTGATTGAATGTCCTACCGTAATGCATACCTGGGGCTGTCACACTCTCTACCCTACATTCTTTACGCTACTGGTTTCACTACTAATTAAAAATGATTTTGTATAAAAGAATCCGTAAGTGTCCTTCGCAAGGCAATGAAAATCGTAACATTTATCACACATATATATATATAACACTATATTTAGCATGGCGGGAACGGAAGAAATTATATTAGTTTGTATCATTAATTATTACAGATCAAACAGAAGAAATTATTAGTTTGTATTATTAATTTTTATAGATCGAAATGAACCAACTGGAAAAATTTATTCTGTTCCAATATGAACAGAGGGAAAAAAGAAAGATTGCAAACGACAGGTTTCATTGTTTTACCCAGAATCAACCAGCTGGGCTAGATCGGATCGGGCGGCCATTTTTGCCAGCGGAAACAGAATGACTAAGCGAGGTTCAATTGCTATTCTCAACGACACAGCTGATAAAAATGAAAATTTTATTGTCTTTTATAATTTTTCTAACAAACTCATGAGGAATATAACCAAAACAATGGAAAGCCCCAAACACAGCTGTGGAATGTCAGAAAATGTTGTCACGAGAAGGGATTTTTGCGTATTCAGGCGTCTTTGACAAGTGCAAAGGTTGAATTGATTAATTATGAGAAATGACTAAATTGGGTTATCCCTGAGAATGGAATTGAAGGCGTAAAGGCCCTGCCCAAAACGGGTAAAGAGAAATTTGTTCATTGGGAAAGAAAACAGAAAGAAGAGACATCATAAAAATAGCGCTACTCAGTTGGCTGCGACAAAGGGAAAGATGACAGAAAGAAGTGACTCCACCCCAAAGCTGGGGGCGAGAGGGATTTCATTGGCTGCAAGGGCCAGAAGAACTAGATTTGCATAGACAACCAGTTTCTGTCGTGCCCTGCACCAGTAGATTAGGGGCAAGCATAAATACAGAGCCCCGGGGGAGCCACAAAGAATTCCAGTCAGCTCTCGGCCCAGAAATGTAACGACAAAGATAGACGCCAAGACATTGAGCGCCCGCCGCAGGGCTGACTGCCTCCCATAGCGTTTCTGGCTGAAGATGTACAGAAACAGATAACTGCCACACCGTTAGGTGCCAACCGTAGAGAAGCTTGCCGTTGACCGACCGAAAGGAGTTGAAGTCTTGAAACGGGCAACCAGGGTTAAAGACAGACGAGAAGTCATTTTGCAGACGAAGTTTGAAACGCTCGACTAAAAGGAGTTAGACAGACAAGAAGTGATTTTGCAGACAGTTGAGACCCAGTTCGGATCGAAGAGCCAGTCTGAAGTACCAAAGAACCGAAGACGTCTTACCGCCGTTGCCAGTCTTAACCAGTACACTCAAAGACAATTCTTCGGCAGTTTTCGTAAAACTTCGTTGTGAAGTGAAACAGACATTTCGAATCGCCACAAACTTAAAACTCCGATTGGAGTGAAGTGATGTTGCCAGCCAGAAACTTGAATTAATGATAAAAAGAAAAACGCTTCGCAAATTCTACTTAGAGAAAATGGTCGAAACTTCCGTTGCATTATCAGCTTGATAGGAACAGGGTTTGGGAAGAAGACGATTGGTGATTGTTTTACTCTATTTTTCTTTTTCTATATAAAGACGTTTTTACAACTGATTCAGGCGTCATTCTAATTATTTTTGATGCCATTTCGTTTACCCAATTGTGTGCTCGCATCCAGCTTGGTTTGACGTGGCGGAGAGATATCTAGCGAGAATTCCACGTGACTTCCTTGAGATTAAATGTCACAATGTGGGCAAGGGAGATCACTGTTGGAAGAGTCAACTCAAAGACCAGCTACTGAATCGACACCATCAACGACCAGCCGCGGTGGGGTGTCACACACACACGCGCACGCACACACACACACACACACACACACACACACACACACACACACACACACACAGAGTCGTGGTTCCTGTGGACAATGGAGGCCGAACAGGCAGAAGAGAACCAAGGAGAGGAATGAGGTTTGAGACGAAACTTCCTGGTAGGTATGAAGGCATCAATACGTTAAGTTTCATCTAGGAAAAAATCTCAGAGGCACAGTCATCAACTGGGTAATCGAACACTTTTCCCCAAAGGACGTCGCATAGAAAATCGCGAAAGGTGTCCCAGTCAGCACTTTGGTAGCAGTAGGAAGTCTTATAGGTAGGAGGCTCCTGGGGGGGAGTGAGAATGGAGATAAGTATTAAGAGACAACAGCATGATCGGAGTTGCCGAGAGGGGAAAGCTGTGAGACTTGGCAGGAGTCAGGTGCAGAGGTAAAGCATATATCTAGTAGAGAGGTGTGTCCAGAGGGAGTGCTGGGAAAGCGTGTGGGGAAGTCCACTACTTGTGTAAGGGAGGGATTGAGAAATGGCAAAGTTCATGGCGTGGATGCCAGCTGAATCAGTAACAGTCTTTAAGCCACTCAGCATGATGGGCGTTAAGATCTCCGAATACAAATATGTGAGCGAATGGGTGGGAGGATGTAGCCTTATCTATATTGTCAGAAATGCTGTCTAGAAGGGAGTAGTCAGGAGAGGAGAGGAAGCGGTAAAGTAAGAAAAGGTAGCTAACCGAACTGAGAAGTGACAGACGGAGACATATATATTAGTGGTCAGGGGATTCGAGCGATGTCACCCTAGCCACAGGGAGTTGTTCACTAACGTAGACCCCTAGCCCATGCATATGGACGGTAGGATCCTTCCTTAAGAGGGGAAGATAACCAGGTATCGAGAAGTCAGAGGAGGGAATTGATGAGTTGAGATTAGTCTCACAGAGCGCTAGGATGTCAGGGGACTTTTCGTGGAGGAAAGCTTCTACACTACAAAAGTTAGTACGAATGCCCCAGATGTTAGTAAAAGAAATGTTAAAAGATTTTAGTGATTTGAGTTTGACTGATTTAGGATTTTTTCTGATTTGTTTTTCATGTTATGGTTTGTTGGCAGGGAGGGACCTAGAGTAGAGGATGCAGGCGGTCATTATCCACGATATGCGCTGGAAGGAAAACTGGCTTGGGTTGCATCAAAGTGTGGTCTCGGGGTTGCGCTTGCAGGGACACCTATCCATGCGCGACATGGCACTAAAAACCCCGATAGTATGCAACTGTTGAATCAGAGCAGCCGCTTTTGACTTTACGCAAGAGTTAGGACTCCTAACTACCAGTCGGAAGCAGCAACCAGGAAACCGCCAACCCGGTACACTCACAATGACGAGACGTTGCCACCAACGAAACACATCTCAGGAAAATCATGGAAGCACAAATGCTGAGGTCTGAGGAAAGAAAAGAGAAAGCCGAAAACCACATCCTAAACAGGGAACAAAGGATGAGCCTCTACACCTGTTCAATAGACGTGGGTAGAGTGTGAACCGGGCGATATATATATATATATAAGCGTTTCCCCCCAATCACTGCCACTGGTGCACTGGGAGTTACATGAGAGGAGAGTGAAGGAGTGAAGAAAATGAGAAACAGATTACAGGGGGTGTCGTAGAAAGGGTAACGAGGAAAACACTGATGTGAAGAGAGCTGCATGAGAGATAAGCAGAAAGGGAGAAGAACAAGATACAGTGGGTGTTGGGGAAAGGGTAAAAGAAGGATAGGAGTCAAGGAGATACAAGATGGCAGTTGATGTTGCATTTAAACTCTTGGAGATTGTAGCTATCAGGGAAGCAAGTATACGGAAGGGAGTTTCACAGGCGGTAAGTGTGAGAAAAGAAGCTAGTAGAATAGAAGTTGCGGTTGCCTTTGATTGTTGTATATGTGTCTGAGATGACGTGTTGTAAGTAGTTACAACGTACGGACCGTTGTCTCCATGTTTGTCATATTCCAGAAAAGGCATGTCAGTGGAACTAGAACAAACTACTTCAGTGGACGAAAAAAAGGGTTCTGTTCGAAATATCACCTGAAGAAGGTCGAAACGTACAACGACCTAAATGTCGTGAATATGACAAATGTAGATGTGAAGAGAGGTCTGCGTTGTTAATGCTTTTTGTTATTGGGAAGAGCTGCTTGGAATTACGCTGAAATTTTAAGAAAAACAGGAACAACAAAAAAAAAATAAATTTACAAAAAAAAAAACTAAATTTGCAAAACTAAAAACTAAATTTACAAAAAAAAAAACTAAATTTACTGAACGCATGAAGAATGCTTCGAGAGTTTAATACGAACAGGACATATTGAGTTTGAGTTTTGTTTAACGGCATATCAACTTCTGTAGGTTATTTATGCCAAAAGGTAGGGTTTTAGGATATTTTTTTAATGTTCGGTTATAGTGAAAAGTTTGATTTAGTCAGATTTTAATGAAAAGTTTTTTTATTATCTTTTTTTTTATTTTGGAAAACTGAAGATGTCTTGTTTTGTATTCAAAAACGTAAAAAATGTATTTTGGCAATAATTTATTTTCTTTTAAAAAATGTTATGGTAATAATTTAAAAAATGTTTTGTTGACAATATTTTTCCTTCAAAAATGTATATTTTTCTATAAAAGTCTATTTTTATGTATATATTTCTATAAAAGTGTATTTTTATACTTTCATAGTGTTTTGACCCCAATTTGGGGATAAACTATTTGCCAGATACTACCACCCCGGGTCAGGTTGGACCTGGGAACAACAGCAATTAAGTGGTGGTTCGATGCTCATCACAACCTCCCCAATCGGAGGCCTTGCTGCTGGATGCAGTTTATTGTCATATCCAGGACCTTAGGGCGTATTGAACCCAAGAGAAGCAGAAAGAAGCAGCAAGAAACCGGCGCAACATAATTTTATAACGAGAAACACAAAAACCACAAGAAGGGCCATAAAAGAGAAGTTCTCATTCACTGAAGTGCCAGACGTGATACACTTTCTCCTGAGATCATGTCTCTTTCGATTCTTCCTTCAGTAGTTTTCTAGTTCTTTCTGCGGCAGCCTGGTTATTGATTGACAACCAATGATATATATATATATATATATATATATATATATATATGTGTGTGTGTGTGTGTGTGTGTGTGTGTCCTGCTATTCAAGGAGAAGTGATGGATTCATAACTTTCCCAAGTTAAGGGAATAAAACGACATTGACTGAAATTTGAACTCGGCTCTACGATTTCTCATTCTGAGCCAATATCTATTGCACCACCCACGCACATTTACTTAGAACAAGAAAAAAAGATGTCGTGGAGAACCAAGATCGACCAAATTATAAAAACATATTGTACATAAAATAAGAATAGCGTATTACAAATAATCACATCTAGAAGTGAACTGCAAATGATGTTACAAAAATGCATCAAAACTAAGAAATGTATTGTCAGTGGTCAGGAATTCATGCAAACGCTATTTAGGAGAATAGAACTATCATCTGTACAATGTTGGTTGTTTTTGTTTTATGGCATGTCAGCCTCGGCGGGTCATTTATTGCCAACTAAATTTTATTTTATTGCTGATAATATCTTTTTCTTTCAACAATTTATTGTTGTTTCTGTAAGTTTTGTGTCTAGTTATACTTTTTCTTTTCGAGTATCAAGATTCATTGGGATTTTTTTTTAAGAGCAGTATCCCCAAGTAGTCCTACTCTTGTTATTTAACCCATAACTGGAGGGAAGGGACGGATTAATACCTTTACCAAGGGTACCAGTGCTTAAGTGAATGCAGGGAATTCAACTGGAATTCGAATTCGGCTCACCGATTTCTCTTTCGGATGCGATATCCACTGCACCACAACGCACATCCGTCACTAAGCGCTTACAGCACCTGGTATTCCCAAGCTGACACCCATCTAAGTTCTGACCAGGCTCAAAGTTGCTTAACTTCGGTGATCAAGCAAGAACCGGTGTATTCAACGTGATATGGCCGTAAACCTCTGTACAATGTAAATGTATTGCTAATATATTAGGGTGCATAAAAATATTTTCTTAAAGAAATTCGCTCTAAATTTTATTTCATGTCATTCAGTTAAGTGCCCTACGTGATACATGCTTGGGTGATCATGTCTCGAAAGAGATATGGCTGACTGGGCAGAAGATTTTCCCGCAGTAGGTTATCATTGCTTCTGCGGTAAACTGGTTGCCAACCAAGGCTGCAAAACCCAATATATCCTGCTATTTAACCCACAGCTACAGGGAGAAGTAACGGATTAATATTTTCCCAAGGTTATTTGTGCGAAAGTGAATGCAACGAATGCAACTGGAATTCGAACGCGACTCCCCGATTTCACGTTCCGAACCGAAATCCACTGCACCTCACATCTAAGACACTATATGGCTCGGTATTATCAGATAATTCGTTTTGTTTCTTTGTTAGTCAGAAGGTACGTACACTACCGGCCATAATTATTAGGCCACCCCAGTATTTAAAAAAAATGATGTATTTCATACTATTTTTTTAGTATTTATTGCCAAGTGAATAATTGTAAATGGAAAGAGAATGGTTCTTTTGTTAATATTGCACAATAACATGTGCATCAAATGAATTTATAAACATTTAATAATTACCTAAATTGCAGTTTCGTCAATGAAAAAATGAAGAAAATTTAAGGTGATTCGGATGAGTTCATCTTTGCTTCCTTGCCTTGAAAAATTTTGCCATAAAAGAACATGAACCTGTATTTTCTCCACATAGCTATAGATTAAAAAGCAGAGTATATTTGGCTCCATAGCCTTAGGTTGCAACCACCATTAGATAAAGTCCAATCTAACCACTCTTAAAACCTTGGAGACGGCGATAGAAAATCCTCCTACTATATTTTCTTAAGATGTCATGGCAATTCATAAATAAAGAAAAGGAATCTGTAGAGTCATGATCGCTTGCGTCCTGAACGAAGATTAAAATGTTAGCATATGGATTCGGGTAAGTAACGAGTTTCCAGAAATTAATTTCTAAAAACAAACTTTTCTTAGGATCCATGAATATGCCAAAAAGTTCGCGTTGCTTCCTGAAAATAAAATTTCCATTTATACAATTCTCGGAGGTTAACACCAAACAGCTGAGCATCAAGAAAGATGCGATGTAGTCTGAAGAAAAAAACAAACATTTATTACATAACACAGCTCGAGAATTATTAACTTTGACATGCGCACACATCCACTGGCATTGTGAAGAACTTTCTTCTGTTTATTATTAAGCAATGTGGTACCGCCACTGATGCGCAGGGGGCTACATAAGTGTAAAAGTTTAGACAGAAGGAGAGTGAAGAGAAAGACGAACCAGTCACCGGGTGTCAGAGGAAAGGCGAAAAAAGGATGGGAACACAGGTGTGAAGACAGTTGCAAAGGTAGAGAGAAAGGAAAAGAACAAGATATACGGGGTGATGTAGAAATATATCGAGTTAAGTGGATAAGAGATGGGTATTGACCTTGCATTTAAGTACTTGGCGATTGTAGCTGTCAGGAAAGCAAGAATACTGAAGAGAGTTCCACAGGCGGGAAGTGCGGGAAAAGAAGCTGATGGAGTAGAATTGTCACATTCATTTGGTTGATCTAACTGTAAATGGGTGGGGCCTTGTTATCAGTCTGATTGCACGAGTAAATTCTTTTGGCGGAAGCACCGGTGACTTAAGTTCGTCGGAGCAGAAGCCATCAAAATATTTCTGGAAGAGACAGAGGGAAGCCACATCCCGTTGGTGAGAAAGTGGCTGGAGTCGAGCTGCCAAGTCGGGAACTATCACATTACAGATTCTCTTGCATTGCATTTAAATTTCTGGAGGTTGTAGTCGTTAGGAAAGCAAGTATATGGAAAGGAGTTCCACAGGCAGGAAGTGCGAGAAAAGTAGCTGAGGGAGTAGAACTGTCGGCTGTACTTGGTTGATCTAACTGGGAATGGGTGGGAGCTTGTTACCAGTCTGGTTGCGCGAGTAAATTCATGTGGCAAGAGCACCAGTGACTTAAGTTCGTCGGATCAGAAGCCATGGAAATATTTGTAGACAGAGGGAAGCCACATCTCGCCGCTGGAGTCCAGCAGCCAAGTCGGGACCTATCACATTACAGATTCTCCTTTGGAGCCTGTCGAGATGAGCAGCAGGGGCGTCTGACCAGATATGACAACACTATTCTATGCACGGTCAAATGGTTGATTTGTATATGTGCACGATGGAGTTAGGAGGAAAAAACTTCCTGGTCCGACACAGTGGCTCAACCTTCTTAGCAGTGAATTTAGCTATTGACTGAATGTAATGATTCCACTGGAGGTCAGAAGATAGGGTAAATCCGAGGAGGCGTAGTATATCGCTTTCATGGAGACTCATATATAGTCATCCGCAGACTTGGTATACAATCCAGGTAAATTCCGATAGAGACGAACTCAAGAGAACTCAATGTTAAATTCATTTATTTAATTTAAAAGAGTAATATAAATTTATAAAAGATTTTAGATTATTACAATGGGTAATACATATTTCACCGCGTCCTGATGTTATTATCGCGGCTCATCAGGACGCGGTGAAATATGTGTTACCCATTGTAATAATCTAAAATCTTTTATAAATTATATATATATATATATATATATATATATATATATATATATATATATATATATTTTGACACACATACTAACGTTACCGACATAAGAACACACTTAATTCGTTTATAGTTTAAATACGCTTGACGCATGCATTGTTTTCGCATGTATACATTTAAAATAAGCATCTATTGCTTTTATTACACATAGCACACACATATAAACGGGCAAAAGTTTATTTCACATTTAAAATGTTCATCTATTGCTTTATTACACGTGACACGTATCTGACCAATGGAATCAAACCTCAATCAGCATACTGTCTGTTTGGATTTTAAATAAAAGTATTTTTTAAATCATTCGTTTTTAATAAGCTTCTTCAGAGATTTGTTTTTATAGAGAAACATACTAAATTAAAGTCACTTTTTCCCTATTTATTCTTTACTTATTCAATTCATAGATAATTTTTTTTTTTTTTTTTTTTTTAAGCGTTTCACCCCGAGCAAGGCATGTCACTGCCACTACTGTGCAGGGGGCTACGTAGAGTGGAGAAAGGCTGATTAAATATAGGAAATAACAGAGGGTGGGTGATAGGCGGGTGAGGATACCGAGAATGAGGGTTGGGTAGATGAGAGTGTTGTGAGAATAGTTGGGAGTTAGTGTGATAGGAGGTGTCTATTGACCCTACATTTAAACACCTGGAGATTGTAACTGTCGGGAAAGCAGACTTGTGGAAGGGAGTTCCACAGGCGGGAAGCGCGAGAAAAGAAGCTGTTGGAGTAGAATTTACGGTTACATCTTATTTGTTTAACTGTAAAAGGGTGGGACCTAGTTGCTAATCTAGTATCTCGTGTAAATTCGTGCTTAGGCGGCACCAGTGATCTAAGCTCATCGGAGCAGAAGCCATGAAAGTACTTGTAGAAGAGGCACAGGGAAGCTACATCACGCCGGTGTGAGAGCGGCTGCAGCCGGTCTGCTAAGTCAGTATCAACCACGTTACAGATCCTCCTTTGTATTTTGTCAAGAAGCCCAAGGAGAGCAGCAGGGGCACCCGACCAGATATGGCAGCAATATTCAATACACGGGCGGATGGTAGATTTGTATATGTGCAGAATAGTTTCAGGTGGGAAAAATTTCCGGGCCCTGCACAGGGAGCCGACTTTCATAGCAGCAGATTTGGCAATGGATTCAATATAGTCATTCCATTTGAGGTCCGCCGAGAGTGTAAGGCCAAGGAGGCGTAGTATTTTACTCTCTGGGAGGCTATGGGCAAAGAAAAAGAAATCTAGTGTACGAATATAACAATTTACCAGTTGTACTCAGTCTCCAAGGTGTGAGAGGTCTATACTTAAAATAACAAAAAGAAAGAAAAAACATTTACTCAACCGAGGTAACACTAGTGAGCAGGGGATCACGTTGAGAAAAAAGACTGGGTACAACGGGTATTGAAGAAAGGATAAAAGATTAATAGTATTTAAAAAGATAGATGGAAATTGACATTACATTTAAATTTTTGGAGATTGTAGCTATCAGAGAAGCAAGTAAACGGAAGAGTACAACAGGCGGAGAGTGCGAGAAAAGAAACTGTTGGAGTAAAAGTGACAGTGACATTTTCAAAAGGGTGGGACCTACATGCCAACCTAGTAGCGAGCTTAAGTTCATGTTGTTGGGGCATCAGGTAAAATATTCGTCAGAGCAGTTGCCATGAAAATATTTGTAGAAAAGACCGAAAAGCTACGTCACGTCAATATGCCAAGTCAGGATCAATCACATTGCAGATCCTTCTTTGGATTTTTTTTTAATCATCTCACTCCAAGCAAGGCATTCTACTGCCACTGTTGCGCAGGGGATTACATAGGGAAAAGTGATGAGAAAGAGGATTAGTTATAGGAAATATCAGGAGGAGGGTAATAGACGGATGAGGATACCGAGGATGTGCTTGGAGCAGATGGAAAAAGAGCTTGTGTGAATGGATGTGAGTTAGTGTGATAGGAGATGTCTATTGACCTTACATTTAAATTCCTGGAGATTGTAGCTGTCGAGAAAGTAATTATATGGAAGGGAATTCCACAGGTGGGAAGTACGTGAAAAGAAGCTGTTAAAGTAGAAATTGCGGTTACACTTTATTGGTTTCACTGTAAAAGGGTGGGACCTAGTTGCTAATCTAGCAGCTCGTGTAAATTCATACCTAGGGAGCACCATTGATCTAAGTTCATCGGAGCAGAAGCCGTGAAAGTATTTATAGAAGAGGCACAGGGAGGCCACGTCATGCCGGTGAGAGAACGACTGCAGCCGAGCTGCTAAGTCGATATCGATCACATTGCAGATACTCCGTTGGATTTTGTCAAGAACCCCGAGGTGAATAGCAGGAGCACCCGACCAGATGTGGCAGCGGTTTTCAATACACGGGCGGATGGTAGATTTATATATGTGCAGCTTGCTATTCATCTCGAGAACCTCGAGATGAATAGCAGGAACACCTGACCAGATATAGCAATAGTATTCAATGCACGGACGAATGGTAGATTTATAAATGTTTAAGATCGATTCTGATGAGAAACTTTCTGGCCCAGCACCGAGACCCAACTTTCTTAGCAGTAGATGTCGCTATGCATGCATTTATCCATCCCACCCAATGGTGCATAGGGCAGCAACCTTTTGTTACTGTTTCAGGGCAGCAACCTTTTGTTACTGTTTCTGTAACAAACTGTTTTTTACGGGGGCAAGGTTGTTAGCCCTGCACCAAACCCCCAAACCCCAAACCTGGAGGACCATTCTTGGTCCTTACGTTTAAGCACCTAGTATTCACAAATGGTCACCCATTTAAGTACTAACCAGGCTCGATGTTGCTTAACTTCGGTAATCGGATGTGAACCGGTGTATTCAACACGATATAGCCGTAGACAGATGTCGGTATAGATCCGATATAGTCGTTCCACTTCAGGTAGGTTGAGAAAGTGAGGCCACGGAGGCGCACTGTGTGGCTCTCAAGGAGACTTACATTAGACTTGCTGAGGGCTGTCAGGAAACACACACACACACACACACACACACACACACACACACACACACACGCACACACTAAAAAAGTCAGAGAAAGCGTGTAGGCAGGTAAGAGGGAAAAGAGATGGAAGGGCGAAAAGAGACAGAGAAGAGAGAAAATAAGAAATAAAAGAGAGAGAGAGAGAGAGAGAGCAAAGTGATAGAAGAGATAAACGGAGAGATGGAGGAGAGAGAAAATGTTTAGTAAGAGTCAGAGAGAAAAACGTGAGTATGTTGTGAGAGAGGGAGATAGAGTAAAGGGAGAAAAGAAAAGCGGCTGGAAGAGTGAGCGAGAATAAGTTTGGTAAGAGTCAGAGAGAAAAACGTGAGTAATTCTAGAGCGCAGACAGGATAGAAAGAGTGAAAGAAGCTGATAGGAGATGGGCGTTTTTACTATGGCAACATCTCTAGAATTGTAGACAAGCAAGGATATAGAACCCAGTCTTCTGTTATTTAACCCATAGTTGATGAACACGAAGGGATAAATTCATATCTTTTCTAAAGGTATTTTCACGTAAATGACTGTATTAAACTCGAGTAGAATTCGAACTCGACTCTCTGATTTCGATATACTATCAATTACACCATCCACTCATCCACATGTATACAAAAAAAAAGAAAAGAAAAGAAAATACATGTTTGAGAGAATTAGCATAAACTGTCTAATATAAGAAAAATAAAGCGGGTGAATATATGCGAAAGAGAGAGGATATATATATATATATATATATATATATATATATATATATTTCTCTGTCTCTCCGTATACATGTGGATAAAGATATGCTAAGATATTATAATAGACAGAAGAAAGCTCTTCACAATGTCAGTGTGTGTGTGGGCATGTCAAAGTTAATAACTCTAGAGCTGTGTTATGTAATAAATGTTTTTTTTTTTCTTCAGACTACATAGCATCTTTCTTGATGCTCAGCTGTTTGGTGTTAACCTCCGAGAATTGTATAAATGGAAATTTTATTTTCAGGAAGCCACGCGAACTTTTTGGCATATTCATGGATCCTAAGAAAAGTTTGTTTTTAGAAATTAATTTCTGGAAACTCGTTACTTACCCGAATCCATATGCTAACATTTTAATCTTCGTTCAGGACGTAAGCGATCATGAGAGTGTGTGTAAGTACTAAAATTTCTGGCGTGAAAAACATAGCTGTTTATATTTGCTTCGTCGAACTTGAAGAGGATTCTTTGGCAAACGATTTGTTTCTTCTTTTTCGGTAATGGTCATCTTTCATTTAGCCAATGATTACAAGAAGATGGGAAATTCTTAGAAAGAAAGTTCTTTCAAATTAGAAAAAGCATCGGTTATCTTCAAGCGAAGGACTTGCTTTGAAGGTCGAGCAAAGATCAGGTTATTTTTGGAAAAAAAAAAACTCCTCCATTAAAAAAAAAAATTGTAACATGTAAAAATACTTTTTGAAGAAAAACAAAACCTGTCTAAGTTTTCTATAAAATATTTTAAAATATCTGCGACAAAAAATCTGAATGAAAAATTTACTTGTACCGGAAGATTTATTTTCCGTTTTGCATTCATTTTCTCACAGCCACAATCTCAAAAGACTATTATTTCTCTGCCGCTATTTCCATAGCAAAAATTCAGATGAGCTCAAATCTTTAGTTTAGACCTTTACTGCTAGGACACTCGATGCTGTTTGTACAGAGACGAATCCCCCTCATTTCCCTTGTATTTTGTAGAGGATTTTTGATCCTCAAACGATTTTATATTACGATTCGTCCAACAAGAAATAATAAAAACAACTCCAATTTGTAACCAATAAATCAAAATATATTCAACAAACAAAAAGACATGTAATATCAGTACATACAGTAAGTTAAAGTAAAGAGGAAAGAGTTGTTCCTCTTTATCTGTTCGTAGACAAAGCAAGTTGAAAAGAAGTTTTTTCTTGAGCTGAAAAAAGGTTTGTTACAGTTGTTAAGATTTTCATGTAAGAACAAATAGAAATACAATTATTTGGAATGTAATTGTAAATGGTACAGATTTTGTTCAAGGATCAAAACTTCTTGATTAAAAAAAATGTTTCAGACAAGGTTCTGTGTCTGTGTCTGTGTGTGCGTTAGGCAGGAATGTCAGACAGAAGACAAAGTTCTGTGTTTGTGTGTGCGTTAGGCAGAGGTAAGTGGAGAGAAAGGTCTACTGTAGCGTAGCCTTTAGGCCTGTGTGTGTCTACTGATTAAGCTTTGCGAAAACCAGTCTATTTATCTGTAGAAAGTGGCTCGACGAGCAAGCGAGCGAGAAACTTTGTTTATATAAGAAAAATCTGTGATTGGCTAAAAATTAACCAATCAACAAAACATACGTGAAAGTTGCTTCCGAGGTGAAAGGTTAAAGCGATTGCGATTGTTAAATTGTCCTATACAATAACAGTAGTTATTTATAAGCCAATCGCAGACGAGTAAATTACATGGGTCGAATGTGGATAAGAAAAATACATAGCAACCGCTATAATTTCAATTGAAAGGAGGCTTAGGATATATTACATAGAAATAGATCCGATCATCGTTAGTACGTACATGAGGAACGCTTGCGAAATATGAGGAAAAGTAAACTTATATGTGAGGATGGTGCAATGAATACAGGCTCGGATGGCAGAAATCGGAGTGTAGGGATCGAATCACAGTAGGATTCTTGATATCCACTTACGCGCAAATTCCCTTAGAAAAGTACGAAGCCATCTCTTCTTCCTCAGTTATGGGTCAATTAGTAAGACTTGTATCAATAGATCATTATTATCTCTCAAAGATTCTTACAATATAAACTATATCTGGCTTTTAATAACCTGAAAATGTTGATAAGTCGTAAAAAATCAAATCAATAATTAATCTCCATTACCTTCATGTTGCTTAGATAAAGAGTAAGTTCCACTCAGGTTGCTTCTTCCCGACAACTGTTAATTTGTGGAACCAATGTCATTAAGAATGGTATGAACCCACCTATTCTCCCCTGGATATAGGCTAAATAGTAAAACACGCATCTGAAAATTATCTAAAAAAAGGGCTAACATAATATTCACTTGTAAAAAGAAAAAAGTTATTCTCACAATTAAAAAATTGTTTCAGCTTTTAAATAAAATGCAATTATAAAATCTAATTTAGAGATTTTTCCATAAATTGCTACTTTGTGAAACATACTCCCATGTGGTTGTTTCCCTGAACACTACAATCTTAAGCTTAAGTCATAAGTCAATCATTATATTATGACACGATAACTAGGCGTATATTAAGTTGCTTTGTAAAATATGTATTTTATTATAATAGATTAAAATAGAAAATGGTTAAGAATAGAAAATAGTTTAAAAACATATTTAAAAAAAGTGAAAAAGAAGAGGAAAAAATAAATAAATAAACGCTTTTTCTTTTATAAGGAAAATTGTGGAAGAGACAAGAGTATCCGATTACTGTTTTAAATCCTACCACTCTTCCGGTAAATATTTGACTCAGTGATTTAATGTGATAAAAGATAAACTTCAGGAAATAGGTTTTTTTCGAGTGACCGGGTCAAAGGCTGTCTTTTACTGTATCTTGACCACACATTAAGAATTTTCTGGCGGAAGCTTTATTAAGATAAAAAAAAGATAACTGAAATTTCGAACTTGCAGTCGCCAATTGCTTATCAACCGGTAGTTTAAAGCATTTCCGGATTTCCGGATTAATTTTAAATAAATAGAGTCAGTAGAGTTAGTTTCAAGTTAGTTCCGCCGGGCGTGTGCTTGAAGTAGGAACCTCCGTTCGTCTTGTTTCGGTCAGTTAGGATTTGTTGATCTCCATTAATTAGAGTTAGAGCTGTGTGTCACATTCGCCTGCCCCAACTGAAAAGGCTAGCTCTAGTCTAAACGAAATAAAGCATCCTTTCAACTCATCCAAGTTGTGGAAGTTCGTTCCTTATAGTTTAATCTTGTACCCCCAGCTTGAGGCTCCGACTTTTTCAACAAACTCCCGGCAAACATCACAGCGTGGAGAACGGCCGCCGGAAAAATTGTTCGGACCGTCCGTTGGGGTGTTACAATATACCTTCACTATCCTTATAATCTTAAATTTCTTTCCATTAAAAACATTTTTATCAGTAACCCTTTCTCTTGAGTGGCTCTTAATGTAGTGAATTGTATCAGGAACAATTTAAACAAGAACAACTGCTTTCATTGACTTACCGAAACATTGTCATATAATCACCGAAGTTAGGCAGTGAGGAGCCCGGTCATGACTTAGATGGTGGTCTGTTTGGAAACACTGGTTACTGTCAGCAAAATCCGCGTCCAAAACTAGATTAACATGAAGCCACTAACCAAATCCTGTAAAATTTACTCATTAAGTTGTTATATATATATATATATATATATATTCGTGCATTTTTTCTGATATTCTGCGAATGTTTCATTGCATTTTTTGTTTCTTAGTAACTTTGTCATCTTGTGAAACTGTTGTCTAACGTTATTGAAGTTTTATTTAAGATTAGTCACGCCATAGAGGTGACTTTATTATCGACAGAATGACGCAGAAATATTTTTCCGGTTTCAAAGAAGATAAGTTGAAACACACAGGCTGTTAGCATTCTGATAAACCTGTTCATTTTGATGAGAAAAAATGTATGCGACGATTAAATAAGAACCACGCTGGACTACAAGGGATTCGTCTCAGAACATAGAAATATCTCGTTACTGTCGCTCGTCATTTTAACTCAATGGGTAAGGTCGAGAACAAGGCGCATAAGTGCCCCACACATTGACTGAGGTAAAAAAAATAAAAATAAAAATTCAGCGCTACACCATTTCCGCCACTTTAGTCGCTCCAGGGTTCTTCTTCTTCTATGTGCCCTGTCCCTTCAGGACGTAGGCGATCATGGCTTTCCACGTTTCCCTATCCCTGGTGGCTCTGTTCCTGTTACAATCCTCGTTCCATCATCCACCTGATTAGGTCCTTCAAATATGTTATCCGTTGCTTTCCCCTGTCTCTTTTCCCCTCTATCTGGCCTGTTCAGATTCTCCAAGCCCTCCTTCCTCATTACGTGTCCCAGGAACTTCAGCTGTCTCTTCCTGATGCTCAGTATTAATTTCCTTTTCGTTTCCATCCTTTCCAAAACCTCATCACTGCTCACATGCTCGATCCATGATATTCGCAGCATCCTTCTGTAGAACCACATTTCAGTTGCTTCAAGTGTTTTCCTTCATCTTTGATGATATTGTCCAGTATTCACTGCCATATTGAAGGACGGACAGCACGTAGCAATCCAGTACTCTTTTCCTTGTTTCTAGCGAGATTGTCCTGTTTCTTAATACCTTGCTCAACTGCTGGAATACTTCCTTCGCCATGCCAATTCGCCTTCGGATCTCGGTGTCGCAGTTTCCGTCTTCTGTTATAACGCTTCCCAGGTAGTTAAATTTTTGTACCTGCTTGATTCTAGTATCCCCGCCCTGTATTTGTTATTTTGGGCTGCCCTTTTTACTGATGACCATGCATTCGGTTTTCGTGCAATTTATTTCTAGTCCTTTCTTGTTACTTTCTTCAGCTACCTTCTGTAGGAGGTCTTGTAGTTTCCTTTCTGTGTCTGCTATCAGGACTGTATCATCTGCGTATCTTAGGTTGTTTTAATTGTGGCCTCCGATTATGAATCCAGGCATAACTTCTAGGGTCCTCAAAATATTCTCACTGTACAAGTTGAACAGACCTACACCAGGCGGCTACTCGTGGATACAAAAAAGAGAGCTCATCTGCCACACCCACAATATTCTCCTGATTTAGTCTCTTCAGACTATTACCATTTTTGGCCGCTTTCTAATATCTTCAGGGTGTTTCGTTCAACAACGATATGGAGCACAAAACATGATTTGATGAATCTTTAGGGTTAAAGCTTAGTGATATCCATCGCCGAGGCATTAAACAGTAAAGGAATACATTGTTAAATAATTCATGACAGCTATAAACACTTTGGCTCCCAAAAATATCCGCGTTTTAAAGAGATTTTTCTCAACCTGCCTATTAATGAATAATAAAACTATAAAAATAAATTACTTCATTGAGTGATGTGTTATGTTGTTTTATACATTAGAAAGAATTATAATTTATAAAACAACAAAACACGTCACTCAATAAGTCCCGGGCCTGATATATAGATGGCGCCACTAATAAAAAGAAAACCATATGATTTTTATGAAGTATTGACCTTCAAATAGCACGTAACAAAATTTACACCCAGTCGGATTATTAGTTTACAAATTACAGTTATTTAAGCGAAGAGACTGTTGCAAATTTTCAAAACAATGAAAAAATCTGAATTTCGTGTGTTGATAATGCATTGCTTTCTGATGACAAAAATACTGTTCAAGCAAAGCAATGGCTTAATAAGAGTTATTCGAATTCTGTTCCGTAGGAAACAACGGTTAAAAGGTGGTATGCTGACTTTAAACGTGGCTGTACAGACACAAATGATGCTGAACGCTCAGGTCTCCCGAAATCGGCAGTTATACCGGGAAAAAAAAACAAAAACAAAAAAAAAACAATGCACAAACTCGTTTTGGCTAATCATAAATTGAAGTTGCGTGAGATAGCTGAGGAGTTGAACATATCAGAAGGCAGTGTATTCGCCATTTTGCATGAACATTTGTCAATGAGAAAGCTGTGTTTAAAGTGGGTGCCGCGTTTGCTCACAGTCGATCAAAAACAACAACGCGTCGACGATTTAGTGCGGTGTTTGCAACTGTTTCAACGCAATAATGTGTTTTTGCTTAAATATATGACAGTGGATGAATCATGCATCCATCACTTCACTCCGAAGTCAAATCGGCAGTCAGCTGAGTGAACAGCAGCAGGTGAAAGCCTTCCAAAGCAACCAAAGACGCAAACATCAGCATACAAGGTTCTGGCCTCTGTATTTTGGAATGCGCAAGGTATTTTGTTCATCAATTACCTTGAGAAAGAAAGAACCATCAATAGCGAATATATATCATTATTGGTGCCATCATTATCGGGTTGGGAAAAATCTCTTTAAATGCGGATATTTTTGGGAGCCAATGTGTTCATAGGTGTCGTGTAGTATTTTCGAAATTCTAGCTAAGTTTCGATGCCAGCTGAAGACTGGCCATAAATGAAGAAGAAAAAAGTGATATTTCACCAAGACAAAGCACCACGTCACAAGTTGATTACAACAATGGCAAAACTGCATCACTTACACTTCGAATTTCTTCCGCATCCACCCTTTCTCTAGATCTGGCCCCCAGCGACTACTCGCTATCTACAGACCTCAAAAGAATGCTCAAGGGAAAGAGATTTGACTCCAATGAAGAAGTGATATCGGAAACTGAGGCGCATTTTGAGGCCAAAAATATTCGTTTTACAAAAAAATAGCATCAGATTGTTAGAGCAGCGTTGAAATCAGTTTATCAAGGGGAGTATGTTGAATAAAGTCGAATTTTGCGTAAAAGTTGTTGTTTTATTAGTTAGGCTCAAGATTTATTGAGTGATATGTTAATACAATATTCCACAGTAACAATATCTCGTGTTGTGAGCCTTGACTCCATATTTCCCAGTGGAATCTACAGGACTGAAAAAAGAGGCGAAGGCCATTTCATTTCCTACCATTTTCTTTTTTCATCCAACGCACACACTACATTCATCACATCGAGACAGTATAGCTTAACGTTTTCAGGTTTTCAAACTTACAGTTGAATTGTTGTTGTTTTGAGTTGCTACACGTCACCGGTCAAGAAGTGGTAATAAATAATAGCAGATACAATTACTTTTGGCACGTCAGGGTATAACGTAGAATCGGACTGCGTTCAAGTCAATGTTTATACTAAACAGCAATGTGTTACTATACATCCATTGCCAATTTGATGATATACGAAACACAAGCTCTCTCCAACAAGAAATTGAATTATACAGAAAACTACATTTTTTAATATAATCATTTCGCCCCAAGCAAGGCACAAATACCACTGGTGCGTAGTGGGGTTATAGTGAGAGAAAAAGGTACAGGGGATGTTGAAAAAATATGAGAGATGGATGAGAATCAGAAGATGGCAATTAACATTGCATTTAAAATTTTGGAGATTGTAGCTATCAGGAAAGCAATGAAATGGAAGTGACTTCCACAAACAGATAGTGCGAGAAAAGAAACTGTAGAGTAGAAGAGCTGGTTTCATTTAACAATTTCGACGGTAAAATGGTGGGACCTTGAGCAAAATGTAATAGCACGAATAAATACACATGACCTGCCCAATGTACCAAACATGACTATTTTTAGTCATTCAGTCATCGACATACCGTGCAAAACAATCGTTGCCTTTTTCGCGCTAAATGACTTTCTTTTCCCTACCACAGTGGCATTTCGAATATTTGTCCCACCCTAGAAAAAACACTTAAAAGAGGAAAATCCTTTTCGTTGTACAAAAGACGAGTCAAGTAAATTCTATCAAAAAATTAAAACATAAACCTGATTTCTACACTAAGTGGCAATTGTACAGATTTCAATTTAAAGAGCTGTTAAATGAAAATACCTGACAGATATCTGGAAAAGGCATTGCACGGGGAACTAGAACAATCTACTCCGGTAGACGAAATAAAGGATTCGGTTCGAAATTCCGATCGCCTGAAGAAGGCCGGAGCTTACAACAATCAAAACGCCGTCAATATGGTAACAAAGATGGGGATAATAGTTTGAACAATGTAAAAAGTGTCTATTCGTTTGATGTTCTAATTATATGTTTTATGTTGCTCGTCAAGGTGAGTTGTTCCATCAATTCATCATTTGTTCGCATCTGTCTCTCTGGAAACGCTAGAAAAATTGATCTGTTTGGCAACTCAGATACGTCGCCATTATTGTCGATTTTTTGTTTATTACTTTAGTAATCTTATCAATCTCAATGTCGTGCCAGATTGTCAACGTCTCTATGACGATATCATTTTGTCCTTCTGATATGATTCTGTTAGACACACGAGCATCAGACTTTAAGCACAACGCGCCAAACCAACTCTTTTATGGATTGTAAGTTACCTATCTTCATTCATTGGAAATACTCACACTCGAGTAACAGATAAATATTAACAGACAAATCGATGGACAGATAACAAGAAGGCTTATAAAAGAGACATATGAGGAATACAGAGACATGTAGTGAAGTGGCTATCGGTTCGGAACGAGAAATCGGAGAGCAGAGTTGGAATTCCGGTTGAATTCGTTGCATTCACTTACGCGCAAATACTCTTGGGAAAGGTTTTAATCCGTCACTTTGCCTCCAGCTGTGGGTTAAACAACAGGACAGATTGAGATCTACAGCCTTGGTTGGTAAAGTAATGGGAAAATCTTTTGCGGGAAAATCTTCTGCCCAGTCAGTCATATCTCTTTCAAAACATGATCACCCAAGCGTGTATCAGGTATGGCAACTTACTTCGGGAAAATCTTTTTCTCAGTCAGTCATGTTTTGAAAGAGACATGATCACCCAAGTTGAGTAAGGTATTAAGAAACAGGACAATTTTGCTAGAAACAAGGAAGAGAGTACTGGATTGCTACGTGCTGTCCGTCCTTCAATATGGCAGTGAATGCTGGACAATATCATCAAAGATGAAGAAAAAACTTGAAGCAACTGAAATGTGGTTCTACAGAAGGATGCTACAAATATCATGGATCGAGCATGTGAGCAATGATGAGGTCTTAGAAATGATGGAAACAAAAAAGGAAATTAATACTGAGCATCAGGAAGAGACAGCTGAATTTTCTGGGACATGCAATGAGGAAGAAAGGCTTGGAGAACATGATATTAACAGGCCAGATAGAGGGAAAAGGAGACAGGAGAAAGCAACGGATAACATATTTGAAGGACCTGATCAGGTGGATGATGGAACGAGGGTTGCATGATGTAACAGGAGAAGGCGTGCTAAGAGCCACCAGGGATAGGAAGATGTGGAAAGCCACGATCGCCTACGTCCTGAAGGGACATGATACATAGAAGAGGAAAGAAAGAAATTTAAAAAAAAATCAGGAAGACAGGAGATAGTGATTGACATTGAATTTAAATTTTCGGGCATTAGATTTGGCTGAAAAGCATGGAGTCGAAAGGGAGTCCCACAAGTGAGAAGTGCGAGAAAAGAAACTGTTAGCATAAAATTTACGGCTAATATCTAGCCAGCTTAACTGTAAAATGATGAGACCTCGTCGACAGTATAGTACTGTGCTTACATTAAAGCCTAGGTACCACAACGAAGATCTCATCCTAACAATTACCATGAAAGTATTTATAGAAAAGGCACAGGGAGGCCACCTTACGGCGATGGGAAAGGATCAATAATAATAAACTGGTTGCTAGCCAAGGTTAGAGAACATTGTCTATTTAACCCATCATCGAGGCGGGAAGAGATGATGTTGTCCTAACGTTCCGAAAGATGTTTGTGCGAAAGTGAATGCATTCGAATTTGTCTCTGGCCGATTTCTCGTTCCAAAATGCTAAATATTACACGATCTCCACCTGCAAAAAATACGAACAGACATTTATGAGAGAGAGAGAGAGAGAGAGAGAGAGAGAGAGAGAGAGAAAATTAGAGAAAGGAGAGGGAGAGAGAGAGAGAGAGAAAATTGAATATGTATCGATAAATGGAGAGGGAGAAAAATCAGAGAGAGAGAGAGAGAGAGAGAGAGAGTTAGAGAGGTATTGGCAGTAGAAGGAAAGAAATTGTATTAGAGAGAAAGAGAGCTACATTTATTGGGATTGGTATGAGTAGATTGAAATATGTAATAGCATCTATATGGGAGAGAGAAAGAGATGAACAAACTGATGGATATATGTAGAGATTTGGATATATTGCAAGAAAGACAGAGGAAGGAGAGAATTAAAGTGTGTTAGAAAGCGAAACATTCGGATTGAAATATAACAGAGATAAGAGGAGAGAATTAAAGAATAAAAGAAAGTAAAATATGTACAGATCTTGATCGATAAATGGAGAGAAAACGCGCGTGCGCGCACGAAGGAAAGAGAGAGAGAGAGAGAGAGAGAGGGGGGGGAACAAAGATTTCGTGAAAGAAAGAAAGAATAGGGGCAAATAAAACGCCTCGAGTGTAAAACTGCATTCTTTTCAACTGAGGCGTTTCGTTACGAGTGTATCCGGTGAGATAATACAAAAGCCTGGTAGGAAACAGACATCGTCGATTATCGCAAAACACTAATTAGTTTATCACTCAGCAGAGTATGTGCGTTTACCTACTATCAACCGGTTGTGAAGATGCCAGTCAATCCTCAAATATTTCCTTCGATATACAACAATTACTACAGGGTTACTGAGCGAAAGTAACAATCGCTGTTCCTGCTGGGTCAGATCTTATCTTGTTTACACACACACACACACACACACACACACACACACACACACACGCACACACCTTTATATATATATATATATATATATATATATATATACAGTACTGTGCAAAAATATTAGAACAAGAATTATATTATCTTTTATGAGGCATGAAAATAAAGTTAAAAATCACCCCTGTCCTAACACTTTTGCATACTACCGGTAGTGTGCAAAACTATTAGGACAGAGGTGATTTTCCTAAAACCTTCACTGAAATTCAAATACAGAGTGAAAAACCAAGTAAATTGCTTATAAATATTGATTATTTAAAACTAGGTGTAAAAGAAATGTATTAAAAAGAAGTTATATCTAATATTTCTTATTTCCTATTAAACAAGTCATTTATAAAGTACTCATTATTCTATTATCCTTGGATATGACTGACTTTTTTCTTATCCCCCCCTCTCGAATTGACAAATCTAATGTTACTTCCCAAGACACACTTTGGGAACAAATACAAGCTGCTTGGCAGGAGATACATTGAATAAGATTGTGATGTCAATGCCTGACAGAATGAAGGCTGTGATCAATGCAAAATACTAAATATTAAATTTATTTTGTAACAAGTATTTTCTTGTTAAAGCATTTGTTTAGTAAATCAAATAAAATTAATTTAATTAAATTATTTATTTTCTGTCAATATGCCCCATAAAAGATAAAATAGTTCTTGTTCTAATACTTTTGCACACTACTGTATATTGCTTGTCTCTAATTCCCTGATAAACTGTTTAATGGCGAAAGCCCTCCACTGGAAGTGTAAATAGTTGTCAACGCGAAAAGTAGAATTATTGATCTAGGTTCAATACTCGGGACTGTCTTTTGCGTCCATCTTTGTACTAATGCTCTTTGGAAAGGCAAGAACCCACATCTTTCTTTCACCAAAACTTTTGCTAAATAACAGCAGGAATTAGGTTGGACGAAGTGTATACTTGAGACAATACAAAATTGGTTCAATTTAAACTTCTGCGAAATATTACAACGGACGATAGATAATGAAATACAGCAATCGGAACAGCAGTTCAATAGACGAAAAATACCTTCCAAAAGCTAAGCAAAATATTAAAAAACATGAAAATGTGTTATAAGCAAAGAAAAAATAATGAAATGCAGAGTAATATCAGGGGATTCTAGACAATTTTTACACAGAAATGGCGACTTGAGGCAACGGAGATGTGTTTCTACAGAAGGATGTTGAGAATACAATGGACTAGCAATAAGTTAGTCTTAAGGAAAATGGAAACAAAAAGACACTTAGTATCAGAAAGAGACAGTTGGAATTTCTGGAACACATAAGGAGGAAAGAAGTCTACGAAATTTTGACGCACACAAGACATAATGAAGGGGAAGTGATGATAATACTTAATGACCTGTGTAAGTAGGGAGTAGGAGGAATAGTGAAAGGGACATGACACATAAAATGTTTGGAAGATTGCAAAATGAAGAATGCATCAAAATAGCATTGATTTCCCAGATGGATTTTTTTAACCAGCTGAAATGGGTATATCGCCTGATGAAGCGCTGAAATATAGCACTGAAACACGACAGATCTTGTTTAACGAAAAAATGATTTTATTACAAATAAGAATATTACTACACACACGCCCGGGCACGCGCACGCGCAGACACACACACACACACACACACACACACACACACACACACACACACACATATATATATATAGGAATCTGACAAGATGGCAGAATAAAGTTAATGAACAAAAAAAGAAACGTATCTCAATCTAACATGTTTCCCTTTTATTAAAGCTTCTTCAGAGAACAAGAGAAAAATGAAACAACACGCGTTTTATTTATTCAAACAAAATGGGCACTAGTATTTGAGTAGATATGTTTGTTTTATTAAATATAATTAAACAATATATTTATTTAAGTTTGCCGGCCTATGTGGTTTCCGGCTTTCTCTTTTCCAATCTTTTCACTCTTTTCTTTTTTTTTTTTCCTCAATTGGAGTAGATAGACTAAACGTCGCCCGGTTCACAATCCACTCACGTCTATTGAACAGGTGTAGACGCTCATCCCTTGTTCCCTGTTTAGGATGTGGTTCCCGGCTTTCTCTTTTCCAATCTTTTCATTCTTACGTAGCCCCCTGCGCTTCAGTGGTATTACCGCCTTACTTGGGGGGATATGATTTAAAAAAAAAATTGAGGAAAATATGCGTCCTCTGGCAGGATGAGTCGTTGGATCTGACGCATCTTAACCGATCTACTACGCAGGACTAACCGTCAAATGCTTTTAAAAATCACATCTTCCCGTTTTTTTTTCGATACATTCATATCTGTGCTGTTTTCGTATGCTAATGTAAACAAAGTTATTTGTTTAAACGTTATCTTTAATGGATACTCGTATTTGAGTAAATGCTCTGTTTTCTTTCATAATTAAATAGTTATATATATATATATATATATATATATATATATATATATATATATATATATATATATATAAGATTAAAGTAAAAGACATATACTGGTACGTTCTGATTTGGGGTTAATTCATATTGGTCTGATATGTGTCATATGATAGGTAATATATTCTGTTAAATTGTAATAATGTTTAGTGCCCAAATTGCTGTTTTTTTTTAAATGTTTTACTAGGAGAAAGGCATTTTAGGAAAGCAGATTTTTGGCATAAAGTGTTCGATATCAAGAGCATTAATAGAATTAATGTGAATAAACTTGTCGTTTAGCTGAGCAATATTTTTTTAGTCATGTCGGTTTCAAAGTTTCGTGAGGACATGATTGTAGTGTCTCCACTCTTCAGGGTCATTTGGCTTAGCTGCTGCTATTTCCCAATTTTTTCGTATTCATATAAAGTTTAGTGTAATTTGATAGCTTTGTGTGTATTTGATATTTTTGTATGATGTATTATGTTGTATTATTTGTTTATCTTATTTTGTTGTTGATGAGATCAAGTCCCAAGTAAGCATCTACGCAGATGACACTACAGTATACTCCCGCACCAGTAAGAAACCTGTCGTGGCGGACAGACATAATCTCGCTGCTGACCTTGAACGGGATCTACACTCTGTGGTGAACTGAGGCAAGAAGTGGCTTGTCAACTTCAATTCATCTAAGACCAAGCTGTTGTCTGTCAACCATTATAGGCAACCTCTCCTGCCTCCCATAAGCATGGACTAAGCGATTCTCCCGGAGAGTAATGCACTACGCCTCCTCGGACTTACCCTGTCCTCAGACCTCAAATGGAACCACTATATTGAATCCATAGCAAAATCTACTGCTAAGAAGGTTGGGTCACTATGTCGATCCAGGATGTTTTTTCCACCTGAATCCATCCTGCATATATACAAGTCAACCGTCCGTCCGTGCATCGAGTACTGCTGCCATTTATGGTCAGGTGCCCCTGCCGTTCTACTCAGTGTTCTTGACAGGCTCCAAAGGAGAGTCTGTAATGTGATAGGTACTGATCTGGCGGCTCGACTGCAGCCACTTCCCCATCGTCGAAATGTGGCCTCCCTTTGTCTGTTCTATAAATACTTTCATGGCTTCTGCTCAGACGAACTTAAGTCACTGATGCCTCCTCAGCAGGTGTGCACTCGCGCAACCAGACTGGCAACTGGGTCCCACCCATTCACAGTCAGGTTAGCCAAATGCAGACGACAATTCTATTCCTTCAGCTTCTTCTCTCGCACTTCCCGCCTGTGGAACTCGCTCTCGTATTCTTGCTTTCCTGACGGCTACAATCTCCAGAAATTTAAATGAAAAGTCAATACTCATCTACTAACCACTGGACTCTAGCTCTCTCCCCACCCCCGTATAACCTTCCCTTTCTCTCCACCTATGTATCTGTCATCGCACCTGCTTTCTCAGCTTTCTATTGTTCCTTTCTAACTAGTTTGTACTCCTCACTCTTTTCTAATTAATCTTTTTACATTTATGTAGCCCCCTGCACATCAGTGGCGTTTCTGCCTTGCTCGGGGTGAAATGATTAAAAAAAAATGTGGTGTAGGATTTGTAGGTGATTCATTGATTTATACTGCGTTGACTACTTTTAAGCGAGCGTGCTTATGTATATGCCCACATAATCGCTTTATGTTGAGCTGACCTCTTTTTACCGTTCCAGTGTATATGCGCGATTAAAATATTTTTAGGTCTTGATTATGTGTTTGCAATCATGAGTTTAGATGTGCTTGTTGCTGTGTGTGTGTGTGTGTGTGTGTGTGTGTGTGTGTGTGTGTGTGTGTGTGTTCTTTTGTGGACTTGATGTGTGATTTTTTTCCGTTTCATGATTGTTGAATTATCTGGTTGTTTATTTTGTTTTCTTCCTTTCTCATCTATTTTTGTTTTTGCTTGTTCGTAAGTGAATGTTTATATATATATATATATATATATATATATATTAATCATTTCTCCCCAAGCAAGGCATTTTACTGCCACTGTTGCGCAGGGGGTTACATAGGTGAAAGTGATGAGAAAGAATGGTTAGGGGATTACACAGGGGAAAGTGATGAAAAAGAGTGGTTAGATATAGGAAATGTCAGAAGGAGGGTCTATTGACCTTACATTTAAACTTCTCGATATTGTAGCTGTCGGGGAAGCAAGTATACGGAAGGGAATTCCACAGGCGGGAAGTGCGAGAAAAGAAGCTGTTGGAATAGAAATTGCGGTTACATCTTATCTATTTCACTGTAAAAGGGTGGGACCTAGTTGCTAATCTAGTAATACGTGCAAATTCATACCTAGGGGACACATGTGATAGTTTTGAACGTAGCGTTTTGGGTTGCGTTTATTTGTTTTTGTTTATATTGTTACTTAAGTAGCCAAGGAAATGATTTTTTGAATGTCTACATTTGCCCATTATCTCGTTTTTCTTGTTTCTTTTCTCCAAAAATAAAATAAAACAAATGATGCTGAAAAGTAAAGTCATAATAATGACCACACGAGACTTCGAAGTACATTTCGATACAAAACTGAAGCCAGCAGATTTAAGTTTGTAGAACTCCCAATGGTAGATATGTATTTTTCTAAATAGATAAGTGAACTCTTATCAAGCTAATCACTCGTGGTCAAATTGTTAATTAATTTAAAAACAGTGCTCAATATATAAATAGAGCTATGAATATTTATTATAAATTATAATTTAGAACATGTACAGATTACAACTTACTACAAAGTGTACATTTTGTTTCGACATTGAAACCGTCTGATCTCTCTCCTCATATTTTTATCTCTAATTTATTATTTCATTATAGAAATTGTAAGGTTTTTCATTAAAAAAATTCCCTTTAATTTTAAATTAAGTTTAAATAGAAAAAAATTTTTTTAATAACTTCTACGCCTATGTACAAGATTTCGCCATCTTTACAAAAAATGCCTTAAACTTCACTAATACAGATATTTTTATCCACTACCAAATCCAGGCCAGAGTTTTTAAAACACCACACCACTTGGCCGGTTATGCTCTCTCTCTCTCTCACACATCTCTCTTCTTTGCTCATCTTCTTTTACTTCCTTCCCACCTCTATGCATTTTCTTACTTCCTCCTCTTTGTTAAACCCAAACGCCGGATCATCAAAGGCTGTATATGACCATACTTTATTTCCTACTGTTAAACCTGGCGCCTTTCTTTTCTTTTGTACCTTTCATAATGTCTCTTTTACTTCTCTCTTTCTCTCCCGTTTTCCTCTTTTTGTTCCTTATTTCCTCAATGTCTTTTTTACAACCCCCCATTCTGGTTTCTCACTTTCCCTACTCCTTTTAACTCACACACAAAAATTTACCAATATAAGGAATGGAATTTTTTATCTCCCTTAAAAAATAGCGTTTACTGCCTGATGAGACATTCTCCTTTCAATGTCGAAACAAAATAAACACTTTGTAGTAGATTGTAATTTGTACATGTTCTAAATTATAATTTATAATAATTGTGAGTGGGTTTAAAAGTAAATTTAAAAAATGTTTATTAACAACCACTATTTATTATTCAGTTATATTCAATGTGATATTTAATTAATAAGAAAATGAGAATGATATACCCCAGTGATCTTAATAAAGGGTTCAGTTCGAAATTCCTATCACATGAAGAAGGCCTGAGCGTACAACGACCGAAACTTCGTAATCATGACAGTAAAGATGGACAATGTAAATAGTGTAAATACATTTTATATAAAAAATTACAATTACCTGTTTATAGCAAAATGACCAGCATTAAATTTTATCTGTACAACGCCATAGAATTGTGTTCAAAGCATTTAGATTTCGGCATTAACTAACTCACAGAGGTTGATAAGTATTGTGGATTCCGGATGAGGAACCGCACAAAATAATGAACAACAAAACAGATATGGAGATAGAAAAGTAGATTATACTGAACGTAATATACAAACTTGAACGCTGGTTAGTAAATCCCAAAATACTATTAGTAAGAAATAAATATATACAGTCTTGAAGTGAAGTCGTTGGAAATACTATATCTGTGCATATTATTCTAGCCGAGTGGAGATCAGAGCTAGTCTGACTTCTGATGCGGTAGTCTCTGGGTAACTTCGGTATCTCTCGGTAACTTACGTATCAGTTCCGGTACTCTCCGATAACTCGCACGGATCTCTACGATTACTCTCTATGGCAAGGGTATATGCATACTCAGTCGAGTCCATTATCATATACAAAGGGGAGATCCCACATCAATAAGCTGCTTAAACCAACCAACAGCTTAGTAACTAATGTGTAGTTAACAAAAAAAAAATATCTGTCTAAATTTCTTAGATGTATTGTAATTATTTAAACGATTTAAATTATTCGGACTTTTGTCCTCGTCTTCGTTGTCATATTAACGTTGTTTCGGCTGTTGCACACCCCGGCCTTTTTCAGGTGATTGGAATTTCGAACTGAACCCTTTATTTCTTGCACCGGGGTAGATTGTTCTAGTTACATGTGTCATGCCTCTTCCAGACGTCCCAGTATCAGTTATTTCCCTTTAACTCAACTTTCGGAGAGAGAGAGAGAGAGAGAGAGAGAGAGAGAGAGAGAGAGAGAGAGAGAGAGAGAGCATCTCTTCCCATCAATGAATTATTACGAAGTTCTCCCATCTTGAAACTGAAATTCGTCACACGCCCACCATACATTTTTATTCTTTGTAACAAACGCCTAATAGGGTTTATCTTTCTGTTATTCTTCCGTCTCTGATTTGCTATGGATTTATACAACTTTGTTAGATTGGTTTCTCGTTTTCTACCCCTCTTCATTTCAATCCGTCTTGTGAGTAACATATTATCCAATCCGTCTCCTCTTCATTGTGTCCCAGACATTTCGACTGTTTCTGATTCTATGTTTAAGAGTGCATTGTGTTTCTTCATTACTTACATGTTCAGTCCACACTATTCTCAGCATCCTTCTGTAGAGATATTTTTTTTGTTTCATATTTTTTCTTCTGTGAGGAGGTTGCCCAACTTTCACTGCCACATAGGAAGATTGATATTACATAATTCAACACTCTTATATTCTGTTTCTAATGAAATGTTTCCGTTTTCTTGATTAGCGTTTTGGAAGGTGTCTTGTGGTGCATTGGATATCGGATCGGAACGAGAAATCGGGGAGCCGAGTTCGAATTCCAGCTGAATTCATTGCATTCACTTGGAGAAGGTATTAATCCGTCTATTCCTTCCAGTTATGGGTTAAATAACAGGACAGATTGGGTTCTATAGTCTTGGTTGGCAACCAGTCTACCGCAGAAAGCAATGGCAACCTACTGGGGGATAATCTTCTGTCCAGTCAGTCATGTCTCTTTCGATACATGATCACCCAAGCGTGAATCACGTATGGCATTTAACTGACTGACTGGATAAAATAGTTGGAAACATAAAACTAATGGGCATAAAGTAGGAGATCGGTTTTCTATTGTTATGAAGTAATAAACTGATCCCCCACTAATTTTACTTAATATAATAGTGTAATATAATCTATCTCCTCTCCCTCCAGCTATGAGTCAAATAACAGGACAGATTGGGTTCTATAGCCTTGTTCGCAACCAGTCTACCGCAAAAAGCAATGACAACCTACTGCGGGATAATCTTCTGCCCAGTCAGTCATGTCTCTTTCGAGACATGATCGCCCAAGCGTGAATTACGTATGGCACTTAACTGACTTTCGCTCTTTTAATGCGTCTTCGGATTTCAGTGTCGTATTTTCCTTCCTCTGTCAAAACACTTCCTAGACATTTAAATATTCGCACTTGTGATTTTGATATCACTAATTTGTAATTTTCTCTTTTAGAAATTTCTCCTTAAAATTGGTATTTAGTCTTTTGTTCTCGTTTTCCTTTGCTGCATTCTGCTCGAATTCACGCCTAGTGAATGCCTTGCGCACTGTCGAACTGTCTGCCTTCGGGCGTAGAGTATTAACCCTGTCGTGGCTCTACCGAAGAGTAGAGTCACGACTGGAGAACATTAGACAGATATTTTTGGCCGGGCTACATGACCCGCAGGACCCACATTAAAAAGACTTTTTGCCATTTTGCATTAAGTGAGAAGGCGACTGAATACTACATTCTGTTGGAATGCCTGTAGCCTTTATTCTGTATCTGCTTTCAAAACCGTTCCATTTGCATATCTGATGCTATCAAGATTATGTTCGCCAATAATAAATCCTGATAGGACTTTTCAGATATCCCAAGATCGACTCGGTGAATAATTCCAGTGTGAAGGCATAAAGATTAACCACCTTTCCTCTCGCCACAATCGACGCTTTTCATCCTAGTAAATTCTGTGTTTTGAGATAATAAACCGCCAGACAGACAGGTAATAATTTTCTGTGGGTCATGTTTTAATTGGTATTTTAAAAAGGGTTATATCCGCGGTTCACAATAATTTTTCCGAGCATTCATTTTTCTTGGCCATCTCTCTATCCTTAGAGCGTCTCATCAGAAGATTTCTCACCACATTTACAACCAGACAGATTCTCTGAGCACTTTCCGACTTTTGCCACTAAAGTGATAACATGATAATATAATAAAAGGGAATTACAGGTGATAAATAATCAGGTGAAAGTAAACGGGTTTGATTATTTCGACAGTTGCATGTTCGCAGACGTTTTCTCTTGAAAACTGTCTTTTCTGCTGGAAATTCCATTTTTCTGCTGAGCATTTTTGTACATCACCTGCAGATTTTATCTGATTCGTTGGTTGCTCTCTCTTTCCCCGAGAAATATTGATTCTATGTAACGAATAAAATGCATTGACCAGGAAGGTTGACCAGCAATTCAATATCCAATTTTTTATTTCTACAAATATTTTCATGGCAACTGATCTGAAGTGCTTTTTTTTTATTATTCCAGTTGAATTCGTTGCATTTACTTACACGCAAAAACCCTTGGGAAAAGTATTAATCTGTCTCTTCTCTCCAGTTATGGGTTAAATAATAGGACAGATTGGGTTCTATAGCTTTAGTTGGCAACCAGTCTACGCAGAAAATGATGTCAATCTATTACCGGATAATCTTCTGCTCAGTCAATTATGTCTTTTTTGAGACATGATCCCTCAAGCGTGTATTTCGTATGGCACTTAACTGACTGATTACCGTTGAAATAGATCAATGTAACGGCCATTTCCACTCGAACAGTTTATGTTCTTACATTTCCCACCTGCCTCTTTGATAGCTACAAACTCCAAAAATTTAGATTTAGTTTTACCTTATTAACTAATTCTCAGTATTCTTGGAATTATTTCGAACTACTGTTCTCATCTTGGTTGATAGAGATGTTATAATAGACACAACGTTTTAATTTGCACATGTGTGCACAACCTTCAAAAATGTAAAGAACGCTTATGTCAATCAGCATCTTCTGTCTTCCTGAACTCTCTTTATTGTCCTTTTCCTTACTTCTCCTCACTAAAGTTTTCTCATTCTCTTTCACACCCAGTGACCCTCCTGAGTCCTAGTTGCATTATTACCTTACTTTGAGTAAAATTATTATATTTGTCTACTGATGATGACCCGCTGGTCATCATCAGATGCTAGATAGTATTACTCATAATATAGAGAAGCTCAATTCCCCACATCGCCCTACACTTTTGTGTTTGGTAACTTTAATCCCTATTATATCAAGTGGCTCATACGTTCTGTCACTGGCCTTGCTGTAATTCAAACCCTGACTTTTTCTCACGCAAGTGTATGCGTTTCTCTAGTAACCCTGAAAAACAAACTTCTCTTCTAGATTTCTTTTTTATCTCTATCCCTGACTCATGTCGTGCTATGCAGCGCTACCCTATTGGCTACTCTTATCACATGGTGGTGTCTGTAAACATCTCTTTCCGCAGCAAAGAAAGGCCTACCAACAGGATATAATTCTGTTAATAATTTGTGAATTGGGACTGGTTCCGTGATTTTCTGACTGAAAGTGTGTTTTCCTTAAGAAGGGAAAAAGAACCTTGCTGAACTCTGTAGCCGAATGATAAAGCACATTAGTTCAAAAGGTAATTTCTCCTATAAAAAGGGATGCGGGTTCCATTTTGCTGAAAAGCAACTATTCTTTATTAAACTTTCTCGAATACGTAGACTGAAATATAATAATTTTACTCAAAGTAAGGTAATAATGCAACTAGGACTCAGGAGGGTCACTGGGTGTGAAAGAGAATGAGAAAACTTTAGTGAGGAGAAGTAAGGAAAAGGACAATAAAGAAAGAGAGTTCAGGAAGACAGAAGATGCTGATTGACATAAGCGTTCTTTACATTTTTGAAGGTTGTGCACACATGTGCAAATTAATTGAAACAAAACGAATGTCTTCCTAGAAACTTTCACACTTTCCTTGATCACGTATACGTCGTCTCTTGGCGCTGTTTTTATTATCCCAACTGCATTTTTCTTTACGTTTTGGACTGATGAATCCAGTTTGTTTTTTCGCCTTGATGACACGACTGGCAATTGAAAGGCTGACAACGACAATATCCGTAATCTCTCTGAAAGGCTTGCCAGTGTATTTGTTCAGCGTTACAATTATTATACATTTCCTTGGAATAACGTCCATCGCAAACAATGGCCCTAGGACAACTAATCGACAGTCGAGACAATTGTTTCTGGGCGGGATAAAAAGCTGATGCAATCACGGATGACACAATATTTTTCAAGGCCAAACAAATTTCATCATACACCCCGAAAATAGATGCAAATTACTGCACGCCACTGCAAATGATATATATATATATATATATATATATATATATATATATATATATATATATAAACTTATTTATAAATGGAACTTTGTCTGTGTGTGTGTGTGTGTATCCGTTACCTATAGACTCCGAAACGGCTGAACTGATTTTCTTGAAGATTTACACAGTTGTAATATAAGCATCTGCGAGTGTTCTTAGCTAGGTTTTGTGTCGAGGTAGAGCCGATAAATAACAAAAATCGATAATCGAAAAAATCGGGTTATAGAAGGAGTGGTCCGATTTTAATCAAATTTGATACACTCATAGATAAAGACATAAGACACGATATTCAGAAGTTTCAAGGTTGCAGTTCTTACAATAGTGTAGAAAACCGATAATATATATATATATATATATATATATATATATATATATATATATATATATAAAAGGCAAAATACCGGGTCTGATCAAAATCAGTTTTTTAGCCCTTTTATTTTAGTTTTTGCTTCGAGTTTGGCTCTAAGTAGCTATAATTGTAGTTCTTAGTCTCAGCCATGATACCATTTACTCAGAGGACTTATTTAGCCTTCAAAATTCAGTTTACGACGAAAAAAACTTATTTGATATTGATAGCAGGAAATCAAAATTTAACTTACATCCAATCATTTTTCTTTCAGTCTACGGTTTCGCTTTAACTGGAAACAACTATTGCTTTTTAGTCTTTCGTGCCAACCTCCAAAGAGTTTGAGCTCCAGGACCATAGATTAGTTTTAAAGTTTTCATTACACCCGAGCAACGCCGGGCTATACTGCTATTGGCTTAAACGTTATTTTTGCTGTGAGAGAATTCCGGACACGAGCTCCCAATTCCCGGCCACGAGCTCCCAATTTATGTTATGATCAAATCACCGCAATATAAATTTCAAAAAGAAAAGTAAAAATAAAAAAAAAACATTTAGTTTGTTTTCAAAGGTTATGGACAAGTTTTTTCACTCCGGTCGTGGATAGCCTTTTCGCTCTATGGTTTCTCTCGGATACACGAATAACTAAAAGAGACGAACAACACATACCATATTTAAAATTTAACATGATTTAATAAAGAGCAAAAATATTACAAGGAAACATGTCTTTATGGTAAGCTGTGTGCGATGTATGCAATATGAGAATCAAAGAATAAAACATTTAGCTTTCGTCTGTTGTCTGAAATCACAAATATACTCTTTTTTATTTTTGTACTCTCTCTTTTTTATTTTTTATATTTCTCTTTTCCTTTTTTCTCAATTCAGTTCATTAATTTTTTGTCACGTACAAGAAAGTGTCCTTTAGCTACAAACCATGACTTCTGTAAGTTGCAATCTTCTGTTAGCAAGTGATGTTTATTTCCTCTTCACAGTTTTTGACAGCATAAAAATTCTGTTGGAAAAAATTCAAAATTGAGTTGATTGAAGTTTTCTCGGCTTTCTTTAACTGAACAAAAAAATCATGCATGTCCTTATATTCAGTAATTAAGACAATAACTGTAGGTTTTGTAAGGTTGTGTGTGTTTGTGTGTGTGTGTGTGTGTGTGTGTGTGTGTGTGTGTGTGTGTGAGAGAGAGAGAGGTCGCGCGTGTGTTTATAGAAAGTATGTAATTTGAATGCTGTGGGGGTTAAGGGTCAACACGTGGAAACGTCACACATTGCATTTACATATTTGAAAATCAAATTTTATTGAAAATCCAAACGCTGGAAGAAAGTTCCACAAGCAAGAAGTGCTGTAGAAGAAACTAAGCATAGAAATTACGGTTAGATCATAAGTCATTTCAACTCTAAAATGATGAGACCTAGCTTCCAATCTAGTACTGCGCTTAACTTTATGAAATCTAGTTCTTGACAAGCTCCAAAGGAGAGTCTGTAATGTGATAGGTACTGATCTGGCGACTCGACTGCACCCACTTCCCCATCGTCGAAATGTGGCCTCCCTTTGTCTCTTCTATAAATACTTTCATGGCTTCTGCTCGGATGAGCTTAAGTCACTGATGCCTCCTCAACAGGTGTTTACTCGTGCAACCAGACTGGCAACTGGGTCCCACCCATTCACAGTCAGGTTAGCCAAATGCAGACGACAATTCTACTCCTGCACCTTCTTCTCTCGCACTTCCCGCCTGTGGAACTCACTCCCGTATACTTGCTTTCCTGACGGCTACAACCTCCAGAAATTTAAATGCAAAGTCAATACTCATCTACTAACCACTGGCCTCTAGCTCTCTTCCCTCCCCTGTATAACCTTCCCTTTCTCTCCACCTATGTATCTGTCATCGCACCTGCTTTCTCAGCTTTCTATTGTTCCTTTCTAACTAGTTTGTACTCCTCACTCTTTTCTAATTAATCTTTTTACATTTATGTAACCCCCTTCACATCAGTGGCGTTTCCGCCTTGCTCGGGGTGAAATGATTAAAAAAAAAAAAAAGAGAGAGAGTTCATCAGAACAATTAGCATGAAGATAGTTATAGAAAAGACACGAGGAATCGACGCTACGGCCGTGGGGAATGTGACTGAAGCCGAACTGCCAGGTCAGGACCTATAACAGACTTGTTCGGTTTTTATCAATAATTTCTAAATATATAGCAAGAGTACCAGACCAGATAACGACAGTCTTATTCCGTAGAATATACTCAGCAAGATGGATGTGTGTGAGTTGCCTCGATACTTTTTTTATAGTATTTATAGAAGCCTTACAGTAAAAAGCCACAAGTGTTTCGTGAGGAGCCAATGCCCTTTTGAATCACTTCACCCCAACTAAAGTAATAAAGCCACTAACACACAGTGTAATTGAGAAGAAAAAACATTAATAATGAGAGAGAACAATAAATGAACAGGAATTAAGAAAACAGAAAATAACCATTACTATTTCATTTAAATTTTTAAAATCAAAGTTAACTGGAAAGCGAGAATCCGGAGGAAGTGATAAAAGGAACTATTTGTATAGAACTTACGGTTCCATCTAGCCATTTCAAATGAAAAATGACAAGACCCATCCGCCAATTTAAGTGCTTGGTCGATCATGTCTCTTTCGATCCATGACTGACAAATCAAAATATTATTCCGCAATAAGTTTCCATTTCTTTGTGCGATAAAACTTTTTCCAACCAAGATTATAGAACCCAATCGGTCCTGCTATTTAACTCATAGCTGGAGGGAGAAGCAACGGATTAATACACTTGCCAAGAGTATTTGTGCGTAAATGAGTGCAACGAATTCTACAGGAATTTGAACTCGACTCTCCCCTTTCTCGTTCCGAGCTGATATACTCTTCACCACAAGACATGTCTGATACTGCGCTTAAATTCATAAAGTCTAGATACCATAGAGCAGAGTAATATTTATTCTTGGTAATTTACAGGAAGTATGGCACAAGGTCAAAAGGGAAAAGAGGAAGGCTAGTCTTCACTCTGTCTAGCTAGCCACAATCACTGACCCCAACAACTATTATATTCCTTACACCCAAAACAGCACATTCTTACTTACCATTCTTTCTACAGTGAACTTAATACCTCAAATCTCTATGGATTAGTCATCACATGTATAATTTGTCTGTTAGAGGAAGGGAATAAAATAAACTCAAAGAAAATTATAAAATGATAACCCAATGTCTATTTAGAGTGAATATTCCATAAAGGAAATTAATATTTATTTTGAGTAATACAAAAATGTAACTACTCCCGAATGTCCAATTTGTCTCAGGGTGTGGGGAATAAAAATTTACCATAAAGAAAAGTTCATCAGAAAAATTACCATGAAATTATTTTTAGAAAAGGCACAAGAGAGTTCCATTGGAGTGGATGAGGTGTCTTAATGTTGGAACAGTAAATAACATCATTTTTAACTTAAAGCCTAAATATATTCCATGGTAACCATTACATATGTTCACTGTGTTGAATGCGTAACATAACTTCAGTGTTCTCGACAGGCTCCAAAGAAGAATCAGTAATGTGAGAGGTACCGACTTGGCTACTCGACTCCAGCCACTTTCTCACCGACGGGATGTGGCTTCCCTCTGTCTGTTCTATAAATATTTTCATGGCTTCTGCTCCAACGAACTTAAGTCACTGGTGCCCCTGCCACAGGTGTTTACTCGTGCAACCAGACTGGCAACTGGGTCCCACCCATTCACAGTTAGATCAACCAAATGCAGACGACAATTCTGATCCAATAGCTTCTTTTCTCGCACTTCCCACCTGTGGAACTTGCTTCCATATTTTTGCTTTCTTGACGGCTACAATCTCCAAGAATTTAAATGCAATGTCAATACCCATCTCTTAACCACTAGACTCTAGTTCTTTATACATCACCCTGTATATCTTTTCCTTTCTCTCTACCTTTCACCTTTATTCCCATCCTCCTCTTGCTCCTTTCTAACGGGTTCGTCTTTCTCTTTACTCTTCTCCTATCTATTCTTTTTACTCTTATGTAGCCCCCTGCACATCAGTGGCGTTACCGTCTTGCTCGGAGTGATACGATAAAAAAAAAACATCAAAAAACAAAACATAAAGCTTTGGCCAAAAGCTTTCAAATTACGTTAATAAGGGTTAAGGCATGAAATAACTACAGACTTAAGTTTTTATTTTTGCAAATTGATGTCCTAAAATAATACACTAAATCATCAGAATAGCTTCCACACGAAGAAAAGTGTGGAAATTGCCTAATTCTGTTCTTCTATTTATAGATGTCTTACAGTAAGAAAGCCTATGGACAAACGTTAATGATTTCGTGAGGAGAGCATACTTGGCTTACTATCAAAATCGACTCGGATGATTACGACAAATCGTGGGCCTCGCACCAAGTGTGCAAGCCATATGTCGAACATTTACGCCCTTGGACAGAAGGAATTCGAGAAAGACGAGCATTTGACATTCCAACTATATAGCGAGGGCCAAAAGAATATTTTGCTTCGTGCAGATTTCTTGTTATAATAAGAAAACACGACAGAAATTCAATTACGCAAAAATCTAAATTCAGCAATTCGTCAAGAACGCCATTCATAGGAAAGAATCGTTTCTGATTTACGCAAACCTTCTTCAGCAGCAGGAGAAATTAATAGCTACAATGTCAGATGATATTTCTAAGTATGATAGCAATGTAGGTTTTATTAATGTTTCAACCACAGCGAATGTTTAAATCTGGCAGAACTGAATGAGTTGCTAAGCGATTCAGTTTTATCGTAATAATTCTGAAATGTTAACTTCAAGATTAAAAGACAGTCACTCAATTGCAATACGTGGTACAAGTTTAGGCGATCATGTCTCTTTCGATTCATGACTGACTAGACAGTAGATTTTTCCTATATCTACTGGGCCAAGTGTCCTTTAGGACAAGAACAAGTGAATAATTTTTTGTGGATGTAGACGTTGGTTAGTTCTTGAAACTTGACCCAAAGAGTTGTGAGTTCAATTCCAGGCTACAGCAGTGATGAACAAGTAACTTACAAGGTTAGAGGGAGATAACTCATGACTATCAAAAGAATCACTGCTACGTAAGAAATGAAGATCATATACCCCAGTGACTGTCATAAAGGGTTCGGTTAAGTTCGAAATACCTAGAACCTGAAGAAGACCGGGGCGTTTAACGGTTGAAACGTCGTACAACTGGTAACTAAGATGAGGACAATAGTCTGAATAATGTAAATACTGACAGTACTAGATTGGCAGGTAGGTTTCATCAATTTATTGTTGAATTTATTTATTATTCTATTTTAATAGCTTCTTCTCTGACATGTATCATTCTTGTAACTCATTACTACTTGCTTTTCTGTCATCCAAAAATGTAATTGCAACGTCACTCGTTATCGTCTGTCTCCCAGGAAGCTGTTCTTTTATTGTCCTTTCCCTGAAGTAAAATCTTTTCAGTTTCCCACGCTTTCAGTAACCATTTGCGTCTCAATGGCTTTATCGCCTTGCTTGAAGCGAACTGATTAAAATAAGTATCCATTAAATAGAAATTACATTTTCTATGATAAGCAATAGTATAATCATAAATATTAAACTGATTTAAGGTTGATGACATGAAAAATTAAAAATAGAAATGGCGAGATTAATGTGATGGTAACAAAAAGAATAATATTCCTGATATCGTCGTCAAAACGATAACAAAGGGGGAATCGTGTCATGCCTGTGATGTTCCCAGTAAACTATCGAATTTGGTTAAGGATTATTATTTGCTGTAAGATGGTGGGAATTAGAATCTTCTTCTTCTTTTATGTGCCATGTCCTTTCAGGAGGTAGGCAATCATGGCTTTCTGAGCACGTTTTCTCCTGTTACAGCACACAACCCTCGTTCCGTCATCCACCTGATCAAGTCCTTCAAATATGTTATCCGCTGCTTTCCTCTGTCCCTCTATCTGGCCTGTTAGTATAAGGTTTTCCAAGCCCTCCTTCCTCATTGCATGTCGTAGGAACTTTAGTTGTATGTTCCTGATGCTCAGTATTAATTTCCTTTTCGTGTTCATCCTTTCCAAAACCTCGTCATTGCTCACATGCTAGGCCCATGATATCCGCAGCATCCTTCTGTAGAACCACATTTTAGCTGCTTCAAGTTTTTCCTTCATCTTCGAAGATAAATTCCAACATTCACTGACATAACATAGCAATCCAGTACTCTCCTCTTTGTTTCTGGTGAAATTGTCCTGTTTCTTATTACTTTACTCAGCTTCTGGAATGCTTCTTTCGCCATGCCAATTCACCTTCGGATCTCAGTGTCGCACTTTCCGTCTTCTGTTAAAACACTTCCTAGGTATTTAAATTTCTGTACCTGCTTCTAAAACAGAAACAATTTTTACACTCGACTTATTTTTATATTTTTTCGTTGTGCTCACTACTTCCTCAGCCAACTCGTGTCTTCAGTGCTTCTCAAACTTTCTGATGTGTTGAGACGAGTAGTTATTTTTTTTCACTGTGGTATGGACAATCCAGCTAAGAGGGGCGGGGACCGTGAACCCGGAATTTTTTTTTTTTTGAGATATGTACTATTTCAGGGACATTTTAAGACTATCTGTAATAAACATGAGGACATGATGTCTTGTTTATTCTAAGAGCAGTCATCATTGACGTAACAAGTCTTCCCAGTGTGCCATTGACCGGTACCATATTTGTGCTATATTAGTTATGGCCACTGGTTTCGAGGGTATATATTTTTAAAAATCCAGAAAAAATATTTAAAGTTAATATTAATACTTCGTAAGCAATTTGAATTTAATAAAAAGCATTAATCTTCTAAAAAATAGACAAACAATAAAACAAAATATTAATTTTAATTAATTTAAGACGTATTTAAAATATCCACATGACTAAACTTTTTTTTCTTTCTTTTCTGGAAAATCTTCGCGTACCAGCAGACGGTGGCTCGCAGACCGGCGACGGTACGCGTACCACACTTTGAGTAGCACTGTTCTATAAGACTCGGTTTATTCATCGGCTTCACTACGCATGCGTTACAGCGGTGTTTTGGAAACTATGTATGTTCACCTATTTATCACGAAGAGAATGTACAAACTCAAATATAAGGAAGTTATTTTTACACGTGAACCAAGTTTAAACATGAAACAGTCAGAAATTATAAATATTTCTGATTTATATTAGCACAGAGTTTTAATATAAATTGTTAAAATAACAATAAAGTCACTCCTTAAGTAACTTGACATGCCTTGCTTGGGGTTAGATGATTAAAAAAAAGGGTTGAATTACAATTGTAATGACAAATGTGTTGTCTTAACTACTAATTGTACAGGGGAAGAGACTGCGGTTTTGAAATGGTTCTGGAAAGCTGAGAGATGACATCCCTCTTCCGATTTTTTCCTGCGGGGACGATCTCAAAGAAAAAGTTTACTCAGCAAAACTCGACAGTATCACTGAACTTAATGAACAAATCCGAGCTGCCATTACTCAAGTGCCATGGGAACTGAACGGCAAAGTGTGCGGCTCAGTCCCTGAAAGATTAGCAAAGTGCATTGAGCTCCATGGGGAGCACACGGAGCTTTAATAAACATCATGTTTTATATTGCAAAACACTTCAGTGTACCCTTTGTTTTTCTTTTGTTTTTATTATCATTTCATCCAAGCAAGGGAGTTTTACTGCCACTAGTAGGCAGGGGATTACCTCGGAGGAAAGTGACGTGAAAGAGAAACAAGTTATATGGGGTGTTAGGAAGTGGGTAAGAGAAGGATGAGAGTAGAGTGGACGGAGAAAAGAACATGAGGGAAAGAATGCGAATCGGAGAGACACGAGACGACAATAAACCTTACATTTAAATTCTTGGAGATTGTAGCTGTCGGGGAACCAAGTATACGGAAGGGAATTCCACAGGCGGGAAGTGCGAGAGAAGGGTTAGGGTTAGAAGTAGAAGTTGCGGTTACATTTTCTTGGTTTGTCTGTAAAAGAGTAAGACCTAATTGCTAGTCTAGTAGTTCGAGTAAATTCATGCAGAGGGAGAACCAGGGAGTTAAGCTCGTCGGAGTAGAAGCCGTGAAAGTATATGTAGAAGAGACAGAGGGAAGCCATATTACACCAGTGACTGCAGCTGAGCTACGAAATCGGGAGCAATCACATTGCAGATTCTCCGTTGGATTTTTTCAAGAAGCCCGAGGCGAATAGCAGGGGCAACCGACCAGATGTGGCAGCAGTTATTCAATAGACGGGCGGATGGTAGGTTTATTGCAGTTGCTTATTTCTTTGGTACATTTATTATGTTCAAATAAAATTATATAGTTGCTCATGGCGGACCCTGTATGTAACAGTTAAGAGTAAATTGTGAGTCTTCTAACTTGTTTTAGTGTTGCACGGCAGTATCAGCGTAAACAAGGATCAAAGGCAAATGTTGCTCGTCTAGAACACAAAGACGCATCCAGCAAGAATAACCCTGGGAAAAATGTTAGTAGTCAGTTGCTTTGTTCTGTCCCAACTCCTAGCCATATTCATCTGGCCTTGCACCAAACAATTGTTAAAAACAACCACTACAAAATGCTACAGGATGTACGTTGTGGTACAGTGGATATCGGCTCGGAACGAGAAGCCGGGGAGCCGAGTTCGAATTCCAGTTGATTCCATTGTATTCACTTACGCGCAAATACCTTTGGAAAGGCATTAATCCGTCTCTTCCCCCCAGTTATGGGCTAAATAGCAGGATAGATTGGGTTCTATAGCCATGGTCGGCAACCAGTCTGCCGCAGAAAGCAATGGCAACCTACTGCGGGATAATCTTCTGCCCAGTCAGTCATGTCTCTTTCGAGACATGATCGCCCAACCGTGTATCACGTATGGCACTTAACTGACTGACAAAATGCTACGCTGGTGAAAAACATTTCTCTAATTAACACCAAATTCAAGAGTTTTTTTTTCTTTTTTCACATCAAAACCCGCGGAATTTCACTGAGACGGTATCGAAGAGCTGCCAGATAAGCGACAACAAGTAATTGACAATTTAATTGTACAAATTTTGTAGATAGAGTTTTATAAACAAAAACGGAAATTATTTATGAGTCATCCGGAGAGTGAGTGGCGTTTGAATTTACTTGAAGCAAAGAATAAAGTAGAATTTTAATCGGCCGATAAAGAAATTGGTTATGACTGCAGGTTCATTGATTAATTTATTGATTGTTCCATTTTTTAGCGAACAAACAAAGTTAAAAAGAAACGAAATGACCACTGAAAATTAAGAAAAGAAAATTGGAACATTAAAATATAAAAAGAAAATAGAAATTTAAAAAAAAATGAACAGATTAAGATTTTTTGGAAGGATTAATTTCACTGTTCCATAATTTTCTCGTTTTTCCTAAAGACAAAGATTTTGTAAACAAACCGTAAGATTTTTCATATATATATATATATATATATATATATATATAGTCATCCACAGACAGACCTCTTCCGCTGTAGTACAGCTTATCAGTACGGTTAGATATCCGATTGCATTTACCCAGGATTGAAACCTGACCGAATTGGTGACAGTCGGCGATTCTACCTCAGAACTATGGGCGCTCGATAGAAGGCAGACCTTTAGCATGTGATATATATAGCTGAGAGTATTCTAATTCATTAGTGAAGAATGAACGATACGTAGATGCTAGAGTAGCTACTGTTTTTTCAAAGTCTTTCTTCCAGAGTGCTCAATCAGAGTTCGTGTGAGTATATATATATATATATATATACTCACACAAACTCTGATATATATATATATATATATATATATATATATATATATATATATATATTTATATATATATATATATATATATAGTGCTCAATCAGGGTGTGAGGGCGTAAATAGTATATATATATATTGTGCATTGCTTAACGTTTTTGGTTGAAATCTAGAAATGTTTTTCAGAAGAAAAATAATTCTTCACAATCTTGTATTAATCAATGGCTAATGAAATGAATATATGGAATCATTATAGGCAATATTGTTTTGGTGCTATTTCATTTGTATTTAGCATGTTGGGTTGGGTGGGTAGATTTTACGACGTTTGTTGGCTTATCTAATACCGATATTTTAGTATACTTAAATATGTAGATAAATATTGGTGAGGACTTGTGTCTATATAGATAAAAATTGATCGGGTTTATACTTGAGTTAAAGAATTGTCGGTGTTTTATGTCTATGTAGGTCAAAATTGCCTGGGCTTATACTTGAGTCTATATAGTTAAACAACGGTCAATTTTGTACTTGAGGCAAAATTTATTGAGTTTATACTAGAGTCTTTATATAAATTGGGCTTATACATGATTTTATATGTATAAAAAAAGCTTGGGGATATAAAAGTGTCTATATAGGTAAAAATTAGACGGGTTAGTACTGGAGTTTCTGTAGTTGTAATGTGAATTGGATAAAATGTTTATAGTTGAGTCTGCTGGCAAACGTTGGTCTTTTATACTCATGTTTGAAGGCACATATCAGTTAGGTTGCCTCTTTTCCACCGATTTCATTCGATTGCAACAGGAAAATGTCAAAGAATTTAAGTAAAAGAAGTCAAAATAGAAATGAAAATTAGAACAATATCAAACCAGATTATATGCAAATGATTTGTTCCAGAAATTAATTCGATTGTAACTAACTAATCCTGGTGATAAAACTAAGCGTTTTTAAATGCCGTTTTCTTTCAGGATGTGCGTTGTGGTGCATTGGATATCGGTTCGGAACGAGAAATCGGGGAGCCGAGTTCGAATTCCAGCTGAATTCATTGCATTCACTTACGCGCAAATACTCTTAAGAAAAGGTATTAATACGTCGATTTCTTCCAGCTATGGGTTAAATAACATGACAGATTGGGTGCTATAGCCTTGGTCGGCAACCAGTCTACAGCAGAAAGCAATGGCAACCTACTGCGGGATAATCTTCTGCCCAGTCAGTCATGTCTCTTTCGAGACATGATCGCCCAAGCGAGTATCACGTATGACACTTAACTGACTTCTTTCAGGTCGTATGCGGTTTAATTTCATTATTATTTTTGAATTGCCAGAATTTCTTTTGGAAACTCCACGGTTTTATATTTGAGGTTATAATTTACCTAGTCTAGTGGCTTTAGAGTTAACTCTATTCTCTTGTTTAATCTACATGTTGAGAGAATTGATGGTTTCCTGTGTTTCCAAGTAGCAGTGATGCGAAAGCAAACGTAATATATTAACTTGGAAAGTGAACTTGATTCCCCACTTTTTGCTCAGTTGTGTCGGTATTTGCCCATGAAATTCTGTTGGGAATGTGACCTTATCACTGACGTATTGTGAACTCTCTGTTCATGATCAAGTATCGATCAAGGGGTGGGGAGCATTATGACTTGGTATCAAGAGTTGCTTTTTTTATTTTTTATTTTTTATTTTTTTTATTTTATAATCGTGTCGCCGCAGGCAAGGAATTTTACTACCACTGTTGAGCAGTGGGTTACATAGGAGGAAAATTATGAGAAAAAGTGACAGATTATAGGGGGTGTCAGGAAGTGGGTAAGAGAAGGATAAGAATACTGATGAGAGTGAAGTGAACAGAGAAAGGAGCATGAGAGAGAGGATGCAAGTTAGTGAGATAGGAGAAGACTATTGACTTTACATTTAAATTCTTGAGAGTTGTAGCCGTCGGGAAAGCAAGTAAATGGAAGGGAATTCCACAGGCGGGAAGTGCGAGCAAAGAAGCTGATGGAGTAGAATTTGCGTTTACATTTTATTGGTTTCACAGTAAAAGGGTTGGACCTAGTTGCTAATCTTGTGGCTTGAGTAAATTTATACATAGGGGGTACCAGTGAGTTAAGTTCATCTGAGCAGACACCGTGAAGTTATTTGTATAAGAGACACAAGGAATCCATATTGCACCGGCGAGAAAGTGACTGTATGTAAGCTGCCAAGTCAGGATCGATCACATTACAGATTTTTTCAAGGACCCCTAGGTGGATAGCAGGTGCACCCGACCAGATATCGCAGCAGTATTCAATGCACGGGTGGATGCTAAGTCGGAATCGATTACATTACAGATTCTTCGTTGGATTTTGTCAAGGACCCCTAGGTGGATAGCAGGAGCACCCGACCAGATATCGCAGCAGTATTCAATGCACGAGCGGATGGTAGATTTATATATGTGCAGTTTTTTGAAGAAATATATACTGTAGTAAATTTGGACGTCACATTCAGATATTTTTGAAGACCCTTAATCAGACAGCGTATGAGTGAACTAGATTTTTAAACTTGAATACATTTCGAAATGGACCCTTCTTGCAAGGATATGCGCTGACATTATTTGTGAAAATTTCTATGTGATAGTTTTATCGGACAAAGTGTCATGATCGGTAGATTGTGCTTCCTATATTTGAATCTGAGGGTCATATTGTCGGCATTCTGGTATCTCACTCAGCAGTTATAAGGTCTTTTATCAAATTTGGTATCATGATTAGTACATTGGGCTTCTTATATTTGTACGCCAAGGTCAAGTTATCGGCGTTCTGGTCTCCCGCTCGGTAATAAAAAGGCTCTTTATCAAACTGTCTCCTGATAGGTACATTAGATTTTGTATATTTCTACCCCAGCGTCACTTTCTTGGTATTCTAGTCAGTAAGGATATAGCATTTTATCAGACTGTGTGTCATTCTCGGTACATTGGGGTTTGTATATTTATATCCCAGCGTCACATTTTTGGCGATCTCACTCGGTAATGACAAGGCCGTTTATCAGACAGGGTGTCATTGTCGGTCCAGTGGGCTTCGTATATTTGTACATCAGCGTCATTTTGCTGGCGATTGGGTCTCTCACTCAGTAATGAAAAGGCACGTTATCAGAATGGGAATCATTTTCGAATCATCGGGCTTTCGTATATATGTAATTCAGTGTTACTTTGTAGTATTCTGAACAATCATTCAGTAAGGACATAGCCCTTTATCAGATAGGGTCTCATCGTTGGTACATTGGGCTTTGCATATTTGTACCTCAGCGTTATTTTACTGGCGTTCGGGTCTCTCTCTCTCTCTCTCTCTCTCTCTCTCTCTCTCTCTCTCTCAGTAAGGATATGGCCTTTTATCAGCCTGGGGGCCATTGTTCGTACATTAGGCTTCGTATATTTGTACTTCGGTTTCACTTTGTTGGTATTTTGTGCAATCATTCAGTCAGGATAAAACCTTTTCTCAGACTGGGTGTTTTCGTTGGTACAATGAGCTTGTTTTATTTATACTCCAGCTTCACGTTTTTTGCATTCCCATCAATCATGCAGTCAGGATAAGACCCTTTATCAGACTGGTTGTCATTGTCGGTTCACTGGGCTTCGTATATTTGTACCCCTGCGTCACGTTCTTTTTGAATTCTGATCAATCATTCAGTAAGGATAAGACCCTTTATCAGACTGGTTGTCATTGTCGGTTCACTGGGCTTCGTATATTTGTACCCCTGCGTCACGTTCTTTTTGAATTCTGATCAATCATTCAGTAAGGATAAGACTCTTTATCCGACTGGTTGTCATTGTCGGTTCACTGGGCTTCGTATATTTGTACCCCTGCGTCACGTTCTTTTTGAATTCTGATCAATCATTCAGTAAGGATAAGACTCTTTATCAGACTGGTTGTCATTGTCGGTTCACTGGGCTTCGTATATTTGTACCCCTGCGTCACTCTGTTGGTATTCCGGTTAATCATTCAGTAAAGATACAACCCTTTATCAGACTGGGTATCATTATCGGCACATTGGACTTTGTATATTTATTCCCCACTTTGTTGGCGTACTAACATTTTAGTCAATGATAATAGTTATAAAAACGGACTAACATACATACTAAAAACACCAGCCAAATAATGTCACAAATGGTAATGAAGTGGCTATCCTGTGAAATTTTCCAATCATCACAGACAAGAAAATTGATGCAAGTAGACCAGACATTTATAAACGATTTCAGAAAAAGAAACTTGCAAACTAATTGCTATATTTGCCTACAGAATTCTAATATTTTGAAAAAATAATTTAAAAAACAATCACTTTATAAGTACGCAGATACTTATAATGTGATTGTTTTTTTAAAATCATTTTCTTCCGAAATATTGGAATCGACGAAACATAAAATGAAAGTTTAAAACTGGTGTAATAGGGCATCGAAATACACGTGAATTCAATTCCTTTAAACCTCAGAATCTTAGAGCTTCAAAAAAACTATTTTGCGCAGATTCTTTTTGTGCAGATCTGAATATATTATCCGTATGAGCCTCTTCATCTAAACGAAACGTCCCAAATTAGCATAAAAAGCTCTCCTACAGCGGCCTTTTTTTACTCTTAGACCACAGATTGAACTTGGTTATTAAGCACTCTGGTAAAGACAATACCAATATTAATCTCTAGCAAGATAATATCAATAATAATAACAATGTTTGAGGCGGCATTTACTGTAGATTATCTTAATTATTTTAATACTGATAATAAATTCTAAGCTCTACTTCAAATAGCCAAATCATTTATTTGGAACAGTAAAATGGTTTTTGCTAGCAAATTTCCATAAACTTAGCAGACAAAACAAAGGAAAACAAAGCAACAACAGCAGCAATAATCAATTATAATTAACAATGGGTATTTTTATATTTCCTGTCCCACTTGTATAGAGAAAAAAAAGGTAAATCAACTTAGTAATTTTATGATAGATTATTTCCTTTAGTCGTTTTAATATTCTATATGAATAAAATATCTGCGTTTTGACAAATAATTCCCGAGCGAAATGAACCATTTAATTAATTATTTCATTTACTCCCAAACTGAAGTCTTATTTGTTCAAGCTTTTCATGTGAGGTACTCAGATAATGTTGCTTTCAACTTCGTGCCGTGTTTGTCGCTCTGATGCTAATCTATTAATTATGAGAGATATTTCTATTTTACTGTTATATTAAACGCATAAAATTTTTCGCATGAAAAGATATTGAGCAAAAATATTGATTTATCTAACAGTAGGAATAATCAATAAACTGCCGCTAAACATCTGAAAAATTATAAATTGAACGAATTAATTGAACGCTTCATCGGCGTCGATTTTAGTTGTGAATTTCCTTGTCTCCTCTTTATTGAATCTCAATACATTGTTTGAAGTCTTTTGTTTTATTGCATCACACTATTAAAACATTCAAATCAATTTCGTCATTTTTGATGGCATATGTACAACAACAACAACAACAACAACAATAATAATAATGCCTTTTCAGTCAGATTCCTTACGAGACAATTGATCGATGACCGTCGGTAATTATGCAAAAATATTCTCTCACAAAGAACAACACGAAGGTTTAAATTTTCTTTAGCCAGCATATCAGTCTGAGATTATTTTTCAATTACAGTCAGTCGATTCAGTCCTTACACGTTACTCTATGAAAAGAAAAGCAAATAATCTGAAATTCGCAATATATATATATATATATATATAGCATAGTGATGATCCACGTATACTGTCTTAATATGTATAGGAAAGAATATTAAAACGTTTTGAGTTTGAAAATGTGTTTTTTTAACAAATATAATAGTACAAATAAAAAAATACTGTAAAAAAAACAACACATTTTTAAACTCAAAACGTTTTAATATTCTTTCCTATATATATATACATACAAACTTATTTATAAATGGAACTTTGTCTGTGTGTGTGTGTGTGTCCGTTACCTATAGATACCGAAACGGCTGAACCGATTTTCTTGAAAATTTACACAGTTGTACTATAAGCATCTGCGAGTGTTCTTAGCTAGGTTTTGTGTCGAGGTACCCCCGATAAATATCGAAAATCGATAATCAAAAAAATCGGGATATAGAAGGAGTGGTCCGATTTTAATCAAATCTGATACACTCATAGACAAAGACATAAGAAACGATATTCAGAAGTTTCAAGGTTGCAGTTCTTACAATAGTGCAGAAAATCGATAATATATATATATATATATATATATATATATATATATAAGGCAAGATGTTTGTGTGTGTGTGTGTCTCTTTATCTGCCTGTATGTCTGTATTTTTTTCAGCCCTTTTATTTTAGTTTTTGCCTCGGGTTTGGCTCTAAGTGGGTATAATTGTAGTTCTTAGTCTCAGCCATGATACCATTTACTCAGAGGACTTATTTAGCCTTCAAAATTCAGTTTACGACGAAAAAAGCTTATTTGATATCGATACCAGGAAAATCAAAATTTGACTTACATCCATTCATTTTTCTTTCGGTCTACGGTTTTGCTTTAACTGGAAAGAACTATTGTTTTTTAGTCTTTCGTGCCAACGTCCAAAGAATCTGAGCTCCAGGACCATGGATTAGTTTTAAAGCTTTCATTACACCCGAGCAACGCCAGGCTATACTGCTAGTGTATATATATATATATATATATATATAGTCATCCACAGACAGATCTGTTTCGCTGTATCACAGCTCATCAGTACGGTTAGAGAGCCGACTTCTTTTTACCCAGGATTGAAACCCGACCGAATTGGCGTCAGTTGGCGATTCTACCTCAGAGTTACGGGCGCTCGGTAGAAGGAGGCAGACTTTTTAGCGTGTATATTATCATTATACGCGCTCATATATATATATATATATATATATATATATATATATATATATGTTTAGAACGGCTCAATATATATATATATATATATATATATATATATAGTGTATCGAGGCAGCAGATAATTTTCTAAACATATACTGTTAAACATAAGAGACAATGAATGTCTATTATTTTTAATCATGAGCCGTTCTAAACATCGTATTTTGGCTTTAATTTCAGGTGAAAATAAAGACAAAAATTCTCCAAGATTTGAATAATTTTTTATTAAGTTGGTTCTAATCTTTCGGCTCACAACGTTCTTGCAACCTCTCTGAAGATGGCTCATGTGAGCCAAAAGCTTAGAACCAACTTAATAAAAAAATTATCCAAGAATTTTTGTCTTTATTTTCACCTGAAATTAAAGACAAAATACGATGTTTAGAACGGCTCATGATTAAACATAATAGACATTCATTGTCTCTTATATATATATATATATATATATATATATATATATATATATAGTCGTACGCAGGCAGATCTGTTTCGCTTTATCACAGCTCATCAGTACGGTTAGACATCCGATTGTTTTCAGCGGTGGAAAGCAAAAATTTAGTGTGTGATATACCATGTAAACACAAGCCAGTGACACAGAATGTTCTAATTCATTACGGACTGAACGATGCGTAGATGCTAGAGTAACTACTGTTTTTCAAAATCTACCATTCCTCCAGAGTGCTCAATCAGGGTGTGAGAGCGTAGAATAACACACACATATGTTTATATATATATATATATATATATATATATATATATATGTGTGTGTGTGTGTGTGTGTGTGTGTGTGTGTGTGTGTCTATATAGCCAAATGAATAAGGAATAAAGAAAATATTTACAATGTTCAAAACATTAATTTAAAACAGTGCTCAATATAGAAATAGAGCAATGAATATATATTATAAATCATACTTTAGAACATGTACAAGCTACAATCTACTACAAAATTGTACATTTTGTTTCGACATTGAAAGAACAATGTCTCAGCAGGTAGTTAATAATGATGGTAATAAAAAATTTTTTTAAAAGAAAATAAAAAAAAACACTTTCCTTGTATTTTTGCAAATCTTTTTGTACGAGGTAAGAAAATATCAAAAAAGAGGGGGAAAAAGAGGGCAGAAAAAATAAGAAAACAAAAAGAGAAATAAAGAAATGGAAAAAAAGAGGAAAGAGAAAGACACAGCGGAAACAAAAAAAAAAAAAACAAGAGAAAAAGAACTGAAAGGAAAGAGCTAATGGAAACGGCTAAGGGAGAGAAATTTAAATTTAGGTAGAAAGTAAATTGTAGACAGATATATATGCCGGTTACATGGTGTCTGGGCTTAACTCTTTTTGCATAAAAAAAAACAATAAAAAGGCGAAGAGGAGAACAAAGTGGAAAAAGTGAGAAAATGCACAAAAGAAAGAAAGGTGGGGGCAGACAACAGTAACTGCAAAGAAATAGAAATTTCAAACTTTGGTCGGAAGGAAATTTCAGATAGATACAGACGTTCGTTACTTTGTTTCAAACTAAATCCTTTGGCATTAAAAAATAATGAAATCACATGCACAAACAGATATTAAACGAGTAAAAGTCATGGATGTATACATATTCAAATCTATAGACATCCGCATATAAACAAATAGACGAGTATATACACATACGTATACACACCGGCTCACAGATACATGTACAGACGAATATACGCACGCATATATACATACACAAATTTTAAAATTTTGATTTTTATCGACGTGTCAATATATCCGTTAAATTTTAAAACCAGGTTTGGAAAGTGTCTGTTAAAGCTACAATATTGGATACATGTAAGAGCGAATTCGTAAGATGGCAAGAGCCTTGAATGAATGAGGTCAATGCAGACACAGACATATTTCAATGTATGGAGAAATCAACATAATTACATATATACTCACGCAAATACTCAAGCTTAAAACAAAGACCTATGCAGCAATAACTCCACAGATCATCATATAAAAATGAAAAAATGTTTATACGAAAAACTATTTACAGGACAAAAAAACCTGTTCCTCAACAGGATGCATAAAATCCAAGGAAGGGACAATCATATTAGAGAAAGAGGAAATACTCCAGCGATGGGAAGAATACATAAAGGATCTCTTTTGCGACAAGAGAGAACAACCGAGAATACACAAGGAGATGGATGGACCGGAAATACTAAAATCCAAAGTGGAAGCTGCAATGGCCAAAATGAACAGAAACAAAGCACCTGGCCCAGATGGCATAGTGATAGAGCTGCTGACAGCCTTAGAAGAATATGGCATAGAAAAGATTACCGACATAATAAACGAAATTTATAGCAGCGGAATAATACCAGTCGATATTTATAGCGCTGCCGAAGAAACCTGGTGCAAACGAGTGCGAACTACACAGAACTATCAGCTTAATGAGTCACATTACAAAACTGATTGTCAGAATCCTGATGAATAGAGCGAGAAGCAGAATCAGGCCAGAGATAGGGCAGGAACAGTGCGGGTTCGTCAAAGACACTGGAACAAGGAACGCTATATTCATGATTAGGATGCTCTCTGAAAGGGCATTACAAATGAAGAAAAACTTGTACCTATGCTTCATTGATTACGCGAAAGCATTCGTCAAAATACGACACAAAGAATTGATGGAAATGCTAGGCAACCTCGACATTTTCGGCAAAGACATAAGAATAATCAAGAATCTCTACTGGCAGCAAACGGCCTGCATACGGACAGGTAACGACCTCAGTAGATACACAAAGATAGAAAAAGGCGTAAGACAAGGATGTGTCTTTTCACCGGATTTGTTCAACCTATACAGCGAGAATATTTTGAGGACCCTAGATGACACACCATGATTTGTTATTGGAGGCCACAACCTGAACAACATAAGATACGCGGACGATACAGTACTAATTGCGGACACGGAAAGGAAACTGCAAGATCTCATACAGAAAGTAGCAGTGGAGAATGACAAGAAGGGACTACAAATAAACTTTAAGAAAACTGAGTGCATGGTCATCAGCAAAAGATACAACCCAAAATGCCAAATACAGGTGGGGGATAACAGAATCAAACAAGTCCAAGAATTTAAGTACCTAGGAAGTGTTCTAACAGGAGATGGAAAGTGCGACACGGAGATCCGAAGGCGAATTGGCATGGCAAAGGACGCGTTCCAGAAGATGAGCAAAATACTAACACACAGGAAGATCTCAATAGAAACGAAGAAAAGAGTGCTAGACTGCTACGTGATGTCAGTTCTTCAATACGGCTGTGAATGCTGGACAATATCATCGAAAATGAGGACAAAACTGGAAGCGGCCGAAATGTGGTTCTACAGAAGGATGCTACGGATATCGTTGACTGAACATACAAGCAACGACGAAGTGTTAGAAAGAATGGCAACAAAAAGAAAATTGATGCTGAGCATCAGGAAGAGACAATTGAAGTTCCTGGGACATGCAATGAGGAAGGAGAGCCTGGAGAACCTGATACTGACTGGACAGATAGAAGGAAGGAGAGACAGAGGAAGGCAGCGGATAACATATTTGCAGGGTCTGGTCAGGTGGATGACGGAACGGGGGTTGCCAGGAGCAACAGGAGCAAACATACTAAGAGCCACAAGGGATAGGGAGACGTGGAGATCCATGATCGCCTACGTCCTGAAGGGACAGGGCACATAAGAAGAAGAAGAAGAAGAAGAAGAAGAAGAAGAAGAAGAAGAAGAAGAAGAAAAATTTATTAAATAAACGCAACGAAATCAATGTCATATGTAGACATTGTAAATTATTCACATTAGAAAATGGATAAAACCTAAATGAAATAACATGCATATAACCAACAAGTACATAAGGAAAATAATCACTGATTAAACTATATAAAGAGTGTGTTAGCCCTCAAGTTCCTTGTACAGGCGACGAATGGCCTCTCCAACGTCCAGGCATTGTCCCGTAAGGCATTATATCTGGTACTAGCGGTATAGCCTGGCATTGCTTGGGTGTAATGAAAGCTTTAAAACTAATCCATGGTCCTGGAGCTCAGACTCTTTGGACGTTGGCATGAAAGACTAAAAAGCAGTAGTTGTTTCCAGTTAAAGCGAAACCGTAGACTGAAAGGAAAATGAATGAATGTAAGTCAAAATTTTAATTTCATGGTATCGATATCAAATAAGCTTTTTTCCGCCGTAAACTGAATTTTGAAGGCTAAATAAGTCCTCTGAGTAAACGGTATCATGGCTGAGACTAAGAACCACAATTATACCTACTTAGAGCCAAACCTTAAAAAAGATCTTTTGACACATTACGCTTCAATGGGGGAGCAGGGTAAATATCCTTGCGTATAAATGTCCTTAGGAAAATTATGAATCCAACCATTTTCTCCCTAAGCTAAATGTAATATTCACTTGAAAAAAAAAAATATTCAGTCCAAAAATATTTTTGGTTTAAAATAAACTACAAAAGTTTGATAATCCATAAAACAAATAAAAGCTGGACGCATCGACAGAAATGTTTGTTTGTTTACTGACGAAAAACAATTCTGTGCATTTGAGGCAAATCGTTTAAAAACTTTAACGTTTTGAACATTTTTCGAGAGAAAAAGTTAGAATCGGACTATTAATTTGTTTCGAGATCAGAAAATCAAATACTGCATAAATATTTCTGAGTAGAAAACGTTGGATTAATTTGTTACTTGCATTTCCCATCTTTATATCAGCCGAAAATAGTGCGAGCTGGTTTTATCAGATAATGCTAACAGCTGGACAGATTAACCAGCGCCTACAATTAAATACAACAGACGGTAAACATACTTGAAATTACTATATCCTTCATGTTAGAACTATGAAGCTTAACTGAGATATGAGGGGGTGTAAGGAATACAAAAGCCAGTGAATATTGAACAGACTATATAAGCAATAGTTTCTCTTTTTGTTTAATTTTTTTTTTTAATCACATCACCCCAAGCAAGGCGGTAAAGCTACTGGTGTGCAGGGGGCTACGTAAGAGTGAATAGATTGGAAAAAAAGAAAGCCTGAAACCACATCCTAAACAGGGAACAAGGGATGAGCCTCTTCACCTGTTCAATAGACGTGGGTGGAGTGTGAACCGGGTGATATGACTTTAAACTTCGTGGATACACGTATTTGAGCAGACATCTTTGTTTTTAAACACTCTAAAGGGGATGTGCGTCATGGTTTTTTCAGCTCGGAACGAGAAATCGGAGAGCTGAGTTCGAATTCCAGTTGCATTAACTTACACTCTATTAACTCGGCTCTCCGCCTTCTCGTTCCTTGCTGATATCCACTGGGAAATGTATTCATCCGTATCTTCCCTTTCAGCTATGGGTTAAATAACAGGACAGATTGGGTTCTATAGTCTTGGTTGGCAACAAAGTCTACCACAGAAAGTAATGGCAACCTACTGCAGGAAAATCTTCAACCGAGTCAATCATGCCTCTTTCGAGACATCACACAAGCTTTTTCCACGTATGGCATTTATCTGACTGACTAAAGTTACATCTACCGGTTTTTGTCCCACTTATAAGGGAAACCATTTCTCCCCAGTCTGCTTTAACTGTTCAACCATGGAAAGCTTTTACAACCCAACAAGGTTCCTATAAGAAGGACGTAGGTTCGGACCCGGCCGGAAGGTAATTTTTATCTCTACGTTGCACAGGCCGTTCGTTAAACGTAAATTTAAACTGATTAAAAATAGGTACCTCCACTAAATCGCTAAAAAAAACAGCATAATATGAATAAAAAAAAAAGGGCCCCAAACTTAATAGAACAATTTTTTCCATCAAAATGTTTACACTATTATTAAGAGGAAAAGTCAAAGTAATTTTTAATTATTTTCTAAAATTTTTAACATTTTCGAAATTTTGTCAGAAAATTTTGTTTTGGTTTGACTAAGCGGTTAAACAAACGTTACGACTGTTTACAATGGAAAACGGAATGATTAGATCACCAACTTTTTTTCGGTGACAAACGCATTAATTTAGAAATTCTCGCAAATATCAAATAATTGTCGGATTTTTTCAGTACTCATTCACAAATGAATGAAATTATTTTTTAAATTATTTTTTTTAAATCTTGGTAAAAATAAATTATTTTAACCTCTGTTACGCCCTCCAAGTAAATCCATGAAATTTTAATAAATTTTTATTGGGTACAAATTAGTTTTTTATTAGTTAAACACTGGACTCAATGGGGAATATAAATCATCCATTTTTTAAATTTTAAATTTGCAAACAGTATCCAAAAATTTGCCCCGAAGAGTAAAATAAAAAATGCAATAAAACTCTGATATAATTTAATTTGATAAGCTTTTAATTGCTGGGATAAATAACAAAAATCAAGGACATTATAGTCTGAAGAAAAAACATTTTTCGATTACTAATAAAATTTTAAAAGAATTGTTTTCTTTTTTTTTATTATAATAATTTATTTTTCTTTTAAAGAACTGTATCGCTTAGATTTTTATAGTTAAGAGCTGATGATTATATTGCCTTTCGAAAATTGAAAAGTTTAATAAAAATCATTTTGCACTCATATTTTTTAAATAATTTAAACTTTTTATTTTGTGGATTTGATTTTTTTTTGTATGGTAATTTCTATGTGCAAATTAAAAGGTAAGAATTTCCCCCACTTACCCGAAAGACAATGAGTACATTTTTGTCCCTTATAAACGCCATACATTTTTATCTCTAATCAAGAAGCTGTCAACACAACCTTGATTTACGACGCGTACAGGTCAAAAAGTTCAAATTTGTGATTAAGAAATAGTTTTATTCTAAGTTTCACGCTATAGGCAAGTGATATTTGTGTAAATCAGATTAATTTAACATAAAATTTGCTAATTTTCCAAAAATAATGTGTTACGGGTGCTTATTTTATTTTTGTCAGATTTTTAAAACCAACAATTAACTTTTGTTTACAAAAATATGTCAATCGCTCAAAAATGGCGGCAAATTCAAAAATTGAAAAAAAAATCTCAAACTTTTATATTCCAATCAGTATGGTTTCTGTTTGAAATAAACCAGAGTATTTTTGTTTACTGGAAATAGTAAATTTAATCATTTAGTTTTCAATTAAAGTTAAATAAAAGTATCAATAAAACGTTTTCTTTTTAAAAATTCAATTTAAACGTTATTTATCGAAAATGAGTGTCGGTACCTATTTAAAAATAAGACATATCTATTCAAATACGTTTATCAGTAAAATACAACACTATTTCTTGTTACTAAAATAATAAAAATAACGTAAATACAATCTAGTAATTCTTTATAAATTACAAAAATATTATGTAAGCGAAATTGTACATAATGATTAGAATAAAAAGAAAACCCTAAAAATAGGAAAGTTAATTTATCCATTTTATTTTTATTTAAACTGACAGCCAAAATAATAAAAGCTATTCATTTATTAGATTCTTTAGTTACACAATTTATATATTATATAGTTGGTAAAACATCGGTTAATTGGTAAACGATTCAAACTTTATATAATGGTAAATAAAAAGGATTTCCTTATAAGGTATAGGATACAAATCCTATAATCCATCAACCAATTAAAAAAAAAACACAAAATAAATTGCACACCCGCAAAATCGGATTCAAACGACCAAAACCATTTGGTAAAAACCCAAAATAAAATTACACACCCACAAAAGTGGATTCAAATGACTTTAGAAAAACCCAACTGAGAAAAATTCACAAGTCAGTGCGAAAAGCAAATTCTGAAACCTGATTGGATTAAGAACAGAAAATTCATAAATGACGTATTTTCACATCAAGATGTGAAAAGGCTCGCTGGGGCCGGCATCATGAGAAGTTTCACTATTTAAACACGACGCTAACCTGTCAAAAGTCAGTCTGACATAGGATTGGTTAGCTGAGGACCTCGTGGCAATGTAACGAAAAAAAAATCAAGAAGCCGACCCAGAAGCAGGGCACGTCACAGTTTCATTCTTCGATCTCTTCTTCCAACGTCCTTTTCTACATGTTCACACCATGCCACTAAAGAGAACAAAATGGACGCGTTAAGTACTATTTCTTTATTCGTTTTGCCTTCTCTTTCTCTTAACCTGTCGCGACCTACTAAAAAGAGGAAGGAACAAAGATTTTACATTCTGCTACTACACAACCATGAACTCTAAACTTCTGCGGACATTTTAAATACCTACATTTCTCTACGAACAATTTTAATTATCTAACTGCATGCATTTTCTCAATGAACATTTTCCTTTTGGCAAATATATTAGTGTTGAGTTAACAAAATTTCACTTATATTTTCCTTCTTACACTTTTGTCATTCTGTAAATAAATCTTTTTATCCTTTCACATTTCAACAACCAACCTTCTGGAGTTTAAATTGTGGGGAATTCCGACGTGTTTGGCACAAGGCCAATTTGCCAAGCATCGCTGAGGACCCTACAAAGGATTTCCTTACGATTGGTTCACATATTTTAATAATTTAGTAAATGTTTATAAATTTATGAATTGAAATTTGTTTTCATATTTACTTCTTTATAAATTGATAATGATAACTATTGAACTGCATTCGTTTTAATATAATTGTTTTGGATTTTAGAATGTTGCAAATATAAAACCTTTCTTATAAATATACAGTCTAATAAATTGTCTTTAATATTTTTGTCGTAAATTCACAGGAACTAGAGAGTATTTTTTTCATCACTTATATCATATATTTACATTTCAGTACAATTCTAGTCATCACCTTTTAAAACAATAAACATTGCCGAGGGAGTGGCGGTGTCACGGGAAAAGCGTCTTTTTGTCACTCCGTTTTTTACGGGTACGAAGGTCCATCTTTATTGGTTTTAGAGTCCTACTTATTACACTCCACGTCCACTCTCTGGGAAGTGTCAAGGCAATCCTATTCACTATCCCTAAACCGATCAGTACTACGTTAGTTTTCACCATTATCCACTTTTACCTCAGAGACGCAACATCAAAAGCCTTTTGCTAATCTATCGCAATTTCCATTGCAAATGTTCTGATGAGCTACACTTCTTAGTCTCGGTAGTTTAGAACTTCACAGCCAAGTGTACTTTTCAGTGCACCCACATCGCTACTGTTGTGGTGTCACTCCTTTTTACACACTCTCTGGATTCTTCCATGGGAGGGTTACAAATAATCCTATCTACAGAGAACGGTCGAGTTGAGTTGTCTGTAGTACTTGTTGTTGTTAGAGTTGGTGTTTGTCAGAGCAGTTGAACCACCGCTCGTTGGTCAGCAAGAATATAGACTATTACCCGGACTTCTTGCATATATTTGACTCCTACTAACAAGTATTCCTGAATCTACTAACCGTGTACAGGTTGTATATCTTTTGTTCAATACACTTACCTTTTTCCCTCTCATATATGTTTTTTTAATTATTATATTGTGTGGTTTTCTAAACAAGAATTCACAACAGCTACTGAATGTGAAACAAAGATTTAAAGAGGTTTTTAACGGCAATGCAGTAGAGTAAATACCTCCACTCCATTTTCGATACTTAAGTTTTAAATTGAATTTAAAAAAATAAAATCCTTTTCTTGAAGCTTTAATTTTAGCTGAATTGAAAGCTAAATAATCAAATTTACTATTTCCACTAAGCGAAATACTCGAGTGCATTTCAGACAAATTATATTCATTGGAATCTAAAATTTTGAGATTTGTTTTTTAAATTTCAATTTTTCGGCTATTTTTTGAGCGATCGACACATTTGTAAACAGAAGTTAATTCTCGGTTTTAAAAATCTTGCAAAAATAAAATATACATCTATCACTCGATGTTTTTGGAAAGTTATCAAATTTTAAGGCAAATTAATCTGAATTGAAACAAATATTACCTGTTTATGGTATGAAATTTAGAATAAAAGTATTTTTTAATCACAAAGGTCTGACTCGTTGACCTTTTAAATAGGCGATGACTGCACCTGTTATCAATCAATCTGGACGTATGGTGACCAAAAGTTGACATAACCCAGTTTATCAGTTCGTAAGAGGAACAATCCTTAAAATATGTGACCTTTTAATAAGTCTCTTATAAGTTCCATAGTAAAAGAAAATGTGCAGTTTAACATAATAAAAAAATTAGAAGTTATTTTTAAAATCTTAATTCTAAATGATTTGTATTAAGCCTATGAATTTTCGATTTATAAATAAAGTCTATTTTTAATGAATTAATAACCGAAAATGCTAACTGGAAGAAATTTAAAAGATGTTTGAAACTTTAATTAACAAAGAAAAAAATGAAAACAATTCTTAAAAAATTCATTAGTCATCGAAATTTTTCTCTTCTTCAGAATTTGATATCCTAAAATTATATTTTTTATAAAATAAATTAAAAGTTTATCTGCATTAAAAATAGCATAGTTCTATCGCGTTTTTTAATTTTACTATTCGGAGCAGATTTTCGGAAAAATGGTTCCGTGATTGAAAAGAAAATTACATGATTTACATGCAATGAGTCTTGCATTTAACTAATAAATAAAAAATTGGTCTAGATAATATATAATTATAGATAGTATATAATTATAGATAATATATAATTATAGATAGTATATAATTATAGATAGTATATAATTATAGATAGTATATGATTATAGATAGTATATAATTATAGATAGTATATAATTATAGATAGTATATAATTATAGATAATATATAATTATAGATAATATATTTCTGTAAATTTTATGCATTTAATTGAAGTGGGAGTAACAGATGTAAAAAAATATTTTTACCAAGATATTTTAAAAATAATAATTGTATAAATAATTTAATTAATTTGTAAATCCTGAAAGTTTCATTAAAATCAAACAATTAGTTGATTTTAGCAATATTTTGTGGACGCCTCGGGCGCTGGTGCGTGAACTCAAAGACAAGTAAAACTCGCTATAACATATACGCAGAGGCGAACTATTCTTTATTTCGAACGTATTCCATTGGTAAGACGGACAACTTTCAAAGTGCTGGTGCTTTATGTTACAGAATCCCGAGAGGATACTTTCTCGGCCACTACAATCTTAACCTCTCCAAGTGTCAACCGTGATTTATCCTACCTATTCTCATATTCTATAGTTCTCACCCTCATTAAACAATATCATCCAGTAACGTTATTCCTTGAAAAAATTTTGAACCTTGTATTGGGTGGCTTACGGTCATATTACGTTGAAAGACCAGTTTCCGTACAATCACGGAAGTTAAGCAAGACGGGTGACCGCTTGGGAATACCAAGCTTTGTAAACTGGATATGCGACTGATGTAATGGATAGTGGCACGGTATTGATATTCGGTGTTCTAATTCCAATTAGGTTCTATTCACTTACACGCAAATATCCTTGAGAAAGGAATGACTCCACCTCTTCTCCCCGCCATCTATGGTTTAGTTAGTCAAACTTGTATCACTAAAAAAACATTATTATCTTCCCCACTCTAAAAAAAAAAAAAATGAAATTATGTACAAAATATTTACATTAAGATATTAAATAACCCATAGACGTGTTGATATGCCGCTAAACAAATTTCAACGAACAAAGAATAGAATTTAAGAGATGTTAATCGCTATCTATTAGCCGCCTGATGATTCATTCTTTCTCTTCTGGGCATAATTAATGTTTCTCTTCCTAATTCTTCCAAACCACACAAGCATACGATTGCGTTCAATATATATTTAGTTGAAACCATAAAATTGCATACAATATATATATATATATATATATATATATATATATATATATATATATTTAATCATTTCACCCCAAGCAAGGCGTTAACGCCACTGATGTGTGGTTACATAAGAGAGTGGAAGAATTAAGCAGGAGGAGAGTGAAGCCAAAGACGAACGAGTTACAGGGGGTGAAAGAGAAAGGGCAAGAGAAGGATAGGAACACAGGAGTGAAGACAGTTGTGAAGGTAGAGAGAAAGGAAAAGAACAAGATACACGGGGTGATGTAGAAAGGACTGGAGTTACATAAGAGAGTTGAAGTATTAGGCAGGAGGAGAGCGAAGACAAAGGCGAACTAGCTACAGGGGGAGAAAGAGAAAGGGCAAGAGAAGGATGTGAAAATAGGAGTGAAGATAGTTACGTAAGCAGGGAGATGGGAAAAGAACAAGATACACGGGGTGATGTAGAAAGGGCTAGAGTTACATAAGAGAGTTGAAGTATTAGGCAGAAAGAGAGTGAAGAGAAAGACGAAGCAGCTACAGTGTGTAAGGGAGAAAGGGCAAGAGAAGGATGTGAACACAGGAGAGAAGACAGTTATGAAGGTAGAGAGAAAGGAAAAGAACAAGATACACGCGTTGATGCAGAAAGGGCTGGAGTGAAGTGAATAATAGATTGGAATTGACATTGCATTTAAATTCCTGGATGTTGTAGCCGTCAGGAAAGCAAGTATATGGAAGGGAGTTCCACAGGCGGGAATCGCCAGAAAAGAATCTGCTGGAATAGAACTGTCGACTGCATTTGGTTGATTTAACTGTAAAAGGGCGGGACCTTGTTGCCAGTCTGGTTGTCCGAGTAAATTCTTGTGAAGGGGGCACCAGTGACCTAAGTTCGTCAGGGCAGAAGCCATGAAAATATTTATAGCAGACAGAGGAAAGCCACATCTCGCCGATGAGAAAGTGGCTGGAGTCGAGCAGCTACTTTCTCATCGTCAGCAGAATTTACATTTCGAAATTAGATAACCCACAGAGGTGTTGATATGCTGTTAAGCTAAAACGACTAATCAATAGTATTGGGTAAACAATAGCGTAAAACCCTTATAATATCTTATTACTCGTATGTGAGTTTAAGAATTTGTTTGTAAGCCTAACGTTATGTTTGTTTTTTTTCTCGCGATTTTTTTGCTACTGAAAAATCTAAAATTGGGAGGGAAAAAAAGAATAATTTGTGATTAATCGAATTTTCTGTGATTAGTCAAATCTTAGAGATTATTCATTTTAATAGCAGATGCACAGAAAAGATTAAATGGGTTTCTTTTAGTTTAACGGTTGTAAGCTCGATTCAGATATCATTTGTTTCGAATGGGAATCATTATTCCATGAAGATGTTTAGTGAATTCTTTATTAGAGCAACAAATTGGAAAATAAAATTAATGAACATTTACAGACAGACAGAAACAATTGTTATTGGCGGAAAGCGTCCGAGTCTAATGAACGCAGAAAATGTTTGAAAAAAAGAAAGAAAGAAAATGACGGTGACTAGAAGCCTCTGCATAGGAGACGAACGGAAATCTTTGAATTAAAAAGAAAGAAAAAAAAAGAAAGAAAAATATATTACCGACAACAATATACTGGCTGTTTTCTCTTTCAATGCCCCACGTGTACAAACAAATTCAGTTTGATTGTGTTTTAGTGACGTAACAGGTAAAAAGCTAGTGTAGCTGTGGCAGTGTAGCCATAGCAGCCATATATGGTATTATGCTCCAGGCAGTCAAAAAAAAAAAACAAAAAAAAAACAAGCGTAGGATTGACTTAATGGTTTACTCTCGGTCACCGAAAACAGAAATACGTGTCCCCACATCTGCACCCAGTACTGCAAGCATGAGAGCGACTATGTTGTGCATATATATATATATATATATATATATATATATATATATATATGTGTGTGTGTGTGTGTGTGTGTGTGTGTGTGTGTAAAAAGCACGAGGGTGATTTTCTCGGCCGCTTCTCTCACACATCACAGAGAATGTAAGGACGAATTTTCGGTTGAGGCTTTTACGAGGATACTTACCGTACATTAACCGAGATTTAAGATATCTCTTCTGTTTCAACGAAAATATCGAAGGTTTATACGTGTATCAGTTAAGTGCCATACGTGATACACGCCTGAGTGATCATGTCTCGAAAGAGACATGACTGACTCGGCAGAAGATTATCCCGCAGTGGGTTGCCATTGCTTTCTGTGGTAGACTGGTTGCCGATTAAGGCGATAGAACGCAATCGGTCCTATTATTTGACCCATAACTAGAGGGAGAAGTGATGTATTACATTATTAAGTAGTAATTAGTAGGGGATTAGTTTATTACTTCATAACAATAGAAAACCGATCCCCCACTTTATGCCCAGTAGAAGTTTTAATTACGTTTTCAACTATTATATATACTCAGTCAGTTAAGAGCCATACCTGATACACGCCTGAGCGATCATGTCTCGAAAGATACATGACTGACTGGGCAGAAGATTATCTCGCAATAGGTTGCCATTTCTTTCTGCAGTAAACTGGTTGCTAGCCAAGGCTTATAACTGGAAAGAAGAGACGGATTAATACCTTTCTCAAGGGTACTTGCGCGTAAGTGAATGAATGAATTCAACTGGAATTCGAACTCGGCTCCTCGATTGTCTCGTTCCGTGTCGATATCCATTGCACCACAACGCACATCGTGTATATCGAAGCTTAGCTGAATGGTTATTCAACCAAACTGGTTTAGAAAAAGAAATGTACAAGTAATAGCAAGGCAGAACTCCGTAAAGATATACAGTTTATTTAATGGGTAGCGGGTTGAGAGATTGAATAGCCAGGTTCGAATTCAGGTTGGTTTCGTTACATGAACTTACATCTGGCAAAGTTATGAATCTACATCTTCCCTCAAAACTATGGGTTAGAAAGTAAGATTTGAAAGCGGAACACTGATTTTTATTAAAAGAATAGTTAATGCCATACTCACTTGGAAAAATAAAAGATATATTTTTGCAATCCAAAAATGTTTTTCTTTTCTAAATAACTCACGAAGGTTTGATAAACCGTAAGAATAAAATCAATCAATCAATCGATCGATCAACAACTCCTACTTAGTTTAACAAACCAACAAGTCTCTTAATATTATTCATATTAACTACTTGTTATTACTTAAATATTCTCGGGGTACCAATTTTCTACGCTTGTTACGTCATACAACACAATATTTATCAAATACTAGCTCGGGTGTAATGAAAGGTTTAAAACTAATCCATGATCCTGGAGCTCAGACTCTTTGGACGTTGGCACGAAAGACTAAAAAGCAATAGTTGTTTCAAGTTAAAGCGAAACCGTAGACTGAAAGAAAAATGAATGGATGTAAGTCAAATTTTGATTTCCTGGTATCGATATCAAATAAGTTTTTTCGTCGTAAACTGAATTTTGAAGGCTAAATAAGTCCTCTGAGTAAATGGTATCATGGCTGAGACTAAGAACTACAATTATACCTACTTAGAGTCAAACCCGAAGCAAAAACTAAAATATAAGGGCTGAAAAAATTACCGACATACAGGCAGATAAACAGACACAGACAAACATCTTGCCTTTTATATATATATATATATATATATATATATATATATATATATATATATAATCGATTTTCTGCACTATTGTAAGAACTGCAACCTTGAAACTTCTGAATATCGTTCCTTATGTCTTTGTCTATGAGTGTATCAAATTTGATTAAAAACGGACCACTCCTTCTATAACCCGATTTTTCGATTATCGATTTTCGATATTTATCGGGGGTACCTCGACACAAAACCTAGCTAAGAACACTCGCAGACGCTTATAGTACAACTGTGTAAATCTTCAAGAAAATAGGTTCAGCCGTTTCGAAGTCTATAGGTAACGGACACACACACACAGACAAAGTTCCATTTATAAATAAATTTCGATTTCGCTATTTTTTTTTCTTTTTTTATTCGTATTTTACGGTTTATCAACTTTTTCCAGGTTATTTAAAACTAGAAAATATCTTTAGATTGTGAGAAAGTTTGTGAGGAGATAATGATTTAGTGATACAAGTTTTGTCAATTAACCTATAGGTGGGGAAGAAGAGGTGGCGTCATACCTTTTCCAAGGCTATTTGTGTGTTGATGAGTATAAAGGACCCAACTGAAATTAGAACTCGAATTCCTGATTAACAATTCTGAGCTATTACCTATTACACCACCTGCACATCCAAGCTCACAGCACCTAGTATTCCGAAGTCGTCACACATCCTGGTCCTTACAATGCTCAAAGTTGCTTAACTTCGGTGATCGTATGGGAACCGGATTTTCAACGTGATATGGCTGTAATCTCTATTAACTTCTTGCTTTTATTTGTAGGTTTAATAATAAAATAACAAAAACTTTTCCTTACACCTAATTGTGTGTGTGGGGGGGGGCAGCGTCTTTGCTGTTTCCGTAACAAACTATTTTTTTATGGGCAGAATTGTTAGCCCTGCGCCCAACCCTGGAGGACGGTAATTTTCTAAGCGTAGCTTAGACGTAACACACGGCCGAAAGTAGGGGGTACCCAGTGAGGACCGAACTCACTACTCTCGCGAGATGAGCTTGCTTACACCATACCGAGGTGCCCGTTTGTAGGTCTACTTATGTTCATCTTTTGTTTTTTTTTCTCTGTTCTATCTAATTTTTTACTGTGTTTTAAAACTATTGATTTCTTCTCTCTGATGTGCGGTCATATACAATGTGAATCGCCCTATTGCGAGTTGACAGCATCCTAAAACGCATTTCATCTCGCGGATTTGCTTCAATGATTATTGCATATAAAATCGTTTTTGTTTTCCCATCTCGATTTACAAACTCTAAGAATGTTAATATCCTGTCTTTCCTTTTTCTGTTTCATATTTTCCTACTTTCTGTCTTCCTACAGTTTTAAAATTCCAAGCCTCAATTGTGACCTTTTTTTATGTTGATCAGGACTGGATAACTATCAAGCGATATTGTCGCAGATGTCTCTCCTTACCGAGCAAGGAGGCTGTTTTAACGGAGCTACTTGTTCTTCTGGCATCGGCTCCTTATCTGACATTTGCACCTATAAATCCCAGACCACTTGGTTAGGAATAAGAAGAAAGAATAGTATATCTAAGCACGAACGAACGGCCAGTCTGTCTCGTTATCAAGTTAGAAGCAATGTCCTTCTACAGCCATAATGTCAGTGGTATCGCCGTTGACTCTTGTAAAGTCGAAGTAAGTACAAGTTCACAGGTCGGTTGCAAAAGGTTTATTTTTGGTTTCATGCCTATTTTTATGACTATTTCATTTCTCATTCCTGTTAATGCAAAGATCTTGGAAACAAAGTCTCAGTCAGTCAGTTAAAATTCTATACGTGATACACGGTTAGGCGATTATGTCTCTTCCCAGACATGACTGTTTAGGCAGAAGATTTTCCATTGCCATTACTTTCTGCGGTAGACCGGTTACCAACCAAGGCTATAGAATCCTATCTGTCTTGCTATTCAACCCATAGCTGGAGGGAGAAGAAATGGATTAGTACCTTTTACCAAGGGTATTTGTGCGTAAGTGAATGAAACGAATTCGATTGAGATTCGAACTCAGCCCCCTGATTTCTCATTTCTATATCAAACTTTTACATCATTTATTACAGTTACTCTTTTCTGGAATCCAGAATATCTTTCTCTTGGACATCTCAATTGTCGATCAAATTTGTTGCTGTTTTTTAAGCAATTTTTCGCTCTACATTGACAATTCAAAAATTCCTTTCTCTTTCGTTTGTATGGAGACAATCTTACGTTTTTTAAAACCCTAAAACTTATCCCTGTAGTTAATGACATATCCTCTCCAGGATTAGTTACCCCTACTCACCCTCACAGTATTTAATCTAATCGGGTAGATTGTTCACAAGGCTATTATCCTGTGGAACAAATCTGAGCGGAAAGCTTGAATCCTTACACCTAATCTGAATTAGAACTTAAATTTAGTTAAGTGAAAACTAGACTTAGAAAAACGGCAGCAGCTGCGATAGAAAGTTGAGTCTTAGTGAAGTCAAGCCTGAAAAGTAGCAGCATTGATCACCTGGACATAGTCAGCGAAACAAGAACAAACTGCCCGTATAGGTTGAATAAAGGGTTCTGTTTTAATTTCTCTGAATTTATACCCAGATCTACAATAACCCAATAAAATCCGGAAGGCACAACTGACGCTTGTACTGAGTCTAAGTTAAACAGGAGTATGAAAATTAAACAGAAATGGATTTTATTCAAAGAAATATGTTTCAGATGCGACAAAAGCGATCTACAGAGAACTGGTGTATCCGATAACAACATAGAATGGACGACAATGGTCTACGCGTAATGAAAGAGGGGGGACTTTCTTCTAGTCAAATTAAGGCAGTCACAGATGCTGATTGCGGTCCCATAACCACTTACGACAAAAAGGCATGGTAAATAAAAAGCATAAACAAATTCCTCGTCTGCTTCCACGTCACAAGGTGGACCGCTTAAAGTTTGGTTGTGAATACCAAACATGGGACGTTGAGAAGTAGAATAAAGTACTGTTTTCTGATGAGAAAAATTCACTCTAGATGGCCCTGATGGCTTCCAACGATATTGGCATAACAAAAACATGCCTCCTGAAATTTTCTCCACACATCATAGTGGTGGAGAGTCCCTAATGGTATGGGGTGCCTTTTCTTACAGAGGGACGATGGAGCTCCAGGTGGTGCAGGGTTGTCAAACAGCGGCTGGTTATGTTAGCATGCTACAAAAAGTATCATTGATGATGGAGGGCCATCGTTTGTGTGTGGATGGATGGTTATTCCAACAGAATAATGCTGCAATCCACGCTGCAAGACGGACCTTGACCTTTCTACAAGAAAATGGGGTTCATCTCTTGGGACATCCTGCATGCTCACCAGACTTGAACCCAATTGAAAATGTTTGAGGATGGGTGACAAGAGATGTTTATCGAAATGGCAAACAATATTCAACAAAAAATGAACTTCGTGAAGCCATCTTCAGAAGCTGGAGCAACATTCCCCGCACCTTAATGGAAACGTTTATTTCTAGCATGCCCGACAGAATTTTTGAAGTCATCAAAAGCAGTGGAGGTAGAACTCATTATTAGATTTGGTTGTTGAATGTTTTCATCCACTTTTTGTACAATTTCGTAGAATTTTTGTCTCTGGTCTTATAATTTTGATCATGTGTAAATCGCCTCATTTTATAAAAATGTAAATTTCTAAATAAAATGTTTGGAATATAGCTTTTTGTTTCCATAACCTTTTAGATTGTAGTATTGGTAACGATAAGTGGGAGGGGTTTAAAATCTATCCGTAAAAAAATATTTCTTTTTAAAGATTTTTAAGTGGTCTTAAAATTTTGATCAGGAGTGTATGACCTTTATTTAATTATTACGGCTTATCAACACTTTTCAGCTTATTTAAAGATATTTTTTAGTCAATAAAGATTTATTGAACCCCATAGATGGGGTCAAAGAGGCATAAGTTACTATAACGAATCTAACAGCAATTGGAACTCGTCTATCCGATTACCAATTTCGAGTCACTATCCCGCAAATCTAAGCGTTCGTGGTATTCCAAAACAGCCACCCATGACCAGGTTCGACGTTGCTTAACTTCGCTGATCGTACCGGAATTTAAGACTGTATAACCGCAAATCAACTTGGTCAGTTAAGTGCCATACGTGATAAACGCTTAAGCGATCCTGCCGCGAAAGAGACATGACTGACTGGGCAGAAGATTTTCCCGCAGTAGGTTGCCATTGCTTTCTGCTGTAGACTGGTTGCCAACCAAAGCTATAGAACCCAACCTCTCCTATTATTTAGCCCACAAATGAACGGAGAAGAGATATATTATATTACATTATTATATTAAATATAATTAGTGGGGGATCAGTTTATTACTTTAGAACAATAGAAAATTGATACTCCACTTTATGCCCAGTAGAAGTTTTAATTATGTTTCCAACTATTATATTCAGTCAGTCAGTTAAGTGCCATACGTGATTCACACTTTGGGCGATCATGTCTCTTTTGAGACATGACTGACTGGGCAGAAGATTATCCCGCAGTTAGTTGCCATTGCTTTCTGCAGTAGACTGGTTGCTGACCAAGGCTATAGAACCCAATCTGTCATATTATTTGACACATGGCTAGAAGGGGAAGAGATGTATTATATTATTAAGGAGTAATAAGTAGGGGATCAGTTTAGTAATTCATAACAATTGAAAACCGATCCCCCACTTTATGCCCCACAGAAGTTTTAAATATGTTTCCAACCATTATATTCAGTCAGTCAGTTATGTGCCATACGTGATACACGCTTTGTGTGATCATGTCTCAAAAGAGACATGACTGACTGGGCAGAAGATTATCCCGCAGTAGATTACCATTACTTTCTGTGGTAGACTGGTTACCAACCAAGGCTATAGAACACAATCTGTTCCGCTGTTTAAACCATAACTGGAGAGAAAAAACTTTTGCAAGGGTATTTGCGCTTCAGTAAATGCAACGAATTCAATTGGAATTCGAACTCGGTTCTCCGATTTCTCGTTCCGAGTCGATATCTACTGCACCACAACAGCACATCCAACAAATCAACTACAATCTTTAAAATTTCAAATGCAATGTCGATGTTTCTCTTTTTGTCTTTTTAGTTATTGTATTTTTCTTGTTTTCTTTCATTAATTATTTTTTTCATTTCTCATATTCTTTAAAGCTCAGGCTTAGTGGCTTTATTGCTTTGTTTGAGCGTAAAATGGGTAAACAATACCTGTAATTATTATATTAGGGTTACCATTTATCGTTAGAATGGACCTAATTTTGATCTTCTTAAACTTTATAATTGATAATTTTATTTTATTTTCCCGTTGATCGCACGAAAATATCTAAATGTGGGTGTATTTACGCTGTTCCTACCTGCGAACATAATCTTATAATTTAAAACTGTAGATGACAGGCTCAGAAATTAAACTTGAGTAACTTGTACACTCTTGTGCCAATTAACTGAAACAAAACGAATTATGTCTTCCTAGGATCTTTCACGCGTTCCCTGATCACGTATACGTCGTCTCTTGGTATTGTTTTTTCTCTTTCGACCTCATCTTCCTTTACGTTTTGGACTGATGGATGCACTTTGTTTCTTCACCTTGATGATATGACTGACAGTTGAAAGGCTGACACCAACAATATCCGCGATCTCTCTGTAAGGCTTGCCAGCGTTGCAGTTTTCGTATGCTTCCTTGGAGTAACATTCATCGCAGACAATAGCCGTAGGACAACTACTCGACAGTTGAGACTATAATGTCAGGGCGTGATAAAAATACGATGCATTCACGGATGTTGCAATATTTTTCAAGTTCAAATTTCATCATGTACCCCGAGAATAGATTGGTATTGCTTCATACCACTGCAAATAACCTAATCTGAGGAGAAAATAGAAATTGATTACACCCTGTCACTCCAGTGGGTCGAAAACTGACCGTATAGTGAAAGAAAAGAAACTAAAGCAGTTGTTTCAATTAATTTGCACAAGGCTACAGATAATGTTGTAATGAAAAAAAAAAGACAAGTGATTAACGTGAAGAAGGCAACATTTTTTTAATCATCTCACCCCAAGCAAGGCAGGACCGCCACTATTACGCAGGGGGTCCAGTGAGAGAAAAGACTGGGTACAGGGGGTGTTGAAGAAAAGATAAAGGATAAACTGGATTCAAGAAAATAGTAGGAATTGATGTTGCACTTAAAATCTTGGAGATTGTAGCTATCAGGGAAACAAGTAAATGGAAAGGAGTTCCACAGGTGGGAAATGCGAGAAAAGAAACCATTGGAATAGCAGTGACAGTTGCATTTAACTATTTCAACAGTAAAAGGGTGGGACCTAGATGCCAATCTAGTAGCACGCTTAAATTCTTGTGGTCGGGTCACCAAAGAAAAAACGTTCTTCAGAGCAGTTACCATGAATGTATTTATAGAAAAGACTGGGGGGAGTCAGTGAGAAAATGAATGAAGTCGGGATGCCAGCTCAGGACAGATTACATTGCAGATTCTTCTTTGGATTTTGTTGAAAACCTCGAGAGATAAATAGCAGGAGCACCCGACCAGATATGACAAGAGCATTCAATGCACTGACGAATGTAGACTTTTTACCCTTGTCCGTTCGCACGTGTTCGGGTTCCCCACATTAAATCTCAACCTTGTGTCACATCTACGTCTTTGTGAGGAGCCAAATGAATATTTATATAGGACAGCTAATACTACACGGTAGTTCAGCGACATTTTGTTATGTTTTTAACAAAATTTTTGTTTAGCTTCTGGAAGGCATATTTCAACTTCGGTTTTTGGTGTCACAATTTAAGGTTCTTTGTTAAAATATACCAGTGTGTATTGAACCCACTGGTATATTTTAACGATATCTAACAACGAGTTGGCACGATATCTAACGAGTGACCCTACTGACTTTTCATTAGAAAAAAAAAACAGCAAAAAATTACTTGTACTTTCCAGACGTCTGCCGATTTCGACAAGGCATTATTAGATGTTCAAGGTTCTCGTTCTATTAGCTTTGTCCAAGAACCCCTGCTAGGTGTTCCGAGATTAACTTACACGCCCAAATGCAAACGCATCAGTCAGGATGTGAGCCATTAGCTTATCAAAGTGCATTAATTGGTGCCCAGTTATTAGATAGAAGATTTTTCAAGCGAATACAGCCACCATTAATTTGTCTCCTTCCTTTATCTCAGCATCTCATGGCCTTAATTAATTCTTCACTCCTCGAACCAGTACGATGACTTTGGTTTATCCATTTATTATTTGTCTATATTTCTGAGATGAGCTAGTATTTACAGTATTTAGATTATTCGAACTATTGTCTTCAACTTGGTTGCCAGTTTTACGACGTTTCGGCCGTTGTACGCTCCAGCCTTCTTCAGGTGCTAGGAATTTTGAACCGAACAATTACAATCACTGGGGTATATGAACTCCATTCCTTGCATAGTAATGCCTCTTTTAGTAGTCATGAGTTATCTCCCTCTAACCCTATGAGTTACTTATTCAGTACTACTGTAGCTTGGTATTGAACTCAGAACTCTTTGGCTCAAGTCACAGGAAAAGGGTTCAGTTCGAAATTCCTAGCAACTAAAGAATTATCCATTTGTATTTTAATCGTGAATCCACCCACTCTTTTGGTTTAGGGTTACGTGACGAGCGATGTTTTGTATGAAGAACTATGTTTACTCGTTATACAGTTTTTTTTTCTCCCCCAATTGGTTTCATGGATATTGATTAGTTTTTTACGGTTTATCAGCACTTTGAAGGTTATTTAAAGTTAGAACATATTTTTAGATTGTTAAACTTGTTTTTGGATATGATAATAATTTATTGACAGAAGTCTTGCTAATTAACCCATTGCTGGAGACGTGGATTCACACTTTTCCCAAAGGTATTTGCATGTTGGGAATTACGGCTACTTCACGTTGAAACACCGGTTCACGTACGATAAGCTAAGTTAAGTAACGTCGAGCTTGGTGAGTACTTAACTGGGTGACCGCTTGTGAATACGAAGTGTTGTAAGCTTGGATGTGCGGGTGGTGTAATGGATAATGGCTGTGAATTGTTAATCAGAGAACTGAGTTTCAATTCTTGTTAGGTTCGTTAAATTTACTTACGCACAGGAAGCGGTATCAGTTGCCCATTTTTAAACGGAATGATTAAAAAGTAAAAATTAAGAGAGAATTTGCGAAGATAGTCACGAAATAAGCGCCAATCTGGGTTTTATTTTAAAATTCATCATTTGTACACCTTACTTTATGTTGCACATATGTTAGGAGATACAATGCAATAATCTATATGTTCCCGCAGTCTTCGTTTGACTTGGTCATAGCAATTGTCCAGTATAAAAGGATCATTTACATGACAAAATTGCGGTTCAGAACACAAAATATGGTCTTGTAGATTCAGCCATTAACTACTTCCAACACTTTGCAGTTGATGTCTTAATAAACATTAATCTATCTGCTTATGTAACGTGTGCCTAACGCTGAAACATTTTAAGCAAGGAAAAGCGTAGCAGAGAGCTAATTCCACTGTTTGAACATCATATTTTAATCAACTTATCTCAAGCAAGGCAATAATGCCACTAAGACGCAAGGGGTTACTGAGTGTGAAAGAAGATAAAAAAACATTATTAAGGAGAGAGAACAATAAAAGAACAAGCATGTAAAGGACAGATTACCTTCTAACATTGAATAATAAAAACTATAACTTAAATTCTTAAACTAATATTACCAAAACAAATTCTATTTATCTGCCAATCAATATTAAATCGTTCGTTCGATTTGTAAAGGAACGATATAGTAGCCGTTCGCAGGTTCATTTTTGTCAATCAATCGATATTAGGCAAGAGGTTAATGCCACTAAGACGCAATAAAAAAGCAGAAAGAGGTGTTGACCAGTGGTTAGGCGAACCTACCTACTCTTTTTTAAGTAAAAAAAAGCAAAAAAAAAAGCAGTAAATACAGTTTCAGAGCTTAAACGGTGACGTCAGAATTACAGAAGACTTTAGTTAGTGTTGTGGGATCTCCTCTTTTTCTATGATAATGGACTCGACTTGAGTATACATATAATCCTGCCATAGTAGAGATCCGTAAGATACCGAAGGTTACCCTAAGATATCGAAGTTTCACAGAGAATACCGCGTCAGTAGTCATAGTAGCTCTGAGCTCCACTCAGTCAGAATAATATTATACAGACTTGTATATAGATATTCCTTACTAATCGTATTCCTGGATTACTAACCTGCGTTCAAATTTGCATCTTTACGTTTAATATAACTTATTTTTCTATCGCAAACATCTGTTTTTGTTATTTATTATTTTGTGCGGTTCCTCACCCGGGATCCACAACAGTTAGAACCGCATAACCAATCCTAAACAGAAGACAAAGAACACTTCTCTACTCCTGTTCAAAAAAGGTAAGAAAAAGCGTAAAGAAAGCCATAGTCGAAGATATCTATTCTTATTAATGAAAAATAAATAGACTTTAGACGCATAGAGTTGAAGTAAAATTTAGAAGTAACTGGAAACTCACTCCTGAACAGGAATCAAGGGATTAACCTTTACTCCTATTCAAAAGACCAGGGAGAAGTGTGAACCGGACGATAGGCCAATCTATCTGCTCTTACTGAATAAATGAGCCTTAGAGGTATAGAGCTGACCTAGACTTTAAAAGGAACCAGAAGCCCAGTCCTAAACAGGAAGCAAAAAGAACTGGTCGTTGATATGAAATCAGCGTTTTAATTTTCCTAGAGAGATGTCCGAAAGAAAGATCAGGACTCTCTCACACCTAATAGGTTTAGAACAAGAATATTCGTAGGCACACTGCTGAGTGACTCGAGAATGGAAGCGAATCGGAGTAGACAGAGTCTGAATGCAAGACGCAAGTAGATGCTGTGGTATGTCCCGACGGGTGATATAGCTTTGCTTAGTCTAGCTTAACTGGGTGATTAGTCTCCTAGTAGCGGCCGTAGGAAACACGGATATAATTTGCTTGATCAAGAGAAATATGAAATGACCCAATCTAACTAGGAAAGTCACAGAGATCTTTAATATAGATGAGCCAGATTTTGACGAGGCTATGCCGAAGAGGAGAGTCTCGTTTGGGGAAAAGAAAAGTAGACAAGAGCCAGACTCTACCGTCTGCAAGGTCTACGAGAAATTTTTGCTCGAACTTAAGGGCTCGAAATTTCTACTTTAAAAACTGACCTTGCATCACATCCGGCCTCAGTTGGAAGTTTTTTGGTAAATACCCACAATAAATGAATTATAATATTTTAGAAACTGAATATTAGCAATATATATATATATATATATATATATATTAGAAACTGAATATTAGCAATATATATATATATATATATATATATACTTCATTTGCAAATCGCCTGAAGACACTACAAGGTAGAAACCTAGGTCGCGTAATAACTCGTTTACAAATGAAGAATATTCAAAAGTTTTACAGCATTGAACACTTTTAATACAAATGAGCACTGAACTAAGTAATTAAACAATATATATATATATATATATATATATATATGCGAAATTTTTGCGAAATCCTTTACGAAATGGATTATCTGAGACATATTTTTGATTTATTTATTGAAACATTATTTTTTAATGGATACTCGTATTTGAGTAGATACTCCTTTTTTTATTATTATTAAACGGTATATTTATTTATATCTATCGGCCTGAATAATCGATAAATCTTGTGAGGAAATTATGCGGTCTCCAGCAGGATCTGAACCTAGGAGAAACCGTCAATTGATTTGACGTGTCATAGATCGCTCGACCATGGAGGATTTGCAGTTAGACAAAAGCATCATTTTGGGATTTGTCAACTGGATTTCTGGGAAGAGGAGTAATCATTATTTATCCTATTTACACTCGAAAGATTCTCTTTGAACAAGAAAGATAAGGACAATAGCTCGAATATAATTTTTTTTTTACTGTGTGTAGCCGAAACGGGTTAAGAAATTGTGGCGTCATTTGGTTGAATCAAAAATACTTCTATAAACTTTTAGAGCCCGTTCCTTGCACCGAAACAAGGACAAAGGTCCATATATCCGCCATTTCTTTCTTTTTTGAGTTATTAAGTTTCAAGAAAGTTTACGTAGATGGCGCTGTGTTGCCATATAGACTAGATTACATTTGTCATTCGTATTTTATTTGTGGATCGTCTGTTTTCAACGTTTAACGTGTGTAGTAGTGAATTAACAGAAAAGTGTTACGTTTAACAATAGTAGAAAAAGAAAAGTTTTATAGTTCCACCCCACGATTTGCCATTTGTTTAACATTAATATTGGTCAATATTTTTTAAATTGATCGATAAACATTTTCATTTTAACAACTCACTAGTAAGATCTTTAATGGAAAAACATAAAAATTAGTTATTCTTGTACAAGCAATATCCACAGCATTATTAATTCGCATAATAAAAAAATACTTCCCACTTTTTATAATAATCACCAAATAAATATAAATCCATCTTGTAATTGTAGAATTAAGGATAACTGTCCTTTTAGATTTATATGTATTGTTGAAAAAAATCATATATCAGGCTGCTATTTTTCCCAAGGAATACGATAAAGAAAGAAAAATATATTTTGGAATAGCTGCCGAACCTTGGAGACACAGATTTTGTAGTCATAAATATTCCTTATATAGGCGCAACCTTAAAACTCCGACCGTTCTATCTATATATTTCTGGGAATTAAAAGATAGAGGACAAGAACGGTGAGTTCATCAAAGACATAGGAACACGGAACAAGGAATATGATATTTATGCTCAGAATATTATCAGAAAATGCAATACAAAGGCAGAAAGATATGTACCGGTGTTTTATAGACTATGTAAAGGCGTTCGACTAAGTATGCCAAAAAGATCTATCAGAGCTACTCAGTAATCTCGACACATTCAGGAAAGACATTAGGATAATCAAGAATCTATACTGGCCGCAAATGCCTGTATACAGTAGGAAATGAATTTGTAGCGAAGGAAAGCGAGAATAAAGGACTAAGCATAAATTACGAGAAGACAGGATGCATGGTCATCAGCAAAAAGGTGAGCCTAAAATGCAATCATGGGTCATGGATACTAAAATTAAGCATGTACAGAAATTTAAATATCTGGAAAGTATACTATCAGAGGACAAAAAGTGCGACACTGAAATGGGATAACAAAAGATATATACCAAAAGCTAAGCAAAGTATTAAGAGACAGGAAAGTTTCATTAGTTACAAAGAAAAGAGTATTGAATTGTTACATGATATCTGTCCTCCGAATGCTGGACAATCTAACTCAAAGATTAAGAAGAGACTCGAAGTAATATATATATATATATATATATATATATATTGTATCGAGGCAGCAGATAATTTTCTAAACATATGCTGTTAAATATAACAGACAATGAATATCTGTTATGTTTAATGATGAGCCGTTCTAAACATCGTATTTTTGCTTTTAATTTCAGGTGAAAATAAAGATAAGAACTGTCCAAAATATAGATATTTTTTTATTATGATGATTCTAAGCTTTCGGCTCACATAAGCCTTTTTCAGAGAGGTTACAGGGACGTTAACATAAAAACATCCACCATCGAAGATGTTTTTTTTTATCTTGTGTTGACATAAAACATTGCTATGCAACCATAACAGTCACCGAATAGCAGACGCAGTTCGTCTCTACACAAAATTAGAAATGGCCGTAAGACAAGGATGTATCTTCTCTCCAGATTTTTCAATCTCCACAGTGAGGCTGTCCTAAGGAAGCTGGAGACTCCAACAGAATTTGTTATCGGCGGGCGTCATCTTAACAATATGTGATACACAGATGACACTCATCTGATAGAAGACACAGAAGGATCTCCATGACACGATGGTAGAGAAAAGACTATCAATTGTAAGAAGACAGAATATATGGGTGTCAGCAAGAGAAGCAGGCGTAGATCCTAAGCCAATTACAAATTAGGAACACAGACATGAAGCAATACAAAATTTATATGTCTGGCAAGGGTTTTAAAGCAGGACAGAAAGCTTCGACACTGAATTCTGGAGGCTTCTTGGAATAACGAAAGATACTTTTTAAAAGCTAAGAAAACTAACCCAACAGTTTATTTTATCGCAATTTCAGCCTGTGTAAATCCCTTCCCTTTATTTGCTACACTGGTATCTACAATCTTCCAAAATTTAAATGCAACGTTGCCGAAACACACACACACACACACACACACACACACACACACACACACACACACACACACACATATATATATATAATTCCAGGTGAATAGGACTCAAGGATTCTTTGAGTGCTCTGGCATTTATTTTATTATGAATGAGTATTATAGAGCTTAATATAATTATACAGTTATGAATTAATTGTACATTGCGACACGGAAATTTCTATGTTTCGAGATAGATTCTCATCATCAGGCAATGTTGGTTGCAGATGATTTTCATTTAAATGAAAAAAAACTTTGGTTTGCTGCGTATGTATGTGGGAAGATATAAACATTTACACGTGTGCTTCTTTTGGCCAATCAGAGTGAAGATTCATTTTGGGATTTGGCCCCAAAGAATACGTACTAACCAACTTTTTCTCTTTTTTTCTTTTTTTCCTTTCTTCCTCCCTCATCCTACCCTTTCCCATCTGTCAATATGTTAACCTGTCTTTAACCTGATCTTATCATTTTCCCTTCTTTCCTTTCAGTTTTATTACTTTTGATGTGGTATTCACATTGAGTACCAATTCTATATTTTTTTTACTTACTTATCTATTTATTTCTTTGTTGTATATATATATATATTGGTTGAAAGCAACCACAGGAAAGTATTCCAAACAGGTTCACCAGGTAAACCAAATTCTGAATTCCCGTCTTGATCTCTAATACGATGTTTCCACACAAACAAACGGATCAAAACTCTCCCCTTCAAATGAGCATACCATGTTTTATGCATTCAACCTGGCTGCCACTCAGCCAATGAACGCCCAGAACCAGTCAATATAAACGACTACAAGCCGTTTAAACAGGATTTCACCATCGTGAAATCCTGTTTAAACCGTGCAGACTGCCTGAGCCGAGTACCACAGAGACGGTTAAATTCGCATCGGCATGGAGAAGAACCACTGACGAAAAAGCTTGTCGCAAAAAAGAAAAAAACAAAAAACAAAAAAAAAACAAAAAACAAAAAAAAACAAAAAACACAAAAACAAAAAAAAACAAAAATCGAAAAAATAAATGTCAGTCACCATCTTCTATCTTCTTGAATCCCATTCATCTTTTGTACTTTTCTCAATCCTCCCCATCAGTTAGTTAAGTGCCATACGTGATACACACTTTGGCGATCATGTCTCGAAAGATAAGGCAGAAGGTTGCCATAACTTTCTGCGGTAGACTGGTTGCCAACCAAGGCTTTTGAACCCAATTTGTCCTGCTGTTTACCCCATAGCTTGAAGGAAAAAAGACGGATTATTACCTTTCCCAAAGGTAAGTGAATGCAATGAATTCAACTGGGATTTGAACTCGGATCTCCGATTTCTCGTTTCGAACCGATATCCACATCTTCCCCATATTCCGTCACTTTCACTCCTTATAACTCATTGCATTATTGTGACATTTCCGATTTGGTTTTAATGTAAAAAAATTAGGGTTTCAAGGTATTTTTTTGTAATGTTCAGTTATCATGAGAAGGTTGATTTAGTCAGATTTTGAGGAAACTTTTTTGTATTCTTTCTTTTTTTAGAAACTGAAGATGTCTTCTAGTTTTGTATTCAAAAATGTTTTTCTGCGAATAATTTTCTTCTTCAAACTTTATTCTTGGTAATACTGTTTCTTTAATATTTTATATTTTTCTATAAACGTCTATTTTTATACATTCATAGTGTTTTGACCTCAGTTTGTGGGTTAACTATTTGCCCATAGCTGGGACCCTAACAGATGCTACCACTCCGAGTCAGGGCGGACCTGGGAACAACAGCAATTAAGAGGTGGTTCCATGCTCCTCACAACCTCCCAATCAGAGGCCTTGCTGCCGGATGCAGTTTACTGTCATACCCAGAAGCATAGAAACAAAGAGAATATTGTTGAGATGTCATTTAATGTCAATCTTCTTATATGGCATTGGATGCTGGACAATCTCCTCACAGCTGAAGAGAAACCTGGAGCTAACTGAAATATGGTTCTATACTCAAACTCAGAAAGAGGCATCTGCAATATATTGGATACATAAAGAGGAAGGACGTTATGGAGAGTTTAGCACACGCTGGACATATCAAGGGCAGTGGGAGATGGCGAGTCACATACCCGACGTGCTTGTGTGAATGGATGGTGGGACGCTGATGGAAAGGATGGCAAAAAGACAAACGTTACACTATTTACATTATTGTCCTCGTGTTTGTTGCCATTTGTACGACGTTTCGGCCATTGTACGCTGTGGCCTTCTTCCGGTGCTACGAATTGTAAACCAAACCTTTTATTACGATCACTGAGGTATATCATTCTAATTCCTTGTGCGAAGCGTCGTTGGTAGTCAGTCATGAGTTATATCCCTCTAACTGGACTATCTAAATTACTTGTTTACCACGAGTGTACCCTGGTATTGAACACTCAACTCTTTGGGTCATTCACTGGAAATAACTAACGTCTATATCCATTGCGCAATGTGTTCTTAAGGTCACAGAGGCCAGTGGATATAGACGTCAGTTAGAAGAAGGCCAGAGCGAACTATGGCCGAAACGTCGTACAAATGGCAGCAAAGATGAGGACAATAATCCGAATAATGTAAATAGTGTAAATACTACATCATCTCAGAAATATAGACAAATAGAATGATCTATTATTAAACGTCGTACAAATGGCAACAAAGATGAGGACAATAGTCCGAATAATGTAAATACTGTAAATGCTACTTCATCTCAGAAATATAGACAAATAGAATGATCTATTATTAAACGTTGTACAAATGGCAACAAAGATGAGGACAATAATCCGAATAATGTAAATACTGTAAATACTACATCATCTCAGAAATATAGACAAATAGAATGATTTATTATTAAACGTTGTACAAATGGCAACAAAGATGAGGACAATAGTCCGTATAATGTAAATAGTGTAAATACTACTTCACCTCAGAAATATAGACAAATAGAATGATCTATTATTAAACGTTGTACAAATGGCAAGAAAGATGAGGACAATAGTCCGTATAATGTAAATAGTGTAAATACTACTTCACCTCAGAAATATAGACAAATACTGAAGACAAATATTTTTAAGAACTACTAGGAATAAAAAGTTGTGGAACCAATCCTCCCCATTCCCATCTTAGGAATAAAGAAGTTCCATTCAGACAGCTCTCTTTCCAAGTTTTTTTGGAACAGGCTCCCGTGTAGATGCTCGCTCCGATCAGTACATTCTTTAACCTCTTTAAGAGCAGGGGTATAGGATTACGATTCCTATATATAATCTGAAATTACACTCCTTACCTCGTTTACTTACTTACATTAATCTCAATCAATAACCCTCCACCTTGTGTAATGGGTCTTATATTGGGTAAGCAATCAAGTTTGTTTTGTTTAAAGGCATATCAACTCCTTGTGAGCCATTTAATACCGAAATTTAGTTTTCTTGAGTACATTAGTAATTTTTTACAAATACCTATTGCTGGCAATTTTTTAAAAAGTATTTGCTTATAGCTTGGACCCTAACTATTGTTACCACTCTGGGTCATAGTGGACCTGAACAGCAATCAAGAGAGGGTTCCAAGCTCCTCAAAACTCTCGATCAATGGCATAATGCAGGATATAGTTTATTGTCATATTCGGGATGCGATGAACAATCAGTAAAACTACAAATGCAGAAGGATATATAATTTATTTGGAAAAGATATTAGAATAATAAAAAGACCTAAATGAGGTAGTTTCTCGCAATACCGCAAGTTGCTACAAAACCAAAAGAAAGACATTAGCCTGAAAACCGTTGTAATGTTCTTAATTGGCCTCGTCAGATTGAGACTTTCGTATTGATAGCATGCATGGGGGCCAAATACGTTCGGAAATATGTCAACTGTCAGCTGTATACAACAAGATCATAGGTTAAAAAGGGGTTTGAGCTGTGCTTCTTTGAACATTGTAGACTGGTGCTATAGAATCATAAAGAACTGTACCAAATAACATAAACCACACCACTTTGGGACTACCGACAGCAGCAACACCTAAAATGGATAGCAGATGTAAATAAAAAAGACAGAAAATGACATAATCAAGATCATGATAATCCACACTATTTCAAAGAAAATGTTAGGAAGGAAACCCCCATAAATACTTGGTAATTTAAGTGGAGGTATCAAAACTGTATTCTTCCCTAGGGTCTGAGAACTGTTACTGGTTAAAAGATTGGACATTGAATACAAATCCTGGACATTTTATGTATTGTGCTATGGAATCAATTACATAAATGAATTTTGCAATTTATTTACCTCCTACCCGTTTTTTTTAATCATTTGACTTCAAGAAATGGAATGTTAAGTCTGGTATATCTTACAGTTCCAGTACTGGATACGTGGTACACCGTTAGTCGTGTCATAATGGAGGTTCAAACAGTTAATGGGCTTAGCACTTAAATACAACTCTGCTTATTTGCATAGGATACCACAGGCAATAAAGCCACTAAGATGCAAGGGGTCTATGAGTGTGAGAGAATATGAAAAAATTACGTTATTAAGGAAAGAGAAGAATAGAACACAATTGAAGAGGACAGAATTCTTTCTAACATCAAATGATAAAAAATAAACTATAACTTAAATTCTTAAACTTATACTAACAAAGCAAATTCGATTTATCTGTCAATCAATATAAAATCATGCGTTTGCCAAAGGAACAATACTAGTTGTTCGCATAAAATATTCAATAAATGCTCGATAGACCTTAGATTTAAATTAAAATTTACACTGGGGCTAGACTAAAATCATAAATTTAAAAAGTTTATTTTTGTAATGTTACAAACTTTTATATCTTTTTTCTCATCTTGACCTTTTTAAATTATGAAAATTGTATTTATGCGTCCACCATAAAAATAAAAAATAAAATAAAATAAAAAAAAAACTAATGTTTTTTGTTCAAAGCAAAAAGGTGACGTGATTGTATGGGAATAGAGACACAAAAGCTTCTGAAAGCAAAGCTTAAGACAGTCTCGGTATATGCATAAAACAAACCGGTATCGATCGGCTGGCTTACACAACAACGAAAAGTGTCGCAGATGTTAAGACGACCAGAGGCGGAAGAAGGGGAGGGAGGGGAAAGAAGAAGGGGAGGGAGGGGAAAGAAGAAGAGAGAAACAAAACCGGATGTTGATGCGGCAGCAGAATAAAACAGGACTGCGGAATAAAAATAACCCATACAGAGGTTTGACAATAATGTCATTGCGATAAGCCGAAAGACCGGCAGAAAATGCGAGTGTTGTAGTGGGTATACACGCTACTACTTACGTTAAACCAGCCAAGATTGCATAGAAATAAAAAATAAAAAAAAGAATAAAATATTCATTTAATAACTAGTAATTCATAGGTATTTTTTCAGCACGCCCACACTACTACCGAATCTGAAACATGGTCTAGGTTTTGAGTGGGCTTTACTGGCAGGACTGTAGAAAAATTGCCTAAGCCCCCTCAGCAATTACTCGTTTGACGGCGCCTCAGGCGTCGAGTAATAAACCTACCCCGCCTCGGAAAGATATTTGCTGGGGAAGGGGGGGGGCTCGAGCATAAGGATTTTGAGCTCCTCCCCCCCACACACACAACCTAAAAAATGGCCGAGAAACAGTAACCTATAATTTATGGATATTTACCGGTGCTCCCACTACGCAACAGATGTGACACAAAGTCAGTTTCAGGTGGATTTATCGTCAGAACCGTGGAAAAATTCCCAACCGCCCTCAGCACATCCCCTTTAGGGAGACAACTCAAGCGCCGGACAATAAATTCAGTCTCTCCCCGAGGAAGACGTAAAGCTTAACTTGAGCTGAAGGATTTTGACCCTCCCCAACCTCCAAAAGGGCCGAGAAACGATAACCAATAATTTATATCCTGTTCAAATTTCTCTAATATCTACTAGTTTTAACCCTTAACAATTTCACGGTTTTGATATTTAAATTTTTTGATGAATCTTAATTCTTCAGTTATTTACTGAATAAGCTCATGGTGAGTTCTATGTCAATAAAGTATCCGTTAAATATTTGAGCTTAACAACTTTAACAAAATATATCAATAACATTCATAAATAAGAATATTTTAATAAGTAAGAAATTTAAAGATTTGAAATAGGCAACTTTTACCATTTCACTAAATCAGCCGTTAAACACGTCCATCTTCACTTTTTTCTTTTATTTTCTCACTGAAACCAAGTAGCGTCTTTCCTCTTCTTTCGATGCGATCAAAACAGAATAGTCTATTATTTATGAGGTATTTGCAGGAGATGTTAAATCTACTTTCTTTTATTTTCTCACTGAAACCAAGTAGTGTCTTCTACCCTATTTTCATGTGATCAAAACGAATTAGTCCATTTTTTATGGGGTCATTGGCAGGGCGTAACTGTCGTGCAAACTAACGAAGAGAGAAAAAAGTACAGTTATAATAGTAGATTTAAATATTAATAAATATTTAAACTGCTCCTCTTTAAGTACTATTGATAAACTTTCCTGACGGCTGATGTAAGTCTTTCCTGACGACCTAAAGTAGAATGAATATATCAGATCTATAGTGACATCTACTGCTGGGTCTCTGTGTCGGGCCAGACAGTTTTTCTCGTCGGAATCCATCTTTCACATTTATAAATCTACCATTTGTCCGTTCATTGAATACTGTTTCCATATCTGGTCGGATGCCCCTGATATTCATCGCGGGGTTTTCGACAAAATCCAAAGAAGAATCTGCAATGTAATCGGTTTTGACTTGGCATCTCGACTTCAGTCTTTTTCAGAGACTTGACGTGGTTTCCTTCTGTCCTTTCTACAAATATTTTCATTGCAAATGCTTTGATGAGCTTTTCTCCTCGGTACGTTGTCCACGTGAATTGGAGCCTGCTACTAGATTGGCATCTAGGTCCCACCCTTTTACCGTTGAAATAGTTAAATGTAACTTCCACTTCTGCCCGAAATGTTTTTTTCTCACACTTCCCGTCTGAGGAGCTCCCTTCCGTTTACTTGCTTCCCTGATAGCTGCAATCTCAAAAAATTTAAATTGTCTTTTTTCTTCTTGAATCCCGTATCCTGTATCCAGTTTTTTCTATAGCCCAATGGTGGTAAAATGATGAAGAAAACATGATTTTCTCACTGAAAACAAGTCATAACTTTCCCCATATTTTCAAGTGATCAAAACGGATTTGTTTATTTTTATAAGGCATTGGGAGAGCGTAACCGTCGTGCGAACTCACGAAGACAAAGACAGTCAGCATTATAATAGAATATTTAAATATTAATTCAACTCAATGAATCAAAAATGAGATCTTCTTTTAAGTTATTATTATTAGAAAATGTGCATGTCCGAGTTAATAAATATATTTAAAAAATATTATATTAAGAAATAGTAATTTATACGGATTCAGTTTGTAACGCAATAATGACAAAAAACAAATCCCCAACTTTATATCCAACCGAAGCTTATTTTAATACGATTTCATCCAATTGTCGCCATTATATATATTTTTTTTAATTTCGCCCATGCGCGTTGCTTTTTTTTTTCTTTTTTTAAATATTGTACGGTATAGGATGTGCGTTGTGGTGCTGTGGACATCGACTCGGAACGAGAGATCGGGGTGCCAAGTTCGAATTCCAGTTGAATTCCTTGCATTCACTTACGCACAAATACCTTTGGTAAAGGTATTAATCTGTCTCCTCCAGTTATGAGTTAAATAATAGAACATATTGTGTTCTATAGCCTTGGCTGGCAATCAGTCTAGCGCAGAAAGCAATGGCAAGGTATTACGGGATAATTTTCTGCCCAGTCAATCATGTCTCTTTGGAGACATGATCGTCCAAAGCGTGTTTCACATATGGCCCTTAACTGACTGACTGAATATAATAGTTGGAAATATAATTAAACCTTCTACTGGGCATAAAACGGGGGTCGGTTTTTTCTATTGCTATGAAGTAATAAACTGATCCCTCACTAATTATACTTAATATAATAATGTAATATAATCTATCTCTTCTCCCTCCAGCTATGAGTCAAATAACAGGACAGATTGGGTTCTATAGCCTTGGCTGGCAACCAGTCTAGCGCTGAGAGCAATGGCAAAGAATTGCGGGATAATCTTCTGCCCAGTCAGTCATGTCTCTTTGGAGACATGATCGCCCAAAAAGCGTGTATTACGTATGGCACTTAACTGACTGACTGACGGTATAGTAGGGTCAGTTAGACAGCGTCTGTAAGAAAAAATAGCATGACACAATTCAATTTGCCAGAATTTAGAAAGGGAAAATTTAACTGCTTGGCATTCGCACCGGAAGCTTCAATACGAACATTTCAGTGTGTGTGGGTGTGAATCTGGGCACAGCGCAAAAGGATTCGGAAAAAGCTGGATGAATCTACTGGTAATTACGAAGATATGACATCTCGAAAAACCTACTCTGATTTCGATAAGAAAAGAACTCCCAATTCTGTTGATGAGACCCTCAGATTCAACAGGGAGGTCTACAATATGACTTCAGGATGTAGGCGTCCGTGTGTCTTGCAACAGGACGCTGCAACATGCCGTACAAGCAGGGGAACGTACCCAGTCATGACTGTCAGACAATTTCTGCGATCATGTCATCTCTTACCTATGGCCACCTAAATCCCCAGACTGCAACCGCCTTGATTATTATACCTTAAACTCCTTGTGACATCAAAGATGAACTGAAGGCAAGGATCATGGCTGCAGTCACCAACTTAAACAAAGAAACTGTCAAGAAGAGTTGCAGGAAATTCTAGAGTCGTATGGAAGCTATGGTTGTAGTCAATGGCAATTTTACTGATTAAATTTATTCTTTGGTATTTCAAGATATGTTTGTGTATTTTTGGTCAATATATCAGTTAAAATGAAATGTCAGTGTTATTTTCACTTTTGCGTAATTTAGGCAACAATTCATCTATCGCACCCGATATGAGTGTGTGTGTGTGTGTGTGTGTGTGTGTGTGTGTGTGTGTACGTGCGTGCTTGTGTGTGTGTGTGTTTGTGTGTTTGTGTGTGAGTGTGTGGAAAAAAGCAAGGTAAAATGTTATTAGTATCACTAACATGGTAATCGTGGTAGAAATGACAGCTCATTAGCCCAAAATATGCAGAATTTAAATAACTAACACAACAATGCACTCAGACATAACAATTACGAAGCACACCAAATCGAAACACATATTCTCAGAGAAAATGAGTAAGGGAAAGTGAAAGAGTGACAGTTTGAGAGAGTAAGTGAAAGAGTGTGCGTTTGTGTGTGTGTGTGTGTGTGTGTGTGTGTGTGTGGAGAGAGAGAGAGAGAGAGACTTCAAAAATAGTTCGTCACCGAGTAAAGCAACTCACTCCAACGCCGTAAATTGTGGCATGCATGATCCACCGTAGATCTTAGCCACTCGCAAAACTTCTCTCGACAACAGCAATGTCGGCGTCTTCAAGCGAATCCTTAAATACACGTCAAACTCATGAATATTTTATTGTTTTTTTCCTTTTCTTGTTTTACATGTTCTTTTTTCTTTTTTTTTATAGCGAGGGAGAAAAAAGATTAAACAAATAAGCGGTTGACTCCTGTTATTATTGTAAAATACCTTTTTTTGGTTATCTACAAAAACCAACTGACGAAACATAGGCTTTCTGTCAATGACCGCATTTGAATAGACGTTGAGAAAAATAGAATTACTCTTCACAAGAAAATATCCAGGAGATAAAAGAAGAAAGACTTGATGGTATTTTTAAAGGTAAGAAGGTATTTCAGGAACAAGAAAGACAGTGGGAAAAAACACCACATCGATCAGACCAAAATAAAGAGGGATAAATTCTGATAAACTTCACCTACCACAGAATTAGGGAAAATTAAAATAAGAGCCGTGTCCGTCTTGTACGTGGTGGCAAAGAAAACAAGAAGGATTTGTAGTATTTTCGTTCATTGTATTCTTACCATCGTTTTGTAGAACAAAATTTCTCCTACTTCAAATTACTGATGAAAGTACTACGCATTTTTCCGCTATAGTCGCTACCTCTACTAAATCGCTGAAAAAATAAAACCCCCCAAAAAACTATATTATGAATAAAAAAGCCCCAAACTTAATATAAACAAACTTTTTCCATCAAAATGGATGTTATTATTAAATGGAAAGATCAAAGTATTTTTTAACTACTTTTTGAAATTTTTAATCTCTTCTAACACGTTTGAAATTTTGGTAAAAATCATTTTGAATTTTAGTTAGCGGGTAACCAAATCGTTACGAGAATTTACAATGAAAAACGTAATATTATGTAACAGTTTTTTTTTTTAGGTGACAAACATATTAATTTGGAATTATTGCAAAACTTAAATAATTGTCAGATTTTAATTAAACTTTCAGGACTTATTCACAAATGAATAAAAGTATTTATGAATTTTTGATTTTTAAAAAATATTGATAAAAATATTTTTTTTACATCTGTTACTCCCCCTCCATGTAAATTCATGACATTTTAAGAAATTAAATTTTGTTGCGAAAATTGATTTTATTATCATTGGGAATCCGTTTGCTCAAGCACATCAAATATATCTCACACTGCTTTTCTTGTCTCTCTTTCCCTCTATCCGTCCTGTGAGTATTAGATTCTCTAAGCCTTCTTTTCTCATTAGATCTCCCAGAAACCCCAGTTATCTTTTCCTGATGCTAAGTATAAATTTTCTTCTCAGTTACATCCTTTTCAACAACTTATCGTTGCTCACGTGCCCAGTCTATGGTATCCTCAGTATCCTTCTGTAGATCCACATTTATGTTGTTTCAAGCCTCTTTCCTTCTTAAGAAAATCGTCCAGCATTCGATGTGATATAGAAGTACAGATATCACATTACAGTCTAGCACTCTTTTCTTTGTTTCTAATGAGATCTTGTTGTCTCTTGGTACTCTGGTAAGATTTTGAAATGCGTCCTTAAGTTGTTCTTAACCGTCCAATGCATCTTCGGATTTCAGCGTCTCACTTCCCATCCTCAGTGAGAACACTTCCCAGGTATTTACATTTCTTCAACTGTTTTAGTTTGGTTTCCTCGACATGTAAGAGACAATTTGGGGTCTTCTTTTAGCTGATGACTACGCATTCAGTTTTCTTGGGGTTTATTCTGAGTTCTTTCTTCTCGCTTTCATTTGCAACCTGCTTTAAGGGATCCTGCATTTTCCTTTCCGTGTCTATGTCATCCGCGTTATCGTATATTGTTGAGATTGTTGCCGCCAGTGATGAATTCTGGCGTGGATTCTAGCTCTCTCAGAATTGTTTCGCTGTTCAGTTTAACAGATCTGGTGAGAAAACGCATCTTTGTATTACGCCCCTTTCTATTTTTGTATATCTGCTGATGTAATGAATAGGTAATAAATATGTATACACCTTGATTCCCCCTCACTAGAATGTGATTGGCTAGTGTCAGCCATAAATATAGACTAAAGTGAGGATGTCGAGAGATCTTCCACTAGAGTTCTATTGTTCTACTACTAGAGGTCTACCGCTATTGATCTACGTCTTTTGACTACGCCTATGTCTCAGGATACTGCATGCAACGAGTACCGTCCATTACGTCTACGTACTAGATTGTTCTACCTGGTTACATTTGCTTAAACCACTTAACTACCTGGAATGATATATATATATATATATATATATATATATATATATATCCCTTTCCGGGATATATCATCTGCTGAATTTGTTTCCTGTCTGTATGCAAGCGGTTTACTGCCAATATAGGTTCTTGAATATCTTAATCTCTTTTCCGAATATGTCAAGGTTGCCGAGTGTCTCTAACAAATATTTGTGACATACTTTGTCAAACGCCTTTACGTAGTCTACAAAGTACAGGTGCAGGTCCTTCTGGATTGTCTACCGGCTTAATTATTCAAGAGCTCAGATTAGAAAAATATGTGTTCTCGGGCAGTGGAAACCGTCATTAGATCTGAGGTGTTTTCAGCTCTCATCTGCAGAGAACCTGATGGCAAAGCAAAGCCCAAATAGTTCTTTTAAACACAATTTTTTCCTGATTCTCGTAATATACATGTCTGCTCAGAAAGGAATTAATTTTTTAGTTATTAATCCAACAAATTCTCATTACTTAAACGTTACTAATTAAAGGCACTATTATTGTGGAGTTGTTGTAGCGAAATCTTTGTTGTTGTGGCCTGTTTGGGCCAGGAAGAAAGACACGGAAACAGGAAAGCAGGTTCGAACGGTTTATTAGAATAACAAGAACATATATACAAGTAAGAGTGTTAGTAATCAGCAAAATAGAAGTGTAACTCCGAACGGTAAAAATATGCTGCGTCTCGATTGTTTTACGACTGTCGCAACTGCGTCCCCGGAAATCACTGGGGTTATTATTTATAGCAGGAGGAAGAGACCATTCCACGTAGAAGGGCACCATAACAAATATTTAACTTAGTCATCGACGGATTCTAAGTCAACGCAGGTTCAAATCCTGTCTGATACCGAAAGTTTATCTCTTATAAGATTTCTCGAATATTCAGGCCGGCAGACAAAAATAAGAAAATATGCATTTTAATAAATAAAAATTTAATTTAATTCAGTTTCCTAGTTATTTGTTCCACTTTTTGGGGGCCTTTTTGCACTTTGAAATTCTACTCTAATTCACTTTTATTTGCTTGCTTTCCTGAGAGCTACAATTTCAAAAAGTTTAAATGCAACGTGAATTCCCATCGATCTCTTAACTTTTCTTCGGCATCTCTTGTACGTTTTTTTTTTATCTCTGCGCACCATTGGCATTTATGCCTTGCTTGGGGTGAAATGGTTAATGTTGTGGGATCTCCCCTTTTTCTGTGATAATGGACTCGACTTGAGTATACATATACTCCTGCCATAGTGAGATACGTCAGAACAGTAGAGATCCGTTGAGACATCGTAAGAGTACCGTGACTGATCCGTAAGTTACCGAACAATACCGAAGCTACACAGAGAATACCGTGTCAGTAGTCATAGTACACTCAGTCAGAATAGTATTACACAGACATGCTATTCCAGCACGGCTTCACTTCAACGACTTATATATATATATATTCCTTACTAATCGTATTTCTGGATTATTAACCAGCGTTCCAGGTTTGTATCTTTACGTTTAATATATCTTATTTTTCTATCTCAAATATCTGTTTTGTTGTTCATTATTTTGTACAATTCCTCACCCGGAATCCACAATAGTTATATAAAAAAAAGTTTTTGCATTTTTTTACACATTGTGGCGCAGTGGATATCGGCTCGGAACGAGAAATCGGGGAACCAAGTTCGAATTCCAGTTGAATTCCTTGCATTCACTTACGCGCAAATACCCTTGGGAAAGGTATTAATCCGTCTCTTCCCTCCAGTTATGGGTTAAATAGTAGGACAGATTGGGTTCTATAGCCTTGGTCGGCAACCATTCTACCGCAGAAAACAATGGCAATCTACTGCGGGATAATCTTCTGCCCAGTCAGTCATGTCCCTTTCGAGACATGATCGCCCAAGCGTGTATCGCGCATGGCACTTAACTGACTGAAATGTCTGTTGCAATCCCGCGTCGATTGGTGCCAATTTGCCAACCGCCTAAGCTAATGAATCTTTTGGCCTCAAGCTATTGCATTTTTAATAGACTATCGTATATTTGGCTGATCGCATCCTGCCAGAGACACAGTCTAGATTTAGGGTTGGTCGATCAACTACTGATCTGGTCTTTACACTACGACAACCGCAGGAAACATGCGGGAACAAAGAAAGACACTATTCGTCGCCTTTGTTGATCTAACGAAAATATTTGACTCTGTGGGCTGAAAACCTTTCTATAAGGTAATGAAAAAATCAGTTGTCCAGTTAAGTGCCATACGTGATACACGCTTGGGCGATCATGTCTCTTTCGATCCATGACTGACTAGGCAGAAGATCTTCCCGCAGTAGGTTGCCAATTCTTTCTGTGGGAGACTAGTTGCCAACTAAGGCCATAGAAACCAATGAATTCATAACTTTCCCAAAAGTATTTGCGCGTAAGTGAATGCAAGGAACTCCACTGGAATTCGAACCCGGCTCGCCCATATCCACTGCAATACAACGCACATCTAAATCAGTCAAGTGCCATATATGATACACGCTTTGGGCGATCATGTCTCAAAAGAAGCATGACTGACTAGGCAGAAGATTATCCCGCAGTAGGTTGCCATTACATTCCGCGGTTTACTGGTTGCCAGCAAAGGCTATAGAATCCAATCTGTCCTGTTATTTAACCCATAACTTTATGGAAGAGACGGATTTATACATTTCTAAGGGCATTTGCGCGTAAGTAAATGCAACTAGTTTAATTGAAATTTGAACTCGGCATGAATAAAAACAAAAAGAAAATTTATCTTACCCGACGTGTTTCGTCTTCTCATAGAACAAAATAAACGACTGTTCGTGGCCTTTTTTAATTTGGCGTAATCATTTGACACTTTTGACCGGAAATATCTCTATAAAGTACTGGACGAAATAAGTTGTTCCCCTTTTCTTTTGCAGTTGGTGGTTTCTTTTCACGAGGACATGAATGTACGCATTCATTTCGATGGAAGCACATCAGAGTCGTTCAAGGTGAGGAGCGCCGTTAACCAACGTTGTGTCCCAGCTCCAACTCTATTTTGCCATTTACTTTGCTACCCACCCCAATTAAATGCCTTTGCTACCCACCCCAATTAAATGCCTTTGCTACCCACCCCAATTAAATGCCTTTGCTACCCACCCCAATTAAATGCCTTTGCTACCCACCCCAATTAAATGCCTTTGCTACCCACCCCAATTAAATGCTTTTGCTACCCACCCCAATTAAATGCCTTTGCTACCCACCCCAATTAAATGCTTTTGCTACCCACCCCAATTAAATGCCTTTGCTACCCACCCCAATTAAATGCTTTTGCTACCCACCCCAATTAAATGCCTTTGCTACCCACCCCAATTAAATGCTTTTGCTACCCACCCCAATTAAATGCTTTTGCTACCCACCCCAATTAAATGCTTTTGCTACCCACCCCAATTAAATGCCTTTGCTACCCACCCCAATTAAATGCCTTTGCTACCCACCCCAATTAAATGCCTTTGCTACCCACCCCAATTAAATGCTTTTGCTACCCACCCCAATTAAATGCCTTTGCTACCCACCCCAATTAAATGCCTTTGCTACCCACCCCAATTAAATGCTTTTGCTACCCACCCCAATTAAATGCTTTTGCTACCCACCCCAATTAAATGCTTTTGCTACCCACCCCAATTAAATGCCTTTGCTACCCACCCCAATTAAATGCCTTTGCTACCCACCCCAATTAAATGCTTTTGCTACCCACCCCAATTAAATGCCTTTGCTACCCACCCCAATTAAATGCTTTTGCTACCCACCCCAATTAAATGCTTTTGCTACCCACCCCAATTAAATGCTTTTGCTACCCACCCCAATTAAATGCCTTTGCTACCCACCCCAATTAAATGCCTTTGCTACCCACCCCAATTAAATGCCTTTGCTACCCACCCCAATTAAATGCTTTTGATGAGAGCGAGTATGAAGTTTACCTCACAACCAGGCTCGAATGATCTATTTACAATCGGAAGAGACTGACAACGAAACGACTGATGGATGAGGTGATAATTAGAGAATTACTTTTCACTGATGATGCCACCATAGCAGCGAACAGTGAAATCGAGCTTCAACAACAAGTCGATTGTCTAGCGGAAGCATGTGATCCTTTCGGGTTGACAATCAGCGTCATGAAACCTAAGGGAACAGGGCAAGAGACAAACCCACCACCAGAGATAAAACTTAGTGACGAATCTCTGAAAAAAGTAGATAAGTTTGTTTACTTGGGATTCAACATAGCATCGACCCTATCTATGTATGAGGAATTGAGAAGCAGAATAAGAAAGGCCACAGCTGCGACCAAGGAACTTATGAAAAGAGCACGGCAAAGTGGTAAACTTTGTATTTAAATTTAAAGCATCTGAACAACTAACATCAAACATTGCCTGATGAAGAGAATCTATCTCGAAACATAGAAATTTTCGTGTCGCAATTTACAATTAATTCATAACTATATATATATATATATATATAAATATATATATATAGTAATCCGCAGACAGATCTGTTTCGCTTTATCATCGCTCATCAGTACAGTTAGACTTCGATTGATTCTAACCCAGGATTGAAACCCGACCGAATGGGCGTCAGTCGGCGATTCTACCTCTGGGGTATGGGCGCTCGGTAGAAAAAGGCACACTTTTTAATGCGTATATTATCATTATACACGTCCAATAGCCAGAGTGCTCTAAGTCATTGCTGAATGAACGATGCGTACATGCCTTTTTCAAAGTCTACCATTCCTCCAGAGTGCTCAATCAGGGTGTGAGAGCGTAAATAGTCATCCACAGACAGATCTGTTTCGCTGTATCACAGCTCATCAGTACGGTTATATATATATAGTTTAAACGCTTTTTATATGCACTGGAAAAGTTTAAAAACACTTGTGACTCGCTTTATTACGGCATTCAATTTATTGGAACCACAATATCTGCAAAGTTTGTCTCGTGCCGTACCAGCCTTTGGGGTATGGTAAACGTCATTTATAGATATCACCTAAGTCCACATTGCACAAAAATTTCACAGTAAGGACAAAAATTGTACAGTAAATTTGTCTTATGTAGAAATAGTGTTTTATTAAAATTTACCTCTGTAGAATGAAATGAGGGGATCTCTCCCCGAACAATATAATGAGCATCGTCACAGCTCACAAACTAATAGACAAAAGGAAAACAACCATCTTTAGAAATGGAATCAATTTGCCTTTCTTCTTCAATGTCAATCATAGGAAATACTTGAAGCTTTTTGGACGCATTAAAAGATCAAGTACAGAGACCACTAAATTGTCTGGAAGAAATGGTGCCAGAAAAAAGAAGAGATGGTAGGAGACTATAATTTGATGTGTGACCAACTAATGAGTCGTAGACACTAAATAAGTTTGCTCGGGATTAAAATAAATTGAAAGAAGGAAAGAAGCCATCTTAGTTCGCAATTTGCGACCGAAGGAAACAGCGGGTAATAAATAATGACGTTTCAAAGAAGTTCGTGAAATGTCTGTTATATTGTGCAAAAAAAAAAAAATAAAAAATAAAAAAAATAAAAATAACACTGTGAAAATAAGATTTTACAAAATGCCGGAAAAATTTCCTAAACCAAATTCTAAACGCTCGGTTAAACTTTACAGAAAGCAATACTTTACTTTAAATGTCACAGACGTCGAATTGAATTTTTTTGTTACATCGGAATATCGGTGTAAGAACCCAGATTAATCCTTCTCAGAATATTTCAGGCTGTAATTTATTCTAGTGAAGGATAATATCTGGGTTATTTTTGGAGAAAACTTACATCATATTTTGGGATATAATAAAAAAAAAAAACCTAGCGTAAACTGTACTCACATGGGTCGTTTAAAATAACTTTTCTTATTCTTTACAACGACTGTTTTATTAACGTGAATTATGTGATGGTCGCAGTTCACAAACTGACCATAATTGCTAATATGAATTCTTTTAGCGGTAATCAGGTTCCCATGTTTCTAAAAAAAAGAATTAATCGTGTTCAATTAGCACAGTAACAAAAAAAAAAAAGAATTAGAAAAGTAAACAGTGAACTGGAATAATATAAAGAAGGATATCTGCAATATAATCGACCCTGACTTGGCATCTGAACTTCACTCACTTTCTCACCAACCTGACGTAGCTTCCCTCTGTCTTTTCTATAACTGATCTGACAACCTTTTTTTTTATCCCGGATGAACCGACCACATAAAATTAAACGTGCAACTAGACTGGCATCTAGGACCCATCCTTTTACTGTTGATATAATAAATGTAACCACCTCTTCTACTTTAAACGTTTCTTTTTTCGCACTTCGGACTCCTAGTACTCCCTTCCACTTACTCGCTTCTCTGATAGCTACAATCTCCAAAAATTTAAATGCAACGTCAATTAGCATTTTCTATCTCCTTAAATCCCATCTATATTTTATCGTTTCTTCACCCCACCTCGTATACAGGCTTTTCTCTCGCCGTAATTCCCTGCGCACTAGTGACACTTTGCAAGCGGTGAAATAATTGAAAATAATTAAATCGAAGCCTGAAAACTTCACATACAAAAATGAACAGGGGTCAATCACAAAAATAACTTTTCTCAATCATTTTGTCGGCATCAATAAGCATCTAAAGGTATGGCTTAATGATATAGATCGCAAGAAACCGTAAGGGCCGTAAAATATTCGCACGAAGCCCCTGCAGATGAATTACTCTTTTCAGGCAGAATATCCACGTCTGCCATCCGTGGATATTGTAATATACTGGGTGATTAAAAAATAATCACCCAGTATTTTATATATGAGTGGCTAACCAGGAGATCTGATTTAACATCCTGTGATTTTTTTCTTTGGGGTAAGTTATAGGAGGAAGTCTACAATACCAAACCAAGAATTTGGAAGAACTTGACGGATGAATACAAGAAGTTATGTCTTTCATACTACGAGAGTTCCAGATTAAAACCATTTGACGTGATTCTTAGGCGGCTCGAGAAACTGGAAGCAAAATCTGGTGCCAATATAGTCAGTTAGTCAGTTAAGTGTCATACGTGATACACGCTTTAGGCGATCCTGTCTTGAAAGAGACATAACTCCCCGGGTAGAAGATTATCCCGCAGTAGGTTGCCATTGCTTTCTACGGTAGGCTGGTTGCCAACCAAGGCTGCAGAATCCAATCTGTCATGTTATTTGGCTCATAGCTAGAGGGTGAAGAGAAGTATTATATTATTAATTAGTAATTAGAGGGGATCAGTTTATTACTTCATAGCAATACAAAACCGATCCCCCACTTTCTGCCCAGTAGAAACTTTATCTGTTTCCAACTATTATGCTCAGTCACTCAGTCACGTACCGTACGTGATACACGCTTTGGGCGATCATCTCTCGAAAGAGACATGACTGACTGGGCAGAGGATTATCCCGCAATACTTTGCCATTGCTTTCTGCAGTAGACTGGTTGCCAACCAAGGCTATAGACCCCAACCTGTCCTGTTATTTGACTCATAGCTAGAGGGGCAATAGATTAATTATATTATTATATATTAATTAATGGGGGATCAGTTTATTACTTCATAACAATATAAAAATGACCCCCCACTTTATGCCCAGTAGAAACCTAAATCATGTTTCCAACTATTATATTCAGTCAGTCAGTTAAGTGTCATACGTGATACACGCTTTGGCCGATCATCTCTCAAAAGAGACATGACTGACTAGGCAGAAGATTATTCCTCAGTAAGCTGCCATTGTTTTTCTGCGGTAGACTGGTTGCCAACCAAGGCTATAGAACCCAATCTGTCCTATTATTTAACCCATAACTGGAGAGAAGAAACGAATTAATACTATTCCCAAGAGTATTTGCACGTAAGTGAATGCAAGGAATTCAACTAGAATATAGAATTTTAAATAAAAAATAATGCCAAACGCTTTCCTCTCATATTCATTTCTTGTAGAAATTATCGTAAATAAATAAATTATGAGTATTTTAAAATGGGAAGTTACATTTCAGTCATCCGATACATCTTATTAAATGAGAAAATAAAGGAAAAACATTAGAGCTTAGTTTGATATATTCTAGCTAAGCTCAATTTATACCACAGTTTATAAACTGGCCTAGAGCAATTTCCGGCATGGGTTATAAACTAGCCTTGCTCAGTTTATACAAGGGTTTATAAAACAGACTAACCAACTTATAGCAGGGCTTCTAAACTAGCCTAGCTCAATTTATACCAGGCTTAGCTCAATTTATGCCAGAGTATATAAACTAGCCTTGTTCAATTTATACCAGGGCTTATAAACTAGCCTAGCCCAATTTATGCCAGGGCTTCTAAACTAGCCTAGCTCGATTTATACCAAGCTTATAAACTCGCCTTGATCAATTTATGCCAGAGAATATAAACTAGCCTAGCTCAATTTATACCAGGGCTTATAAACTAGCCTAACAAATTTATACCAGGCTTATAAACTCGCCTAGCTCAATTTACACCTGAGTATATAAACTAGCTTAGCCAATTTATACCAGGGCTTTGAAACTAGCCTAGCTCAATTTATACCAATTCTTGTAAACTAGCTTAGTATTGTCGTATAATACAGCATCGTATAGCACAACAATTGTGTTAAGAATGCTTAAGCGAGACAAAATATTAAACTCATAATTACAGTGAATGTAAATCTAGACACAGCCGAAATGTTTTGAATCATGGCTGAAGAATATTTGAAGTGAGCAACGCAGTCTGAATCCCGTGAACGTGAAAATCGTGACAGTGATGCATTGTCTAAAGATTAACAAAAGATTGAAGAACGCGCGAAAACTGGCAGTATCGGTTGTAGCAGTAAAGTAGTTGGGAACTTCGTCTCTTAGATTATCGGGATTTCAGAAAATAAAAACGTCGCATATATAGAGGCCCTCCGCTCCTCATCTCTCGCCAAATATTCAAAATTAAACAAGAGAAAAGTTATATGAAGAAAATTGTTTTTCCCTGAATTATGTTGATGTAGCCTCGGCTACAGAAGAACTTTAGTTAGATTAACGTAATCCAGAGCCAATACGTTAGATTGTATAGGAATAACATATCAAATCTCGTTCTGTTTTTTTTTTTTTTTTTTTTTTTATAGGACAAAAATTACCCTGAATTAATAGATAGCTCGAGTCTGCATTTGAATTAGAACGTAGACATTTGTGCAAATTGCATCTCAGTCAAAAGTTAGACTGCAAGTATACACTCGGAAGGTGGTCCCTAAGACCCGCCGACTGGGAAAGGGATTGCTTGTCTATTCTAACGACGGCAAATGTTAATTTCCGGTCGAAGCTATCGATTATTTTTATGATTATTATCGGCTTTTCGAGCACCGGTCTGGAGGAATTATTTTGTGGTCGGTTCGGTTAGTCATCTTATTTGATATCAGTCTGGGGCTATCAAATCACAGTGAAAAGCTTAAGGATTGTTTATCTTTATTCTGGGAACGATCTTTCTTTTTTTTCTTTTTCAATAAAAATGAATAGCAATTGCTTTTTTGATTTACCCCATTTTGGTTTAAGGAAGATGTCATTTGAACGTTTTTAAATAGCAGATGGGGGATTTGTACTTTTTGATGAACTCTCCCTTGAGCTGGAATCCAATGACACTTAAAAAAATAATCTCTCTCGAGATCGACAAGGTTTTCGTCCTGAATTGTGGCTAAGTTGCAACCATTTTCCCATCGGTGGTAAGGAATGGTGTGCAAGTGTATGTAAGTATGTGTGGGTGTGTGCATCTTTGCGCTTGTGTGGGCGTGCGTGCCTCTTTCTCTGTTAGTAGATGTGCTTGTGTGTCTTTGTATCTACTTTGTGTGTGTGTGCGTGTGTGTGCATGTCTGTTCGTATATGTGTTGCTACTTCTTTCTCCGTGCGTGCATGTGTATCTGTATTTTCGTGTACTTCTGTGTGTGTTTATTTCTCTGTTTATGTGTGTATCTTTTTCTATGTGTGTGATTGTTTTCGTGTATGTGTGTATCTGTTTCTCCTTGTGTATGTGTGTGTGTGTGTGTGCGTGTGTGTAGAAGTGGTCCTGTTTCTGTGTGTGCATATACCCGTTTTGTCCGGCTATTTATTTAACTATGTGTATAGTTCTTTGGGTGAGTGTGTGCGTGTGTGTTTTTCTGCGTGTAGTAAGCCTGTTCCTCTACCTGTGTGATTGTGCGTGTGGGTGTCTGTTCCCCGCTCTCACTCTCTCTCTCTCTCTCTCTCTCTTTCTTTCTCTCTCTCTCTCTCTCTCTCTGTGTTATGTAGAAAGCAGTGTCGACCGACACGTGATTGAACGCCGATCGTCAGATAACAAATAAACTATAAGAATGAATTATTCCACTGGGGTTCACGTGACCACGATAATACCCCATATTATGCATTAGACACAAGTCTGGTGGTCATGAACCAAGCGGATCGACCGGGTCACGAGTAGCAGCAGCTGCAGCAGCTGTCATACTAGTTACAACCGACTAGTAGAGTTCAATGTTCACGGTCTGGTAATTACTATTTGCGCCTTGAGTCAATTACTCAGGAGTACACTCAAGAAAGGAGGAACATCTTAATACAATTCTGTGGACGAGATACGCGAATAACTAACTTGCAATAGCAAGATTCCGGAATATTATCTCATAGTAATAACTATTACTACAAATCCACATGTAATATTTAATATTTACTCTTCTCTCTCACTTGAAGGAGATGTGACACAAGGTCTTTTTTTTAACGTGGGGAACCTGGGCGTGTATGCCCATGTCGTTGTCAAATATTACCTATCCACCATGGTGGATAGGTTCAAAACCGGTCTAAAGTGGTCTTATTCAGTTTTAATTTAGTCATTTTGGACTTCAGCTGGAAGGCCGGGGGCCATACTACGAATCCGCATGTGACTGAAGTAATATATACCAAGATCCAAGACAATACAACTGTGTGATGCCACAACACCTTTTAAGTCACAGCAATAACTAACAAGGTTACAATACACACACACACGCACAAACAGAATATATGTCTGTTAGTGTGTGTGTGTGTGTGTGTGTGTGTGTGTGTGTGTGTGTGTGTGTGTGTGTATACTTAATTCTTGCTTTTTGTGTACTAGCAGTATGAAAGGTTTAAAACTAATCCATGATCCTGGAGCTCAGACTCGTTGGACGTTGGCACCAAAGACTAAAAAGCAATAGTTGTTTCCAGTTAAAACGAAACTGTAGACTGAAAGAAAAATGAATGGATGTAAGTCAAATTTTGATTTTCTGCTGTCGATATCAAATAAGTTTTTTTCGTCGTAAACTGAATTTTGAAGGCTAAATAAGTCCTCTGAGTAAATGGTATCATGGCTGAGACTAAGAACTACAATTATATCTACTTAGAGCCAAACCCGAAGCAGAAACTAAAATAAAAGGGCTGAAAAAAATACAGACATACAGGAAGATAATCACACACACACACACAAATATCTTGCCATTTATATTTATATATATATATATATATATTATCGATTTTCTGCACTATTGTAAGAACTGCAGCCTTGAAACTTCTAAATATCGTTTCTTATATCTTTGTTTATGAGTGTATGAAATTTGATTAAAATCGGACCTCTCCTTCTAATAACCCGATGTTTTCGATATTTATCGGGGGTACCTCGACACAAAACCTAGCTAAGAACACTCGCAGACGCTTATAGTACAACTGTGTAAATTTTCCAAAAAATCAGTTCAGCTGTTTCGGAGTCTATATGTAACGGACAAACACACACAAAGTTCCATTTGTAAATAAGTTTAGATGTGTGTTTCTGCATTTGTTCAAATGTGTTCACAGGTGTGTTTCTGGGAATGTGCATGCTTGAATGTGCCAATCTCTCTCTCTCTCTCTCTCACTCTCTTCATTTCTCTCTCTTCTTTCTCTCTTTTCTCTCTTTGCTCGATAATCTACGATTACTTATGTGTCCTTACAAATTTGTAGACAAAATTTCTGCACAGGACCTATATTTTTTAGGAAATATTTCTTGGCATGTCCAATGTCTTTTCAGCGCGCGGTTGAAAGTACAAAACAATCATTAGATACGAATTATTAAACATTAGTAACTATTCTGAAGAGAAAACAAATTAAATAATAAATTTATGTCGATATTTACTGAGAACGGGACCACAGCCACGACTGGATATTGGATTTGGGTTTTGTGCCTCTTGAGCTTTGGAATTCCGCTTTGCCCTTGAAAATTGGCTGTTCCGATTTTAACTAAGATGTCTAAGACTTTCTTACATTCCTTGTTTGTATTCCTTATTTAGATTGTACCCTATTTCTGCCATAACCCAACTAATGTTAAAAAGCTAAAATTAAAACTTGTTAAAAGGTATATTTTCTGAAACTGATTTCAAATGAAGCAGGCATTTGTAATGGTTTGGAGTTCGAAACGAGTAATCAACTGAGTTCGAATCCCCGTCGCGTTCACTGCATTCACTTTCACACAAATGACATTGGGAAAGGCATGAATCCATCTCTTTTCCCGTCTGTTTTTCTTCTGTGAAAGTCATTTGTTGAACGTAGGCCTTCCACAGATCTTACATGTTTGCTTTTCCTGGGGAAAAATAGGTGATTACATTACTGTGCAATCTCAAAACATGTTGGTAAGGGCTTACAGGACCCAGCATTCACAAGCGGGCACTCATTTAGTTACTGACCAGAGTCGACGTTGCGTAATTTCGGTGAGAACCAGTTTTTTAACGCGATACAGCCGTGAGCTCGCCTTTACAGCTATAGTTAAATAGCAGGACTCGACTGAACACTTTAACCTTAGTCGTAAACAGTCAAAAGGACAACGCTGAATTAAAAAAAAAGTTCGGCGGACCCGAAGGAGACTCGAACCACCACCTTTAAATTTCTTGTTTTTCTTTTTTCTTTTTTCTTTTTTTACTTTTTTCAGTGCAGTTTTATCGGTTATTACATAAAGTTTCCGATTATCAAAAAAAAAAAAAAAAAAAAAATTTCAATATTTCAAACAATGTTGGGGTGCTCACTTTCTTATACAACGTTACAGTAAATCGATCCTCTATTTTGGAACCACTCACATGGAGGTAGCTTTGTTTTTTTTTTTGTTTTTTTTGACGAGTTGTTGCTCTTGTTTTTGTCTTTTTCAAGTGTTCTTCAATTCGTACGATAGCATCTTCCTCGAAAACTCCAAGAATGTCTTTATTCAAAAATATCGCAAAGGATTCAGTTGTTGAATATACGCAAGCAAAAAAGTTAATAGCAGAGGATCGATTAACTTTAAGGTTGTATGAAAAACTGACCCCCACCCCTAAAATTGTTTAAGTGTTGAAACTTTTACAATTTTTTTACAAAAGTTTAGGGTTTAATCGATAACATTGCACTGAAAAAGTCAAAAGAAAATGATAATCAACTAATTTACAGGTGGTGGTAATGTCGTACCGGCGAGTGGTTCCAAAATAGAGGATCGATTTTACTATAACGTTGTATGAGAAACTGAGCCCCCCACTAAAAATTGTTTAAATATTGAAATTTTTCAAAATTTTTTTGTCAATCGGAAAATTTAGAATGTAATCGATAAGATTGCACTAAAAAAAGTAAAAAAACAAAAAATGAAAACCAACAAATTTAAAGATGGTGGTAGTCGCCTTCAGGTCTGTCAAAAGTTCATAGCCCTGGCATAGAGCATATTTCAAACTGTGATTACAGTGTACTCAGCATTGAGGTTAATGCAAATCAGAGATTCACTTGATGGGTGCAGAAGAAAGACAAACGCGCCTGATCCGGTGGGAATTGGCAAGCCACTCTACTACCGAAGACAAGAAATCACAGTGTGCCATTAAGTCAAAACAGCTCTGATGATGAAGAAACAAGACTTTCCAGGTACAGGTAGGTTGACGCAATGTGTCTTTCAAATCATAAGTAAAAGCCAGGATTATGAATGCTGATTTTATAGGCACCCAAATCCTCTCCAGTTTGATAAGTAACGTATCACCAACTTCCTGCTTCTAAGAGTCAAATCGGACAAACGTTAAGTATGAAAAACATATCTTGATTAGAACTGTCAAACTTTCACTTTCCAGCTTAAATCCATCGAACACTGCTGTCATATATGGTCAGGCGCCCCTGCAGTTCATCTCAGTGTTCTCGACGGGCTCCAAAGGAGAATCTGTAATTTGATAGTTCCCGACTTGGCAGCTCGACTCTAGCCACTTTCTCACCAGCGGGATGTGGCTTCCCTCTGTCTCTTCCAGAAATATTTTAATTTATTTTAAATATTTTCCGACGAACTTAAGTTACCGGTGCCTCCGCCAAAAGAATTTACTCGTGCAATCAGACTGGTAACAAGGTCGCACCCATTTTACAGTTAGATCAACCAAATGAATGTGACAGTTCTACTCCATCAGCTTCTTTTCCCGCACTTCCCGCCTGTGGAACTCTCTTTCGTATTCTTGCTTTCCTGACAGCTACAATCGCCAAGTATTTAAATGCAAGGTCAATACCCATCTCTTAACGACTTGACTTCAGTTCTTTCTACATCACCCCGTATATCTTGTTCTTTTCTTTTCTCTCTACCTTCGCAACTGTCTTCACACCTGTGTTCATATCCTCATCTTGCCCTTTTTCTTTCACCCTCTGTAACTAGTTCGTCTTTCTCTTTACTCTCCTCCTATCTAAACTTTTACTCTTATGTAGCCCCCTGTGAATCAGTGGCGGTACTGCCTTGCTTGGGGTGAAACGATTAAAACAAAATAAAACAAAAACAGCGTTTTAAAAGCGTTTATGCAGCCTTGTGAGTGATGAATTATTTTCAGTCTAGCAGGTACTTTCTTACAGGAACAACGTCACAAACCTTTCACTATTATTTATGGTAAATGTTCGGATTAGCTCTCCTTATTTTCTCCTGTTCAGATCTTTACAACTAGGACATGTATTGCCATTTCCACAGAGTCGAAATGATCATTTCTTTTGCATTGCATAAATAAGAAAGAAGTTCCAATCAAAGAACCACTTCTTTGAGGAACTGGGATGCTACACCGACCACTAAAATGGTAATCACTTCATGATTGAATGAAGATTCGATTTCTAATGCAGATTATTTAAAATCAAAAAATATTTTTAGATTGTAAGAATTTTTGGAGATATTAATGGTTTAGTGATAAAAGTCTTACTACTTCACCCATCACCGGGGTGAAAGGAGATGGATGCATACTTTACGTGTCAGTGATTGTCAGTCAGTTAAATGCCATACCTTATACACGCTTGGGCGATCATGTCTCTAAAGAGACATGACTGACTGGAGAGATGATCTTTCCGCAGTAGGTTGGCATTACTTTCTGCGGTAGACTGGTTGTCAACCAATGCTATAGAACCCAATATGTTCTGATATTTAACCCTTAGCTGGAGAGAAAAAAAAACGGATTCATACCTATTTTAAGGTTATCTGCTCGTAATTAAATGCAACGAATTCACCTGGAAAATGAATCCAGATAGAATTTGAACATGGCACACCGATTAACAATTCCGACTCATTAGCCATTGCACTACCCCTGCATTTGCAGCACCTGGTATACAAAAAAAAAACAACAAACAAACCAAAAAAAAAAAAACCCCAAAAAAACACTCACCTAGTTAATGACCAGGCTCAACGTTCTTAAAGTTCAGTGGTCGTACGGCAACCGGTGCTTCAGTGTGATTTCAGCCATAATCCCATTAATCTCTTCAAGTCTAGAGTAAACCTTTAGCTAAACTATGTAACCTTATAAACTGCACTTACTTCCTCGTCTCCGGTCAGTAGCACCACATCACTCTGTAAGATCTGACTTAAGCGATTATTAAGCGTTGTAACATTCAGTAAATTCTTAATTAAATAATGTAATAAGAAAATCATTATATGTTATATATATAATTATTTATTATGTAATTATTAGATATATATATAATATATATCAGTCTGTAAAGTGCCATACGTGAAACACGCTTGGGCGATCATGTCTCGAAAGAGACATGACTGACTGGGCAGAAGATTATCCCGCAGTAGGTTGGCATTGCTTTCTGCGGTAGACTGGTTGCCGACCAAGGTTATAGAACCCAATCTGTCCTGTTATTTAACCCATAACTGGAAGGAATGGACGGATTAATATTTTTCCCAAGGTTATTTGCGCCTAAGTGAATGCAATGAATTCAAATGGAATTCGAACTCGGCCCTCCGATTTCTCGTTCCGAGCCGATATCCAATGCACCACAACGCTTGCAATGGCAACCTACTGCGGGATAATATTTTGCCCAGTCAATCATGACTCGAAAGAGACATGATCACCCAAGCGTGCATCACGTGTGACACTTTACTGACTGAATAAAGGAAAGTTACTCCTAAAATATAGAGCATATTCAGCAATTTTTAAATAATCATTTCACCCCAAGCAAGGTCACAAGGCTACTAAGACGCAAACTACTTAGTGAAAAGGAGAAAGAACAATAATTAAAAAGAGAGTAGACAGCGATTGACATTGCATTTACAGTTTTGAAGCCGAAAGAGAGTTTGACAAGTGAGATGTGGCACAAGGCCTAAAGCATGGGACAGCCGGTGAGGATCGAACTTTCTACTCAGTTGTCAATAGTTTCTGCTAACCATTACACCACGCCGAGGTGCCTAAGTGAGAAGTTTGATAGGCTGTTAGCATAGAAATGACGGTTATATCTCATTTCAACTGTAAAAAGATGAGACCTTGCCGCCAATATAGTACTGCGCTTAAATTTATAACGTCTACGTCTTATATCGCAGAGCTTATCATAACAATTACCATGAAAGTATTTATAGAAATGGCACTGGAAAATACATTACGTCGGTAGGAAACTGATTGAAGATGAGACGTCTGATCCGAACAAATAACATTGCACATTTTTCTTTGAATTTTATCAAGAATCTCTAAATATAAAGCAGGAGCACTGGACTAAATGTGATAGCAATATAAGACGCGTAGATTTTGTTAAGAACTATCAGTCAGAGATCTAATATGCAAGCTCAATAACCGATAAACTAAAATTGCGAATTACGAGTTCGAAGCAGGCAATCGACATAGAATTGTCACTGTACAAATTCTCTGCCTAAAATACTTTCTATCTGGTCTGGTGCTATACCAAGCCAAGCTTAGTTGATATTGAATTGATTTCGGGGCGACCCCGCCAAAGGCCAGCCTAATATTTTTGTTTAGACTCTATCAATGATTTTATTGATTGATTTTCTCGTACAATTGTACCAGAGTTACGTACACCTGCACTAAAATCTTTCATTGTAAATTGATTGATTTATACCATCTTCCTTCTCTTCCCCTTACTGATATGACTTCGTTTCGATAGTTTATCACACGCCACTTTTTCCGGTTGTCAAGGAAGCGAAACTTAACTGAGCAACTGTGAATACTCGCAAATCACCCAAAAATGTCTTCTGCTAACATAACTTTCTCACCCTCCCAAACATTTCAAGATCAGCTGAAAATCTGTCCATGTCGGGCAATTATAGACTGATCGGTAAACAGCAAACTTCGGAAGCCAAATAACAGAGTGGAATCAACAGGACTGCTTTATAATTCTTCAGATTGGTGCATTAATAACTAATATCAAATGTCTCAGACCCTGCAGGCTTCGGAAAACTGATCGATAGATCGATCGGAAATGAAGAAAACATGTACTTCGGAAGGAATCAGTTGAAAAATTGAATAGACGTCTGGGTTACTTAGTTGAATGGAGTATCTGTGCTTGTATAACTTTTATTTGCTTTTCTGACAACCACTTCGGTAATGTCAGCGAAATAGAAAATTCTGCAGAGTTTGAATTTAACGAAAGTTCAGCTAAGACGTACTCATTTTAATCTCGCCTTGTCTATCTGTTTTTCTAACAATAAGCCTCTACAATACGTTCGGCCACCGACTTAACTGAAGGAAACTGCAACAGCTGAGAACTTTACTGACATGGTTTTACTTCAATGGGCCATGACTCATAAGGACATGTTTTCAAGAGTCTGGTCCCTACTGTGCGTTCTATATTTCCATGTAAAACGTTCAACACTTTTCACAAGTTGTGCTGGAGAGCCTGCACCATTTATAAAAATCATTTCTGAATATTCACTCATGAATTCAAACGTTTCCGGAGAGCTTTAATTAATCTTATAATCTGCTAAGGTATGCAGAAGATTTTCTTTTGTCTCGTCCGACATTTTGCGTTTAGTCAAGAATAAAAAGAGTCTTCCTGGCAGTTCCATTCTTCAACGCTTCAGAAAGTATCTGGTTCCTCCTACCATACTCTATCTTTATTATATTTATTCGGTCGAGCTAGTTCGGAAATTCATTTGGTCTATCCTGTCAACTATCACGATCCTGCATCAAGGTCGGAAGGTCATTAGGGTGGCATTTTGTGTCATAACATAGTTGGCCAGTGTAAGCAATTGCTGGGCGACCAACACAATTTACACCATGACTAGGTGTCCAGAGCAGTAGATTACTCGCAAGTTCTTGCATTGCTTACCAGCAATGACCTAAATATCGCATTCTGTGTTCACGTAAGATTGTAAAAATAACAGGGATGGTTCCATAGAGCTGTCATTTAGTCTCCGAGAGATGTTAAGTATAGCTCTCAGCATCCAAGTGTAAGTTCCATCAAGCTTAGTGTCAAGAGTTTTAGATAATGTCCAAGCAATGGCATCATACCTTAAAACCGACTTTAAAGTGGCGCAAAAGAGTCTCCGCTTGGGGTTGGCTGGTAAAGCATATTTAAAAATTTCATCCATTTTATTCAAGGCGGCCCCAGCTTTAGCTATGCGAATTTTCACATACGTTTCAGTAGAATTTATTTTGCTTTCTATGTATGTAAAAGATTCGATAGGTTTTATTAATTCTGATAAGAGTCAAATCAGACCCAAATTTAAAGACTGTTGCCATATATGGACTTGTGGTAGCTAACCCTCACTTTTCAATCAATAAACGTTCAATAAACTTTTACGCGGTCTTGTGGGAGATGAATTATTTTCAACATTTCAACCGCTTTGTAACAGACAAAACATTGCAACTCTATCGCTATTTTCATACCATATGGTCACATTAGCGACATCCATTAGTTAGACCATTTTACACGTCTAAATTTCAGCTACATACACAGACTCAAGTCATCCTCATTTCCCTTGTTTTTCATTGGAAAGAAAGAAGTTCCGTTCAGTCACCTTCTCTCGTTATTTTGTGGAACAGACTCTTGGGGAGATGCTTTCTTGATTACCACAATATTCTCCTCTTTAAGTCTGGGGTCAACCGTTATCTATTCTGCATATCCTCGTAATTTGCACGTGCATGCACTGCTTACGTTCATACAACATCCTCATTCATTAACTTTTATCTTTGTCCTTGTATTGGGTGAGAATTTAGTCAAAATAAATTCCGAAACAAAAATAATTCCGAAAAGCTTCAGTAAAATATAAAGAAATTTATTTTATTTCAAGTTTAACAGAAACCAAGTCACTTTAAAAATTCCGGCAACAGCAACAACTAAAATGGACAGCACCAGTAACTAGAAGAGAAAATCAATTTGTTGACATTCTAAACTACTTCAAGCAAAAGGTTAGGAAGGAAACCCCCATCAATACTGGAAATAATAATGACTGTTAATGGACCTGAGAAAACTAAAAAAAAACTGTTTTAAGGAAACGATTTATAAATTTTAATCGACAATGACGTTACCGGTTGGTTAATGAATGCCCAATGTTTTCTGTATGGAAACGGTTAATCTTACGATTACAATGACATTGATCAGGGATTGGTAACGTTTTGTTAACTATGTACCAACTTCGGATTTTAAAATCATTCAGTCCACCAACAGCATACTTATTTTTATACATGTCAACGTCAATATACCTGTTCTATAATATATTTTATATAGTAATATATACAATAATATGTAAACCACATTAATAGAAATAAACTGTTTTTAAAAGTTTATTGTTATTATTAACGAGAGCCTTTCCCTTGCATGGTCTTAGACAACTGCTCAATATCGGTGACATACTTTGTTACATTGAGTTTTACACAATTTTCTAAATGTTTAGGTTTTAGGCAACTTCATTGTGGACTTAACACTGCTTCCATGTGAGAGAAAATTTGCTCACAGGAATAAGTTGAACCAAAAACCGAAAGAAGAGCAAAAGCAATTTTCTTCAAACAGATGAAAGATCACGGGAGGGATGGCCAACAGTTGCGAATAGCAGAAGACGTTTCTAAATTTTCGTCTTTCAAGGACTTCCGTAGTTCAACAGTTTTTTTGCTTTTTAATTATGATAAGTAATATTCAGCGATACGTCTTTACAGCAATACTCAGGTTCTGTACCACTTAGAATGTTTTTAAATATATATGTATATATATTTCATCATTATCTTAGTGATGTCGGCCTTTGATTGCCATATTCATCTCGTTATTTGAGGAATTTGATGCATTGTTAGCAAGAATGAGAGTTTATTTGGATAAGTGAATACCGACTTGTTCAGAACGTGTGCAGGAAACTCTTCTCATGATAATTTTGGCAATGGTAAACTTTTTGCAACTTTTAGAGAAGCAGATGCGCATCAGCTTTCACTGATTTCATTTTTGTTTTGATCTGTTTTTCGAAACCTTATGCGATAAGAAATAGAGGATTTGATGTGCCTTGTCTCTTCAGGAATTAGGTGGTCATACCCCCCACATCACCCTACCTCTTGTAGCTATTGACACCTTTTCTCCTGTTATTTCTCCCAAACCCTGCTCTGCCATTCACTTGCTCAAGTGCATCAAGTATGTCACGCGTTCCTTTCCCTGTTTCTCTCTCTCTCTCTCTCCTTTTATCTGTTCTGTGAGTATCATATTCTCCAAGCCTCACTTCTACACTACATGTTCTAGAAACTTCAGCTGTCTATTTCTGATGTTAAATACGTTTCCTTTTCGTTTCCATCATTTCCAAAACCTTGTCGTTGCTCACATGTTCGGTCCATGGTATCCTCAGCATCCTTCTGTAGAACGACATTTTGGTTGCTTTAAGTTTTTACTTCATTTTTGATGAGATTGTCCAGCATTCACTGCCATATTGATGGCCAGACATCACATAACAATCCAGTACTCTTTTCTTTGTTTCCAACAAAATTTCCCGATCTCTCAATACTCTTTTCAGCTTCTGGAATGCATACCTGGTCATGCCAAAACTCCTTTGGATCTCGGTATCACCCTTTCCGTGCTATGTCAGAACACTTCCCAGATAATTAAAGTTTTGCCTCTGCTTGGTTTTAGTATCCCAGCCTTGTAATTGACATTTTAGGCTCCTCTTTTTGCTGATGACCATGCATTCAGTTTTCTTGTAGTTTTGTTTAGCCCTTTCTTTTGCTACCTTCTGTAGAAAGTTTTGTAGTTTCATTTCTCTGTCTGCTATCAGCATTGTTGTTTTATTTATCAAGTATAATCAAATCTGTCCCCACCACACACACATACATGAACACATACGTGCATTATATAAAAATTATGATTATATAAATTAAAGTTACCTCCCTTAGATAAAAAACATCATGGCTTTAATAGGTCATTTTTTAAACTAATATCAGCACGCTTTCGTGTGTATTTACAAAATTCGCAACTATCAATACATTAATTTTTGTCTTAGCATTTAACTCCTGAAGATGATCTCAGACGAGGTTGAAAGTACTTGGGAAAATAAACGAAAATAAAACAAACTACGGCGCCTTCTTTAATGAATTTAACAACAACACTAAGAATTCGATCAGAGAATTCAAAATAATTAAAATAAAAAGGCATAAAATGTCGAGGTTATTCAACTAAACAGACCAATTAATTATATATATTTATACAGTAGATCAACGCCTGTCAAAGATTTAAAAAAATTCAGTTCGAACGAAAGTCGATAATTCACGTCGCCAACCAACGGGCAATCAAGCAGTTGTTCATACTGACATAGGTTTGTGCATTTCTATGAGAATTAAGATACGGTGGCATTATCTACCTTTACCGTTATATCCTACCATTCATGATTTGGCACGTCAATGTATTTAGGGTTTAGACTTTTTTTTTTATCTCTATGTTCCCTTGTCATAAATCGATTAATTTTTCTTCAAAATGTAATAAAAAAGCATTGTTTTAGTTCTGTAAAAAGAACATTCCCAAACTGAAAATTCGATTTTGCCAATTATGCAAATTATTTTTAAATATTTCAGAATATTTAAGAAATTTTTATTTTTGAATTTGTTAATTATCTAATTGGACGGGACTTACGTTTTTTTTTTATACATTTAGCTATTTATATCTCTATCATAACGTAAAAACTATATATATATATATATATATATATATATATATATATATATATATATATATATATATATATATATAAATTTATTTATAAATGAAACTTTGTGTGTCTGTGTCTGTGTGTGTCCGTTACCTATAGACTCCGAAAAGGCTGAACCGATTTTCTTGAAAATTTACACAGTTGTACTATAAGCATGCGAGTGTTCTTAGCTAGGTTTTGTGTCGAGGTACACACGATAAATATCGAAAATCGATAATCGAAAAAATCGGGTTATAGAATGAATGGTCCGATTTTAATCAAATTTCATACACTCACAGACAAAGACATAAGAAACGATATTCAGAAGTTTCAATGTTGCAGTTCTTACAATAGTGCAGAAAATCGATAATATATATAAAAGGCAAGATATTTGTGTGTGTGTCTGTTTATCTGCCTGTATGTCTGTATTTTTTCAACCCTTTTATTTTATTTTTTGCTTCGGGTTTGGCTCTAAGTAGGTATAATTGTCGTTTTTAGTCTCAGCCATGATACCATTTACTCAAAGGACTTATTTAGGCCTCCAAAAAACTTATTTGATATCGATACTAGAGGAAAAATCTTATTTGATATCGATACCAAGAAATCAAAATTTGACTTACATCGATTCATTTTTCTTCCAGTCTACGGTTCGATTTAACTAGAAACGACTATTTCTTTTTAGTCTTTCGTGCCAACGTCCAAAGAATCTGAGCTCCAGGACCATGGATTAGTTTTAAAGCTTTCATTACATCGGAGCAACGCTGGGCTATCCTGCTAGTACACACACACACACACACACACACACACACACACACACACACATATATATATATATATATGTCTGTGTGTGTCCGTTACCTATAGATATATATAGATATATATATATGATGGAATAACAATCCACAGTTCATAGCATTTACTTTTTAAAAGTGGTCGATACGTAGTAAAACGAAATTTGTATTATTGGAATTTATAATAAAAACATTTCCCCCCGCTAAACAAGAGCTATCGTGTTTCGATACTATATCTGGTGCTTCATCAGGCGATAGGTACTAAATTAATGGTGGAAAAATTTACTCGAGTTCGGACAATGGAAAGATTAATACTGTTGGTTAGGAACAGAACTAAAGATAGAACAATGTAGATAAGTCCCTTGCCTGAGGGACGTCGTTGGCGCAATTTTGATGTGAATACTCAAGCTATATGCTAATTTTGGCAAGCACTGGAATAATTGCACTGACAAGGATGTTCATGCATAAATAAATGTTGTGTAAATTTTTCATCATTAGAGAACCGACTGACCAATTTATTTTTTCTATCTACCGGTTTTGTAACATTTTATTAAACAGTCATTTTTAATTACGAGTGTAGTTCTGCCGTAAAAGATGACAGCAAAGTATTTAAGACGATATTAGCTGATCTTCACAAATTATCCCCCTTAAGCTTGACAGGAGGAAACACACACACACACACACACACACACACACACACACACACACACACACACACACATATATATATTATCATCCGCAGACAGATCTGTTTCGCTGTATCACAGCTCATCAGTACGGTTAGACTCCGATTGCTTTTAACCCAGGATTGAAAACTCGACTGAATTGGCGTCAGTCGGCGATTCTACCTCTGGGCTATGAGCACTCGGTAGAAGAAGGCAGATTTTTAGCACCCAATAGCCAGAGTGCTCTAATTCATTATTGAATGAGCAATGCGTACATGCCAGAGTAGCTACTGTTTTTCAAAGTCTCCCATTCTTCCAGAATGCTCAATCAGGGTGTGAGAGCGTAAATAGTCATCCACAGACCAAAAACTAAGTAATTAAACAATATATATATATATATATATATATATATATATATATATATATACATATATATATATATATATTGTTTAATTACTTAGTTTTGGTCATAATAACATTAGACCCGTGCACATTTGTATTAAAAAGTGTTCAATAGAACTTTTGAATATTTTCCATTTGTAAACGCGTTATTACTCGACCTAGGTTTCTACCATGAGTGTTGTCTTCAGGTGATTTTCAATAACTGATTTTACCGTTTATCGTTTTTTTTTTTAAAAACGCTCACGTAACGGTGTTATTTTTTTGAACGCTCACGTGGCAGGGAATTTTTGAACGCGCAATTTTTGAAATTACAAGAAATTATAACGTTTTCATCCATGGTTGTACGAACCTAAGAGGTATTTTTACTATGATTACACTTAGTCCTAATTTCCGTTCTTTCGTTCAATAGTTCTTTTTTGTTTACAGCTGTTAAATCTTGCAGATTTTAATTTCAACTCTTCTTCTTAACATCTGCATTGTTTCATTCTAGGTAAACTGTTATCTGAGTGTTGAAAGAGGATTTCAAATGCAATGTGCAGCGCCCATTTTTAAGAGAAGTCGCTATTTGTTACTTTGAAGTGCTTTTTTGAACAACCAGGTGTCAGTTTACTTAAAAAAAAAAGACAAAAACAAAAAAAAAAACCCAAAAAACAATGCAATTATCAATAAGAAGAATTTAAATGAATGCATGCAAGATTTCACAGCTTAAACATCAGTCAGCCTATGAACTTTTCAGAAAAACTTCGTATATACACGATCTAAATATCTATCTCTATATTGGAAGTGTTAAGCAGCTGTTCGGAATGTTAAATTAGCGCACTGATTTCGAATTCCAGTTGAGTTCGTGACATTCAGTTCTGTAGTTTGTTTTGAGGGTTGCAGAATTACATTATTAACAGAATTTGGTCCACTCATTGGGGGGAAAAAAACATTTATCGTCCTTTACATTTGCAACAACCTGTTACATCTTCCTTACTTGAGGTGCATATTAATCGGCATCTTAACAGTCAGTTTTTTGCTTCAAGAGGTCACACGAGTGATTTTTTTTAAAAACTTTCATTGTGCGCTCAAATTTTGAGGAACGAGGAATGAGTAATAATCCCTATCAGGAGAAAAAGAAAAAAAAAAGGATTGCAATTAAAAATTATCGCTAGACTAATAAATCTGAATTTCATTTGAAGAAGCTCAAAGATTGCATATGCAAATCTCATAATGAAAATAACAAAGATGACGATATTCGTTCAAAAGAGTTTTTTTAATTTGAAGTTGATACTTTTTATCTTGGTTTTAAGAGTTCTTCGAACCTTTGAATACATTCTTTATGCTTTCGTTTATTATTAAACTAGCAGTATAGCAGGGCGTTGCTTGGGTGTAATGAAAGCTTTAAAATTAATCCATGGTCCTGGAGCTCAGGCTCTTTGGACGTTGGCACGAAAGACTAAAAAGCAATTGTTGTTTCCAGTTAAAGCGAAACAATAGATTGAAAGAAAAATGAATGGATGTAAGTCAAATTTTGATTTCCTGGTATCGATATAAAATTTTCCGCACTATTGTAAGAACTGCAACCTTGAAACTTCTGAATATCGTTTCTTATGTCTTTGTCTATGAGTGTATCAAATTTGATTAAAATCGGACCACTCCTTCTATAACCCGATTTTTTGGATTATCGATTTTCGATATTTATCTGGGGTCCCTCGACACAAAACCTAGCTAAGAACACTCGCAGACGCTTATAGTACAACTGTGTAAATTTTCAAGAAAATCGGTTCAGCCGTTTCGGAGTCTATAGGTAACGGATACACACAGAGACAAAGTTCCATTTATAAATAAGTTTAGAAGTCGACATTTAGCATCTTTTATAGTTTACCTTGTCTACGACTATGTCGTGTTCTCAACCTATCACCGAAGTTAAGCAACATTGAGCCTGGTCAGTACTTAGATGGGTGACCGTTTGGGAATGCCAGGGGCTGTAAACGTAAGGACCAAGAATGGTCAACCGGTCCTCCAGATTTGGGAATTGGGCGAAGGGCTAACAACTCTGCCCCATAAAAAACAGTTTGTTACGGAAACAGTAACAAAAAGTTTCTGCCTTACACACCATTGGGTGTAAAAGGGTGAGATGATGATGATGATGATAGTTTACATTGACTTTTACTTAGATTGGTCATATTTATCAGCGTTTTTTAATTTAGAAATACTGAAAAACTAACATTTTTTTACTTATGTTTATAAACTAATAAAATGTAAACGCAAATTCTACTCCATCAGCTACTTTTCTCGCAATTCCCGCCGCCCGTGGAATTCTCTTCCGTTTAGTTGCTTCCCCGACAGCTCTAATCTCCAGAATTTTAAGTGTAAAGTCAATAGTCATCCCCTATCTTGCTGACTTACATCCTCTTTCTCATGCTCCTTTCTCCACCCACTCCACTCTCAGTATCTTAACCCTTCTCTTACCCACTTCCTGAAACACTCTGTAACCTGTGACTCTTTCTCATAACTTTCCTCCTATGTAATCGTCTGCGCACAAGTGGCAATAGACTGCCTTACTTGGGGCGATATGATTAATAGACTACTTTGCTTGGGGCGATATGATTAATAGACTGCCTTGCTTGGGGCGATATGATTAATAGACTGCCTTACTTGGGGCGATATGATTAATAGACTGTCTTGCTTGGGGCGATATGATTAATAGACTGCCTTGCTTGGGGCGATATGATTAATAGATTGCCTTGCTTGGGGCGATATGATTAATAGACTGCCTTGCTTGGGGCGATATGATTAATAGACTGCCTTGCTTGGGGGGATATGATTATATATATATACTATAATAATATATGATGATATATTATAATATATTATAATAATATATTATGCTCTCATTACAATTGGGCTCTCTTAAGGAGAAAATTTTTAAAACAGTTTCTATTTCTGCGATATATGCGTGGCTCTTCAGGGATGAATCGAGTTCTTTCGGTGACTGGCGTGTGTATGCCCTGCTCATATACAACAGGTTAAAATGTCCATTCTCAGATTCCATGCGCCTATTGATTAGGGGGTAGCGTCTCCGAACGACACCAAATCGGTCGAGTCCGATTCCGATCAGAAGCAAGTTGGATGTGTCTAACCACACTGATGAGCTGTGATAGAGCGAAACAGGCTTGTATGTGGATGACTAATAAAACAATAAACAACACTTATTGCAAAATAAAATTCTTACACTTGCCTTGACTAAGTCCCGACGGAAGAGGAAAACCCATCGATTACGATTTTCTTTTCGCCTTTATTCACTTTTTGTGTTTTTCTTTGTTGTCATCATAATGTTTGGGCCGTTAGATTCTTCTGTCTTCTTCACATGCACAATCCGAAAATAAAATAAAGGATGTTTGTGACAACAACAACCAAGATGAAGACAATAATCCATTTTAGACGTGTCTTTTCTTTTTACAAAATGTGCAGTCAAACAAAAAAAAAAGTGGTTTATATACAGACTGATTTGCTTCTTTTCCAGTAAGATGAGCCAAAGAGTTGGTTCTTTGAACGAGTGAAATCTGTGGATCTTGACAAAAGCCATCCTCCTTTGAACCTTTTCGACTGGCGCTCCATAATTAAAAAACAAAAAATGTACCAATTAACAAAAATTACATTTTACTTGCGGACTACCAACAGCAGCAAGAACTAAAATGGATAGCACATGAAACACGAAGAGAAAATCCAACATAATAAAAATGTTGCCTTTCCACACAATTGCAAAGGAAACTTTAGGAAGATAACCGACATCTATGTTAAAATCGGTAATAATAAAAACTTATTTTTCTCAAAAGTTATTTTAAGAAAAAGACGTTATACATTTCAAACGACAGCCGAACTGTTTTTTGGTTAATGAGTAATAAATGTTTGCTTGTATGGAAATGGCTAATATTGTCATTAAACCCCATTCTGTTTCTGTTCGACAGGCTGAAGCTGTTGTCGGTAGGAATGTTAATTGTCAACAAAATTCAAACCAATGAAGGAATTTAGTAGTGAGAATAACTTTTGAAATAGTAATGAATTTTCTAGAAATAGCAGAATTGCGACATTCATGTCCAACAAAAATGACAGAGGTTAGCACCTACTGAACTGGCTGGTGGTATATGAAGGATTTCATTTATCATGAAGAATTAAACAAAAAGCGAAACAATCAATACGAAAATGTTTTTTTTATGAATTAGATTAATTTATTTTATTTTTAACGGTTTATCAACACTTTTTGAGTTATTTAAAGCTGATATATGTATTGTGGATTGTAGGAATAACTTTTCATGCGAGAAAAATGTTGTATTAAACTTTTTTGAGAACATTGATTTGATTTCGAGACACAGATCCTACTATTTAAAGCATAGCTAGGGGGTAATTTTGAATTGGAAACATTGCAACCATATTATTGTAAAAGCGTCTATCATCAGTAAATCGTAGAGTTTATCACTCGAAAAAATTATGAAACTCAATATGGATAGAAGTTTTTACTTCATCCTTCTTACTCTCCTGACCACGCATCATCTGACTGTTATCTTTTTAAATCATTGCAACAGTTTTCAAGGGAAAACAGTATATTAACTGTGAAAAAGTTAAAACTGATATTGCGTCTTGATTAACAAGACCTGAATAATTTTACGTCCGAAGGATCAACAATTTGAGAAATAGAGATGGGATATGTTATTGATAAAGAGGGGGAATATTATCTTTGTTTAAAATAATGTTAACCTTATACGATGCCCAAAGGGCCACTCAAGGTAGATGATCATTTAAGACGGTTGTCATATAAATGGTAAGAGAAAAGGGCACTGTTTATGCGGATACGAGGAAAGATAGACGTTTAACTCTTGAGTTGAAGAAGTTAAGATTGTACTGGTCGGGAATGCATCCTCCTGAGATTCTGTTCCATAAAACAGCAGTTCTATGGAAGAAGCTATCCTAGGGGAACTTATTCCTTACTAAAAGGCATACGAATAGAATAGGGTGTGGTTCGTCACAATCTACGCGGCGTGGCGAGTTTTAGCTGGGGAGGTTAGAACTGAGAAAACTAAAGAATGTAGCTTGTTCGAACACGAGCAGCGCAAGACTAGCGAGTCTAGTGATAGACTAACGTGACTTGCGATAGACTAACAAGACTTGCGATAGACTAACGTGACTTGCGGTAGACTAACGAGACTTGCAATAGACTAGCGGGACTTCAGGTAGACTAACGAGACTAGCGGTAGACTAGCGAGACTAGCGATAGACTAGCGAGATTTGCGATAGACTAACGAGCCTTGCGATAGACTAGCGAGACTAGCGATAGAGTAGAGAGGCTTGTGATAGTCTAGCGAAATTTCCACTAGAATAACGATAGACTAGCGATAGACGAGCGAGACTAGCGATAGACTAGCGAGTCTCGCTATAGGTTAGTTAGACTAGCGATAGACTAACGAGACGATCGATAGACTAACGAGACTTGCGATATAGTGAGACTAGCGATAGACTAGCGATACTTGCGATAGACGAGCGGGGCTAGCGATTCACTAAGGAGACTTGCGATAGACTAGCGATAGACTAGCGAGAGACTAGCGAGACTTGCTGTAGACTAGCGAGACTAGCGATAGACTAACGAGACTTGCGATAGACAAACAAGACTTGCGATAGACTAGCGAGACTAACGATAGACAAGCGAAACTGGCGATAGACTAGCAAAGTTTCGTTTTTAAGAAAGGGATTGTAACATTTTCTTACCCAAAAGAAGTAGACGCCTTTGAACACTATCAAGCCTTCAAAGTGAAAACTAACCCCAGCCCAGATACGGTAGCAGTACTCCATTCTCAGTCGGAACTGACTTGTAAGGCTATAGCATATCAGGAGTTAGGTACAGGGAAGCGATGATTTTTCTTTAGCGATGGACTTTGCATACGAGTTCCATTGTGCATTCAAGGCAAAGCGGCCTCCTTGAGAGAAATTCCGTTTTTTCCGAAAGACAAAAATTTCAAAGGCTGCTCAGTGATAGTGGAACGTTACAAGTTTGTTTTTTTTATGCGACCAGCCAGTTGTTAAAGTTAGTTTAGAGGTTAAGCCTTGATTAAATACATCAGTTAAGATCAATGAAGTATTTGCTACTTTTTATCTTCAAATGCGACAATTCTTAATTTCTAATCTGATATTCCGCCTTCGTATTAAATAAGCAAGGAGGGATAGTCACATTAAAAATATTGTTCCGTGCTACAAAGATTAGAAAGTTGTCGGGAGCCCTGAATGTACACCCCACATAAAAGCAGATTAATTCTGATGCCCTTTTGGCTTCCATATATCTTAGCGCGTATTTAGGACATCCACTATAGTCCAGTATCGTTATGATTTGCCGGATATAGCTTCAAGTACGACCATTCGCGTCTCATTATCTAATATTTGTCCAAACCACAATTTCTTCAAAAGCTTATGGCACCGTATTGACAGTTAACACCGAAATTCAAAGCGACATTAATCATTCCTCTTGGTCAGTGCCTGGAAATGTTGAATGGCTGACTTCGGGTTGTTTTGCGACTTGGCAATCTGTTGTAAATATAGTATTGTTCAGTCAAACAGAAATTCGCATTCGACAATCGAACGTAGACTGTTAACAGTTGACTTTTGCGTTAATAACGAAGAAGAAGCTATATGACGTCATTGCTAATAATATCGACCGATCTACAAAGACAGAAAATATTATCACGGGTTTTATTTTTAACATGGAAATATTTCAGAATTTTTTTGTCAGTAACGATCGTATTAATTAGATTCAACATTAGCAATGAATTCATATTATTCATGCAAATCTTTAATAAGCGTTTCCAATTATTCTTGACCAGTGACAATAACTATTGCATAGTTTATATATATATATATATATATATAAAATCGATTTTGTGAGCCGAATTCAACTTCTGGCCTAGACTACTGTGTTCATGCTCTGTAGAAAAACGACCTACCTTCTCTATACTAAATGTTGAACATAGACTTTTTCGGAAACAGACGACAAAGTTTATATTAGGGTTTTTTTACTTTCAATAAGGTCACATGAAATGCCATACTTAAAAAAAAAATCAACAACACCCACAAAAATTATTTGAAAAATCTTGGTGTGTGAAGATTTGTAATAATCTTTTTAATTTTCGATTAGTGAATATACACTTCACTTAATAACTTAATAACATAACGGAATCACGGCTTTTAAAAATTTTTTGAAACTTTATAAATTATTATAATTAAAAATGAAACGATGAAAACAATCCTTGTAAAAATTCATTATTCATCGAAAACTTTTTGTTTCTTCAAAATTTCTCTAATATATTATTTATAAAGCCATTATCAGCTCATCTAATTAAATAATATCATAATTTTATTGCAATTTTTATTCTAATATATAGATTTTTGAAAAAGTGGTAACAGTCTGAAAAAAAATGATTTACATTCTCCAAGGAGTCCTGCATTTAAAGTTGAGATTAGAATATATTTCTAGAAATTAAGTGGTACGGGAGTAGACGTAAAACAAAATTACCATAGGTTTTTTTTGCAATGCTGTTTTTTCAGCGAATTAGTGGAGGTACCTACACTTAAAACAACGTTTAAATAACACACACACACACACACACACACACACACACACACACACACACACATATATATATATATATATATATATATATATATATATATATATATATTAAATCTAAAAAAAGGAAAATCATATAGGAAAATCCCCAAAACCAAATTCTATTAATATTAATTTTATTAATATTAAAAATGATTCTAATATCGAGTCATGAACCTCTTTCCCTGTTCCACTGTTTTTTATGTCTGTAAGACAAATTTTAAAAAACTTTTTTCCTTCTTAATACCCCCTCCTCTTTTAATAAAAACTTCCTGCGTATGGATATGTTTTTGGACTTCTTGCGGTATGTGAATTTTTGTATTATATTTGAATTAATAAATTTTTGTTTTTTGGTCGTTGCTGAAAAGTGATAGTTTTCTCTCTGAAATAGCTATTCAACGGAATATATATATATATATATATATATATATATATATATATATATATATATGTGTGTGTGTGTGTGTGTGTGTGTGTGTGTGTGTGTGTGTGTGTTAATCCAGGTCAATGTTTTTAAGTATATAATTATTTTCTATGCTTGCATGTAATCATCAATTCACTTCTTTTCTTTAGTAAATTAGGGTTATTTAAGTGTTTTAAAATAACCTGTTTTTCCATAAGGCATAAATTGCATCTATTTTTTTTCCCTTATTTATAAGATTTAGATATGGCGATGATATCACAGGTAATAGCTGGGAGACTGTTTTTTTTTTTTTTGTAATTTCCAGAAGTATTTTGAGTGGACTGTTGTTATTGCACTTAACGTCATTTGATGATGGTAGAAACTGGACTTCCAGTGGTTTTCAGTGGAACCAAAATAGAATTTAAAATCGCCATCAGATTGAATGCTAGCTTTGTAAATTAGATTTTCGGTCGTGCACTGGGCGGGTCTTGCTTTTTCTGCAGTGGCACTTACTTTAGTAGAGGTTCTTTTATTTTGTAGGTTGGACACGAAATTGTTTAATATCACATTGTTATGCTGTGTTGTATATTTTATCGATATATTGTTACGAGGATGCGTTTATATATAAAAATAATATTAATAATGTCTAAAAAGTTGTAGTAAGGGATTCTATTGAGTCCTACTTGTTATTACGAAAATGTTTTAATTCATGAAGTAGTCGTAAAAATAGGGAAATTAGCAATAGAACGTTTTGGAAGATGGCAGAATATTCCAGTAGATTCGAGAGAATTCGAAAGGTTCTAGAAATATGCAAATTAGGTGTTAGCCTCTATAAAATATAGGTTTTGGGCAGAGAGTAGTTAGTTGTTACCAGGAATTGCTGACATTATTGATTCAAGGATTTCTATTCAACGGAAAGAATTTCTAAGAAGTTGCCGACCAACTAAAACCTGAAAGGGAACCTCATGGAATTTTATGGGTAAATACATATTTTTGACTCTTTCATTGACCAAACTAATAATTATTCTTTATATACTCATTTAAGGATTTCCAAAAAGTACAGCACTTAACTTCCTCGCCAACTTAATTGGGTAAAGATATTTGACTCCTTACCTTCTCATTCTCTCCTCGTTACACTCACCAGGAGTAAACTTTATGTTTCTTGTTTTGAATGCAACAAAAATTGTATATTTGTAAATATTTATTTGGTGTGTTTTGTAAATTAAATATTTGTCTGTGATTTATTTCTGAGTTTTGGTCAATCATTTTTTTGTTACACTTAACCCGTAACAATATATATAAGGGTATGGAAGCCGGACTGTCCTACTATTTAGCATTAACTGAGAGGGTGTTTGGGAATAAATAAATGATTGAATATCGAATAGGGGTCTACAATTCCACAATCCAAACCAAAACCTATTACTCTAGGGGCCTCCTTATAAGAACACACAATGATTAGAAAGAAAGAAGTGTTTGCAAAGTAATGAACTCGATTAGAATTCAAACTCGGCTCTCCGATTCCTCAATCCGCACCTCCTAAAAAGCACGAATAACAAGAAAGAAAGAAGAATTGGATTCATGCCTTTTTAAAGAGTATTAGCACGTAAGTGAATTTAATAAGTCTGACTGGAATTTGAACCCTCCTCTTCAACTCGATCCACAATCCATTACTCTACCGTGCCTCTTAATAAGCACAAATAATAAGAAAGAAAGAAAGAAGAGTTGGATTCATGCCTTTTTAAAGAGTATTAGCACGTAAGTGAATTTAATAAGTCTGACTGGAATTTGAACCCTCCTCTTCAATCCGATCCACAATCCATTACTCTACCGTGCCTCTTAATAAGCACAAATAATAATAAGAAAGCAAGAAGAGTTGGATTCATGCCTTTTTAAAGAGTATTAGCACGTAAGTGAATTTAATAAGTCTGACTGGAATTTGAACCCTCCTCTTCAACTCTTCTATCCGATCCACAATCCATTACTCTACCGTGCCTCTTAATAGCACAAATAATAATAAGAAAGAAAGAAGAGTTGGATTCATGCCTTTTTCAAGAGTATTAGCACGTAAGTGAATGTAATAAGCGTGACTGGAATTTGAACCCTCCTCTTCAACTCTTCAATCCGAGCCCCAGTTGGGTAATGAGCCCATATTTTGTGGGTAATGGACGTTTGGTTTGGGAAGAGGCATTCAGCTTATAATTTCACACTGTGTCCTTGGAATGAAAGTCACAAAGCCAAGAATAAATAAACTGGCACAGGCAATACAAGCTCAACACTCTCATTATGAATCACGGCTAGGTTACGGCTACTATACCTCTGATTATTATAGATTGGTACTATTGTATTGAATATTTTCCATTAACTTTGTCTGCTTTTGAGGTATGTAAATATAATTACTTCTTTTCTTATATTACGGGTATTTGTTCATTGGGGTAATGGACAATAGTGAAATTGTATTTTGGGGTAATCGCAGCAAAAAGGTTGTAAACCTATGCCATAGATGAAAAAAAGTATTTAAAGCAACAGATAAACGATGCTAAGAAGGATGCCCAGAATACCATGGACGGAACATGTGAGCAACGATGAGGGGGAAAAACAACAAAGATGTACTTGAAATCAGAAAGAAACGGGTGAAATTACTGGGGCGCCAAAAAAAGAGGAAAGACTGCTTGGTGAATTTGGCACACAAGTGTTATTGAAACGGCGATTACCTAATGAGCTTGTTTAAATGAACGACAAAACAGGGGCTGGGTCGAAGGGGCAGAAGGAAACAGTGAATAACTTGCTTAATCAGCTTGTGTAAATTAAAATACAGAATAGAGAGTGGGGCGGGGACAGTAACGGTAAAACGTTTCTTAGAACTACGAAGAAAGAAAAAGAGTTTCTCTAAATAAAAGTATAAACAGGAAACAGTGATATTAATAGTAAAAAGCCCGGATAAACCAAATTCAAAAAAACAATGACAATGACTTCTTATTAAGTATATCCTTATGTTCCCCTTTTAAGATTATCATTCATTCGTGACTTTTATTTCGTTATTGGTTTTTCTGAGATGAATATAAGTGGAATGTTAAAGCGTGTCTGAATATCGGTAACTGTAGAATTTCTGGAGGGAAACATATTTATTCGAATATTTTTTTTTTTTTAATGAAATAGAAACAAAGTTCCAAATATAACTTCTTAAACTCTTGTCTGTTGGCTTTCAAAAATATTCGATGCAATGGCGGCCAATAGATATAGTAAGCGGTTTATTTTTTAACCGTTGGTCGTCTAGTTTTATTAATTTTCTTTCTTTCTTTCTTTCTTTCTAAGTTTTTCTTTTTTTCAATAATATTTCTTTTTCTTTTACATTTACATTTTTTATTCTTTTCTTGTTAATTCTTTTTCGCAATATTTTCTTTTTTCATTTTTCTTTAAACTTCTTCCTTTTTATTTTTGCATCATCTTTATTTTTAACAGATTGTTCTTTCTTTCGTAATTCTTTTTTCTTTCTTAGTTCTTTTCTTTTCCTTCTTTCTTTGTTGCTTTCTTTCTTTCTTTCTTAATTATTTCTTTCTTTCTTTTTAAAAGTATTTTATTTTTTTCTTTCTTTCTTTATTAATTATTTCTTTCTTTTTAAATTTTCTTTCTTTCTTCTTTCTTTCTTTCTTTCTTTTTAAATTTATTTTATTTGCTTTCTTTCTTTCTTTCTTTCTTTCTTAATTATTTCTTTCTTTTTAAAAGTATTTTATTTTTTTCTTTCTTTCTTTATTAATTATTTATTTCTTTTTAAATTTTCTTTCTTTCTTACTTCTCTCTTTCTTTCTTTCTTTTTAAATTTTCTTTCTTTCTTACTTCTCTCTTTCTTTCTTTCTTTTTAAATTTATTTTCTTTTCTTTCTTTCTTTCTTTCCTTAATTCTTATCTTTTCTTTCTTTTTTTATTTCTTTGTAAATCTCTTTCATTCCATCTTTCTTAATGTTTTTACTCGTTGGTTTGTGTGTTGTTTTTTCTTTCTTTTTTCTTTCTTTTTTTCTTTCTTTCTTAATCATCTTCGTTTCCTCTTAATTATTTTTTCTTCCTTGTCATTGTTTTTTTTTTTTTTTACTTTACTTTCTCATCGTTCTTCTTCTCCTGCCATATATTTTTATTCCTTAATTAAATCTCTCAACGATATATTTTCCGTCTCGACACTTTCTCTCTCTCTCTTTATTTTCATTTCTTGCCTCTCCTTTATCTGCTTCTCTCTCTCTCTCTCTCTCTCTCTCTCTCTCTCTCTCTCATGTCCACACTTTCATTTTTATTTTCAGCAAACCTTTTGCCCCTTCCAGTCACTCGATCCTTACTTTAACCAGCCACGCCCTACCCAAATGACACTCAGCCAGCCAGACAGTCTTCCTGTCGTCCAACAAGCCACTTCAAAGTTGCCAACATGTCCCGCTCAACCACCAAATGCTGACCAGTACTCATACGATCGTTCCTTTTACTGACGCCACAATTCACCCTGCTCAGATCAATAAAAAGGCTTGCTGAAAAGTTCTCACTCTAACCAAAAAGAAATTTAAAAAAAAATACTCGGGAGGTGGTTAGACCTTGAAATTTTCAGGTATACGGCCACGTCACGTTAAACCAACGATTCTTGCACGATCACCGAACTTAAGCAACGTCAAACCTGGTCAATAACTAGATGGGTGGCCGCTTGGCGGGTGGTGTAATGGATAACTGTTTAAAATAGTTAAACGAGTTGGGGGGCGAGTTTCAATTTCAGTTGGTTTTCCATGCAAATAGCCTTGCAAAGGTATGATTCAATTTCTTCTATGGGTTAAGTATCAAAAGTTATATCACTAAACTATTATTATCTGAAATTAAAAAAATGAATTTGGCTTTAAACAACCTGCAAAAGGTTGATAAACCGTAAAAACAATATAATAATTTGATTTTTTAGCATCTCCATTGCAATTGCTTGTTTTGATAAATGTTTGTATCTGGAATATTGAAAAGAGTAGAGATATATTAATTTTTCATATTTTATAATGGAAAATCTATGTACCAGCCTCCATTGTTGATAAGGTCTCTGTCTTTGTTATTTGTCTTTTTCTCTTTAAGCAACATTTTCATTCTGGGTTTTCGTTTTAAATCATTTACTTTTTTATATCTTTTCAATCATGCTCGCTGACTGACGGCCATATCTCATTGAAACACAGGTTCTCCTGCTGCCTTGTAAGTCCTGCTTCTTTAGGCTAAGACTTGAAGAATGTAACTTCAAAAACAATTCTACTTCGCAGAAAGGAATTGCCCTCACCACAACATCGAGACACGAGAAAAAAAAAATAGTGGTCGTCTCGGACTTAGTCCAATAGTTCGAACAAATACAAAAACTGGGTCACCAGCTCTCTCTTTCATTTTAATCCATTTGCCAATTTAGCACTTTGGACGATGTATGCACTACTAACGTTATATTTAGTAGGTGCACGGGTTTGAGTAAAAATACCACTTTTTAACAGTGAAATTAATGCCTACCGGCCTAGGCAACAAAAATTCTACTGAAGGAAATCCCAACTGGAATCGAAATTGTTTTCAATTTGTCTATCGACACAATTTTTAAGCCACTTGTAAGAATTAACGCAAAATAGTAAAACTCCGTATATATATATATATATATATATATATATATATATATATATAATTTAAATGTAAATCATCTGCACAACCACACCAACATTGCCTGATGGTAATTTATGGTTTTATCAATATATATATATATTGTTTAATACTTAGTTTTTGGTCCTAATAGGGTTAGACCAGTACACATTTGTATTAAAAAGTGTTCTATACAATTATATTGTAGAACTTTTGAATATTTTTCATTTTGAAACGAGTTATTTCGCTACCTTGGTTTCCACCATGAGTGGTGTCTTCAGGCGATTTTTAATAACATTTTATTAAAAATTAAAAATTGCCTGAAGACACCAGTCATAGTAGAAATCAAGGTAGCAAAATAACTCATTTAAAAATGAAATTATATATATATATATAAGTTGAATTTTTAGTACTTGTTAAGGTAAATTCCACAGGAGATTAAATCCAATGAAAACTGAATAAGATTGAACAGAGTATTATAATGAAGAACATAATTTGGACGTTTTTACAAATCTATTAGTAATATTATATTTCGCGGCTATTATAGACCGCTCCTCAGACGATATATATATATATATATATATGTTTCGTTAAGAACAACCTACAAGGAAGATTTTATTAATTTTTATTTTAATTTTTCCAGTACTCTTACTTGTTTCTTTTTTGCTAGAGATAAGAAATGTAAAGATTTTGTAAAGATTTTCCATAAATTTCCTATTTTTAATCGTTTTCAGCCTTTTCACTGGCCATTTTTAAGAATGTTATTTTTCCGATGTTGTTTTTTGTCCTCAAATTTGACTGTAACGTAATGTTTTCATTGTTTATGTCTTTAAAAAGGAGAGTTTCATGAAGGTAATGATGCCTTTATGAAACTTCGAATAATCATAACTGAAACGAGTGGGTTATTTAATGCCAAAAAGCTAGGGTTTTAAGATATTTGTTTTAATGTTCGGATATAATAAGAAGGTTGATTTAGTCAAATTTTGATGAAATATTTATTTTAGAAACTGAAAATGTCTTCTAGTTTTGTATTAAAAGATGTATTGCTGGCAATATTTTGTTTTCCTTCAAAATGTGTTATGGTAATTTTTTTTCTTCAAAACTGTCTTGCTGGTAATAATTTCCTTCAAAAATGTTTATTTTCTATAAAGTCTATTTTTATAGTTTCATAGTGTTTTGACCCCAGTTTAGGGGTTAAATGTTTGCCCATTGCTGGGACCCTAAAAAATGTTTCTACCCTGGGTCAGAGTGGACCTAGGAACAACTGTAATTAAGAGCTTGTTCTATGCTCCTCACAACCTCTCTATAAGAGGCCTTGCTGCCGGATGTAGTTTACCGTCATACCCGGGACCACTCATTTAAGTGATAAACCTCTCTACATTAAAGTATTTATATATAACAAACATGGCTTTCCACATCTCCTTATCCCTGGTGGCTCTTAGTGTAACACCCCAATTGACGGTCCGAACAATTTCTCCGGCGGCCGTTCTCCACGCTGTGATATTGCCGGGAGTTTGTTGAAAAAGTCGGAGCCTCAAGCTGGGGGTACAAGATTAAACTATAAGGAACGAACTTCCACAACTTGGATGAGTTGAAACGATGCTTTATTTCGTTTAGAGTTAGCCTTTTTGGTTGGGGCAGGCGAATGTGACACACAACTCTATCTCTAATTAATGGAGATCAAATCCGAACTGACCGAAACAAGACGAACGGAGGTTCTACTTCAAGCACACGCCCGGCGGAACTAACTCAACTCAACTGATCTGACTCGGAAAAATCACCTGTATTTATTTAAAATTAATCCGGAAATCCGGAAATGCTTTAGACCACCGGGTGATAAACATTGGCGACTGTAAGTCCGAAATTTCGGGGTACTTAAATTTTCCTTCTTTTGATGTGTACACATCCTTCAGACACCCAGTCTGCACTTAGCCTTAGTATTTTTTCCAGGATTCTTTTATCTTTTTATCTTAATAAAGCTTCCGCCGGAAAATTCTTAATGTGTAGTCAGATACAGTAAAAGACAGTTTTTGACCTGGTCATTCAAAAACCTATTTCCTGAACTTTATCTCTTATCACATTAAATCACTGAGTCAAATATTCTCAAATATTTTCTCCAGTTGCACCATGCAACCCTCGTTCCATCATCCACCTGATTAGGTCCTTCAAATATGTTATCCGTTGCTTTCCCCTGTCTTTTTTCCCACTATCTGGCCTGTTAGTATCAGGTTCTCCAAGCCCTCCTTCCTCATTGTATATCCCAGGAACTTTAGCTGCCTCTTCCTGATGCTCAGTATTAATTTCCTTTTCGACACACACACACACACACACACACACACACACACACACACACACACACACACACACACACACACACACACACAGTTCCATTTATAAATAAGTTTAGATACTGAGGCCGTTTGATCGGTTCTGAAACCGGTCACCCAGTATCAGGAATAGAATGCTGAAATATTTTCAACACTTAATAAGGAAGGAAAAATAACTTTCACTGGACATATCGAAAGAACAGGCGGGTGTAAATGAACGTAGGAACCGACGAGAGATGGTAATCATACAAACGTTACTAAGAGCTACAAAAGATAGGATGTTGTGGAGAGCGGTAAAGGCCGACATCCTGAATAGGCACGGCACACAGAGAAATGATGTAATCTGGTATCTGAGACATGTCTCGTGCATAACTGATATCAAAGGAGGAGTGTATTTCATTCGTATTGATTATTAGTCGACCAAAAATAGAAAACGAACTGTCATTTATTCATGGTTGCCGGTCAGCGCAAATGTCTGGATCTATGTGCTGGCTTCAAAAGCAGTTGACGTCAATCAATGGCGCCGATACGCTACTCACAACAACCTGTTGTCGTGGATTGTGTTACGTATATCAAGGAAGTCGTTACTGCTGCGACGACATCGATCGGGCATTTCTAAGGCTTTTATCCGGGTAAGATAACCGCTTGTATTTCTGAATTTGGTATATATATATATATATATATATATATATATATATATATATATATATAAGGCCTTTATCGGGGTAAGATAACCGCTTGTATTTCTGAATTTGGAATACACACACACACACACACACACACACACACACACACACACACACACATATATATATATATATATATATATATAAGGCTTATATCCAGCTAGATAACCGCTTGTATTTTTGAATTTGGAATACATACATACATACATACATACATACATACATACATATTTCTAAGGCTTTTATCCGGGTAAACCGCTTGTATTTCTGAATTTGGAATAAATACATATATATATATATATATATATATATATATATAGGTATTTCCACCGCTTTTTCTATATCTAAGTTTTAAATTTAATTTTTAAAAATAAAAGAAATCTTTTTCTTGAAACTTTAATTTTAGTTTTAATTGAAAGTTAAATGATTAAATTTACTATTTTCACTAAGCAAAATGGTGTACTTCAAACAGAAATTAAATTAATTGGAATTTTTCTAATTTTTAATTTTTCGGCTAATTTCTGAGCGACCGACCTATTTGCAAATAAAATTTAAATCTCGGCTTTAAAAATCTTGCAAAAATGTAATATACATCTCTTACTTGTTATTTTTTTAAAAATTAGAAAATTTAAAGTTAAATTAATCTGATTTTAAACAAATATGACTTGTTTATGGCATGCAATTTAGAATAAAAGTATTTCTTAATCACAAAGTTCTAACTCCATAACCTTTCAAGTAGGCGATGACAGCTCCTGTTATCAATCAGTCTCAAAGTATGGTGGCCAAAAATTGACATAACTCAATTTAACATTTCGTAAGTGGAACAACCCTTGAAATATGTGAACTTTTAATCATAAGTTTCTTATAAGTTTCCATGATAAAAAATGTACAGTTTAAAAGAAAAAATATATAAATTATTTCAAAAACCTTTTTTCTATATGAATTGAAGTAAGTTTTGAATTTCAATTTGTAAATAAAGTCTATTTTAATCTATTTAGTCTATTTAATTAATAATCGAAAATGTGTAACTAGAAGAAATTTTCAAGATGTTTGGAACTTTAATTCGCAAAGAAAAAATGAAAATAATTCTCATAAAAATTCATTTTCATCAAAGTTTTTCTTCTCCTGAATATGATACCCTAAAATTATATCGAAAATACTGTGTAACTAGAAGAAATTTTCAAGATGTTTGGAACTTTAATTCGCAAAGAAAAAATGAAAATAATTCTCATAAAAATTCATTTTCATCAAAGTTTTTCTTCTCCTGAATATGATATCCTAAAATTATATTATTTATAAAATCAATTAAAAATTTATCTACATTAAAAATAAAGTGGTTTTAATGTATTTTTTATTTTACTAGACGGAGCAGATATTTGGGAAAATGGTCTCGTAATTAAAAAAGAAATTACTTGATTTACATTCCCCAATGAATCCTGCATTTAACTAATAAAAAATATTGGATAATTTATTTCTTGAAGTTTCATGCAATTAATTGGAGTTGGGGTAACATATTAAAAAATACTTTTATCAAGATTTTCTGAAAATAATAATTGCAATAATAATTGCATAAATAATTCTATTCATTGTTGAATAAGTCCTGAAAGTTTCATTAAAATCAGACAATTTGTTGATTTTTTGCAAGAATTTTCAAAGTAATGTGTCTTTCAACGGCAAAAAATCTTTGTACGCTTCCTTGGCGTAACGTCCATCGCAGACAATGGTTGTAGGACAACTAATCAACAGTCGAGACAATAGCGTCTAGGCGTGATAAAAATTTGCTGCAATCACAGATGACGCAATATTTTTCAAGGCTAAAGAAATTTCATCATGCACTCCGAAAATAGAGCCATATTACAGCACACCACTGCAAATAGCCTAATCTGAGGAAAACACAGAAATCGATTACACCCTGTCACACTAGTGGGTCTAAAACTCACCATATTGTGAAAGAAAGAAAACTAAAGCAGTTGTTTTAATTAATTTGCACAAGGGTGTAATACTTTAGATTAGTATTTTGTATTTAAATGATGAGTTAATAAACAATTAGTTTTCGCCTCGTGCCATAAGAGCAAACAAGTTGCTTACGCGACATTTTCAGGAGACGCCACTGGTTGTGGAGCTTCTCAGCTTACACTATCCAGATGTACTGTTGGGAACCAATGTCATAGAATAACGATTTCTTTTCTCATCGAGTTCTTTATACCGATCCACAAGTTGATCGGTATAAAGAACGGGATCAGGAACGAAATCGATACTCTTAAACTCCGGGGTAAATTACCCCAGTGGGGTAATGAGCCCATATTTTGTGGGTAATGGACGTTTGGTTTGGGAAGAGGCAATCAGCTTATAATTTCACACTGTGTCCTTGGAATGAAGACTAAGAAACGTAGCAGACTCGACGTGGCAAACGACGCCCGAATAGCCCTTTCAGTCACAAAGCCAAGAATAAATAAACTGGCACAGGCAATACAAGCTCAACACTCGCATTATGAATCACGGCTAGGTTACGGCTACTATACTTCTGATTATTATAGATTGGTACTATTGTATTGAATAATTTCTATTAACTTTGTCCGCTTTTGATGTATGAAAATACAATTATTTCTTTTCCTATATTACGGGTATTTGTTCATTGGGGTAATGGATAATAATGAGATTGTATTTTAGGGTAATCGCAGCAAAAAGGTTGGGAACCTATGCATGACATTGCTTCTTAAACTTTCTTTCTTCTGGGCCACATCTTTGGAATTATAACTTTATCACGCCTCACCAAATGTTATATGATAAAAAGTACATTTAAGAAGACACTGGCTCAATGGAAGGGAAATCCCGTTGAAAAAGGGAAAGCAGACCTACGGCTGAGAAGAAAGTTTAAAGAGAAGGTTTAAGAGAGATAACAGCAACTTTCAAGTAAGAATATTATCATTGATAACTCACTCCTCCAATTTGCAGACCCGAGTTACTATACTTTTAAAACTTGATATAATGCAAAAATATCACAATGACGAAATCGGTCAATAATTAATTATGACTATTTGCACTGGAATTCATCCATGTAATTACAAGTAATCCATAATAATATTTTAAATTTTGAAATATTTATTTTTGGCATATACATTTTTTAAAAACTATTTCTAAACCTTGGATTGTCTTTCACTCATTCCGCCTCACCGGCTATCCTTTTTCTTCATACCCATGAGACGCGCCGCACCGTCTGGATACCACTGCTCTATAATCTGGAAAACAAGCTTGATTATTCTTACATTCGTGCGAGCTACTAAAAGATCGCGTCTATAGCGAACCATCTAAAACGAATTATGTTGTCAAACCCGGAAAATAATTAATATGGCCGTCTGTTACAAGTACTGAATAAATTGTGTTGGCAAGACAGTCATTCGAAAGATTAACTAACAATATCGTTTGAGGTGAATATGATGCAAAGATATAAGAATTTATTCTTTGACAACCAAATTAACTGGTACTATCACTGGTATCTTTCGATGGCTTTGAAAATCGGCAACCCGACGACTGTGTTTAAACATATCAGACAAAACTCGGAGTTTGTTTTTAGAGACAGCAATCGAAGAAGAAAATGTATTTCGAATTGAGATTTACTTCAGTTCAATGTTGAGTATAATTAGAAATTTTCTCGTCTGACAATGTGGTTACTTGTAGATTAGTTGTAAAAATGTATCCTGCATTAGTTATTTCGACGTCTATAAATGGGGAAAAATTAAAAAGTTGATCTACTTAGTGACAAAAGTAAAGAGCTTCCGATATATTGACAATAAAAATAACACAATACAATATAACTGTTTATAACATAAATTTTATTGATTCTCAGATTTTTGTAAATGAAATCTTGGGGTGATTGCAAAGGTCAATCAAACCAGAGCGCAATGGAAGGCTCTCGCTCTAGGAGAATTTGGTGTGAATTTCAGTCAATTTAAATTCTCAGAATTTTTGTAAATGAAAGCTTTAACCATCTAATAACATTTTGATTAGTGTGTAGAGATGCGGAAAGTAATTATCTCCCTTTTGATATGAGGGATTGAATGAAGTCGTAAGAATTCGTTGAGAGTCACATGACAATTCGTTGTTGAGAATAGTCAGTTGCAGCTTAGCTCACGATGGAGGATGACGGGAGATTCAATGGCGGTTTAGCTGATTAAGATGGACGGTAATAATTCCTGAGTATTCTGAATAGAAATCTAAGAAATATAACCAATGCTGTACCTCTTGGAGATGTGAAAATGAAGAGCTTCTTTTTATTCGTCATCTTCTGATAATTCTTGCTGTTATTTATATTTTGATTTTTCATTGTGGAAATAACAAGACAATTTGTTCATATAACAAGACAATTTGTTCAAATAACAAGACAATTTGTTCAAATAACAAGACAATTTGTTCATATAACAAGACAATTTGTTCAAATAACAAGACAATTTGTTCATCTAACAAGACAATTTGTTCAAATAACAAGACAATTTGTTCATATAACAAGACAATTTGTTCAAATAAGACAATTTGTTCATCTAACAAGACAATTTGTTCAAATAACAAGACAATTTGTTCAAATAACAAGACAATTTGTTCAAATAACAAGACAATTTGTTCATATAACAAGACAATTTGTTCATATAACAAGACAATTTGTTCAAATAACAAGACAATTTGTTCAAATAACAAGACAATTTGTTCATATAACAAGACAATTTGTTCAAATAACAGGACAATTTGTTCAAATAACAAGACAATTTGTTCATCTAACAAGACAATTTGTTCAAATAACAAGACAATTTGTTCATATAACAAGAAAATTTGTTCAAACAAGACAATTTGTTCATATAACAAGACAATTTGTTCAAATAATTTGTTCATCTAACAAGACAATTTGTTCAAATAACAAGACAATTTGTTCATATAACAAGACAATTTGTTCAAATAATTTGTTCATCTAACAAGACAATTTGTTTAAATAACAAGACAATTTGTTTAAATAACAAGACAATTTGTTCATATAACAAGACAATTTGTTCATATAACAAGACAATTTGTTCATCTAACAAGACAATTTGTTTAAATAACAAGACAATTTGTTTAAATAACAAGACAATTTGTTCAAATAACAAGACAATTTGTTCAAATAACAAGACAATTTGTTCATATAACAAGACAGATATCACGTTACATTTCAATATTCTTTTCTTTGTTTCCAAGAAAAAAATACTGGCCTGTTATGTGATACCTGCCTTTCTATATTTCAGAGAATGTTAGACGATCTCCTCAAAGATGAAGGCGAGACTTAATGCAATAGAAATGTGATTTTACAGAAGGATGCTGAGGATCCCATGAACCGAACATGTGAGGAACGACAAGTTTTTGGTGGGGTATGCGGACGTGAAAGAAACTTATACTTACCATCAACAAGAAAAAGCTGTAATTTCTGGTACACGTAATGAGGAAAGAGGGCTTGGAGAATCCAGTACACACAGGACGGATAGAGGGAAAGAGAGACAGGGAAAAATAACGCGAGAGGTACTTGATGAGCTTAAGCAAGTGGATGATGGAATAGGGTTTGGAAGGGGATACCAAGAGGAAATAATTAGCGTTGTGCCTAGGAACGAGAAATCCGAGGGCCGAGTTCAAATTGCAGTTGAATTCGTTGCATTCACTTACGCGCAAATACCCTTGATTAAGGTATTAATCCGTCTCTTCTCCCTCTAGTTATGATTTGAATAGCAGGGCAACGGGTTCTATAGCCTTGATTGGCAACCAGTCTACCGCAGAATATAATGGCAACCTACTGCGGGAAAATATTCTGCCCAGTCAGTCATGTCTCTTTCGAGACATGATCGCCCAAGCGTGTATCATGTATGACACTTAACTGACTGACTGAATATAATAGTTGGAAACATAATTAAAACTTCCATTGGGCATAAAGTCGGGGATTGGTTCTCTATTGTTATGAAGTAATAAACTCATCCCCCACTAATTATACTTAATATAATAATGTAATATGATCTATCTCTTCTCCCTCCAGCTATGAGTTAAATGGCAGGACAGATTGGATTCTATAGCCTTGGTCGGCAACCAATCTACCGCAGAAAGCAATGGCAACCTACTGCGGGATAATATTCTGCCCAGTCAGTCATGTCTTTTTCGAGACATGATCGCCCAAGCGTTTATCACCTATGACACTTAAATGACTAACTAAGAGGAAAAGCGTTAAAAGCTACAAGGGATAAGGGTAAGTGGAGGTCCATGATCGCCTACATCCTGAAAGGATGCGGCGTACAAAGAAAAAGATTGAGAGATACAAGTCTACTTCTATGAGACTTAATATTAGGGTTTTAGGTGATTATCGTACGATTATTGCTACTGCTGGCGCCGGCATTAGACTTAAAGCTCTGAAATTATATCACTCGATTGTTCTACAATATACTAGTAATTTGTGTCTGGACTTCTAGGATGGTGACTCAAATTTATTTACATTTGTATTAATGCCATCATCTCTGTTGCTGTTGTTGTAGATGGTAACCCCTGCCTTGGTGACTATCGACACAAATGTTTTCTACTGAAACAACTTAATTCTCATTATTATAAAAATCATAAATACCAATGTAATAAAAGTAATCTTACCTTATATAACATGTGCTATGATTGCACGACAACAATAAAATTCACCCGCGACATTTTTGTGTCGGGTGGGTAGGAATCATCTTTCAGTTGCGTCTCTGTCCTCGAAGACAGAGTGCGGCTCAGTTGTGGTTCTGTCCGAGAGGGCAGGGTCGCAACTGAGCAAAAAATGATACTGAATAGATGCCCGGCTCCGGGGAACAGTTTCTCACGGCCGCGACACCCCAGTGCAGTAGAGGAGTGGACCAAGTGCTAGTCACCGGGGTCAACTCAACCGGTGCTTGAGGGGACTGGGGAATTTTTGTTCCTGAGCCCGTCCGTACGCGGTCGGGTCCCCACCTAAAAAAATGACTTCAGTGGGGGGGGGGGGAGCAGGGTAAATGCCATAAAACGCATATTCAAGAAAGAAATCTAAAACCATCCACACAAACTGTAAACAATTTTTTCATTAGAATTTGAATGAAAGGAAAGTACACTACCGGCCATAATTTTTAGGCAACCCAAGTTTTAAAAAAAGTTTTGCATACTATTTTTAGTATTTATTGCCAAGTAGATAATTCTAAATAAAAATAGAATGTTATTATTTTGCAAAATTTTACAAGGCAGCCAGGAAGCCTTTACTTCAGCCAGCCAATAAGAAGAAGAGACTAGCATGGGGAAGAGAGCACAAAAACTGGACAATAGAACGGTTTATTTGATGCACATATTATTGTGCAGTATTAACCAAAGAACCATTCTATTATCATTTAGAATTATCCACTTGGCAATAAATACTAAAAATAGTATGAAATACATCATTAAACATACTTGGGTGTCTTAATAATTATGGCCAGTAGTGTATATACTTATTAAATTTATTTGATAATTTCAATAAAATATATTTTAAAATACGGCTTGGTGGGGTCATCTTGTACGCGAATACAGCCCGAAATCTACATTTTAACTTGAAAATTTGGCGGTCATCTCATACACTCAGTCGCCTTGTACAACAGCATATACGGTATTTAAATCTTCTTGATGTAATACAAATATGTATTTAAAATATTATCGGTTATGACCTGGCAGTTCGGTTTTAGTCACTTTCCTACTGCCGTAGCGTCGATTCCCTGTGCCTTTTCTAAATTTTCATGGTAGTTGTTCTGATGAACTTTCCTTTATGATACTTAGATTTTATGAATTTAAGCCTAGCACTGGGTTGGCGGAAAGGTCTCATTTACAATTAACGACAGCAGTAGCCGCGAAGGATGACCATTCGTTGAAAGGCACGGTCCACGAGTGGACGTGAAAACAAGCTCTCCTACCATTCTAAAGATGAGATTTTAATCTCGAAATATTAATGAATAATAATTAGGTAATGCTCAACACCTTCTTTGCCGTCCTTTGTTTTACTAAACGCATTGTGATAGTCTTCAAGATCTACCAAAGCAAATTACAAAACTCTCCTATCCCTACACCTGAGCCAGGATGAATTACAACCGTTAGGGAGCTATTTAAACTGTCCGAGAAACGTGCAAAGATTGGATACCAAATCAACTTCATAAAACGTTGTCTCAAAGGCAGCACAATACCCAACACCACCAGGAACATCCACCTCTCGGCATGCCTCAAATTATGAAGCCACAAACAACTGCTGGACTACCTACATAAATGCTGCATATTACAATTAACGACAGCAGTAGCAGCGAAGGAGGACGATTTGTTTAAAGGCACCGCCAACGGACGTGAAAACACGTTCTCTTATCATTCTGAAGATGAGATTTTGATCTCGAAATATTAATGAATAATAAATAGGTAATACCCAACACCTTATTTAACTTCCTTTATTTCAATAAACGCATTGTGATAGCCTTCAAAACCTACCCATACATCTCATTTTATAGTTAAAATGGCTAGATGTAACCGTAGGTTCAATGTTAACAGTTTCTTCTCGTATGTTTCTAGCTTATGGAACTCTCTTTCGTTTTCTTGTTTTCTAGTCAACTCTGATCTTCAAAAAATTAAATGCAGTATAAATCGTTATCTGCTGTGTTCTTAATTCCTGTTCTTTCGTTGTTCTCTCTCCTTAATAATGTTCTCTTTTTCACTATATTCTCTTCCATCAAGTAGCCTCTTGTGTCTTAGTGGCTTTATAGCTTTGCTTGGGGTGAAAGGAAAATAAAAGGAAAATAAGTGGAATCACTACATTGAATCAATAGCTAAATCCACTGCTTGTAAGTTTGGCTCACTGTGTCAGGCCAGGAAGTTTTTATCCGTCTGAATCCATCTGGCGCATACAAATCGACCATCCAACCGTGCATGGAATACTGGTCCGGCGCCTCACATTTCTGGTCCAGCGCCCCTGCTGTTGGTCTCAGTGTTCTCGACAGGCTCCAAAGGAGAATCTGTAATGTAATTGGTCCAGCCCTGGCAGCTCGACTCCAGCCACATTATCACCGACGGGATGTGGCTTCCCTCTCTCTTCTACAAATATTTTCATGGCTTCTGCACAAGAATTTACTCGAGAAACAAGACTGACAAAAAGCCCCCCCCCCCCCGATTTTACACTTATATCAACCAAATGCAAGCGACAATTCTATTCCACCAGCTTCTTTCCTCGCATTTACAGCCTGTGGAACTCCCTTCCATATACATGCTTTCCTGACGGCTACAAACTCCATGGAATTTAAATACAAAGTCAATTTTCATCTTTTATCCACTTAACTCCAGTCCTTTCTACATCACCCCGTGTATCTTGTTCTTTCTTTTCTCTCTACCTATAGGCACCCAAGTCCTCTCCAGTTTGATAAGTAACGTATCACCAACTTCCTTCTTCTAAGAGTCAAATCGGACAAACGTTAAGTATGAAAAACATATCTTGATTAGAACTGTCAAACTTTCACTTTCCAGCTTAAATCCATCGAACACTGCTGTCATATATGGTCAGGCGCCCCTGCAGTTCATCTCAGTGTTCTCGACGGGCTCCAAAGGAGAATCTGTAATGTGATAGTTCCCGACTTGGCAGCTCGACTCTAGCCACTTTCTCACCAGCGGGATGTGGCTTCCCTCTGTCTCTTCTACAAATGTTTTCATGGCTTCTGCTCCGACGAACTTAAGTCACTAGTGCCCCATCCACATGAATTTATTCGTGCAACCAGACTGGCGACAAGGTCGCACCCATTTACAGTTAGATCAACCAAATGCAGCCGATAATTCTATTCTATCAACTTCTTTTGTCGCACTTCCCGCCTGTGGAACTCCCTTCCATATACTTGCTTTCCTGATGGCTACAACCTCCAGGAATTTAAATGCGATGTCAATATCCATCTCTTAACGACTTGACTCCAGTTCTTTCTACATCACCCCGTGTATCTTGTTCTTTTTATTTCTCTCTACCTTCGCAACTGTCTTCACACCTGCAGTCCCATCCTTCTCTTGCCTTTTCTCTTTCACTCCCTGTAGCTGTTTCGTCTTTGTCTTCACTCTTCTCTTGCCTAAAATTTTAACTCTCTTATGCACATATGTGGCGGGATCGCCCTGCTTGAGGTGAAATGATTAAAAAAATACCTTTCTGTTTCCAGTGTAGCAATACTGCTTATGTTTGTGGGTATGTAGCGATAAACTAACTCTAATGAACATATCAATCATTTAAGTGCTATACGTGATACACGCTTTGGGCGATCATGTCTCGAAAGAACATATGCCCGTGTTTAAGCATCAATTTCGTTCAATATGGTAACATCGGTGCCAGGCTGGGAAGAATATTACATTTTTCAGAATTTTAAGAAGCAAAGTAGAACATGCACTTTCGAATGAAATTGTAAATCGATCGCTGACCTAAATACTGAGTATCAAATCTGACGCCAAAGTCAATGAAAAAAATTGTTAGGCTCCGAAGCATAGGAAGAGTTGCAAGGAAAACATGAAACCCGGGCAAAAAAAAAAAACGGAAATTTCCTGGGATCTCGGAAAATGTTTGTAAACATTGAAAACTTGCATTCATGTCTTGCTTTAGCCTAACTGCACGTAGCATAGTGAATAAAGGTAGCCCTCCATATATTCAAACAAGAAAATAAATGTGTACCTCTTGATAAAATCTCTTTCAGCGGATATTATAAGGGTAAGCATTACCTTAAACATAAATAATCAAAATCTACAACGAAGACCGCGGCAAGTTGGGCAATTATCAGGTGTTTAAAATATGTTTTCGGTTTAAGACCTTTTTTTCAGGATGTTGGCGATTATAGCTCTCCACAATATCCTGTCTTTTGCGGCTTTTAATATTTTTATTTTTATTTTTGTAATCACTCCTCAACTTTGTTCTTCTTTCCATTCTTTTTCTTCTTCTTTGTGTCGTCTTCCTTCGGGGCGCTGGCAATCATGGCTCTCCACAATTTCCAGTCGTTTGTAGCTTTTAATAACTTTTCTCATTTTTTCATCTCTTCTAAACCTTGCTCGGAAATCCATTTATTCAAACTAATTCTTCTTCTATACCCCGTCTCCATTCAGGGTGCTGGCGATTATGGCTCTTCTCAATTTCCTGATCTACAAAGATCTTAATAAATTTCGTCCTTTTGTTATCTCTCCTAAACTCTGTTCTGCCTTTCATTTGCTAAAGCTCCTCCTCATCCTCATCCTCTTTCTTCTTCTTCTTCTTCTTCTTTACAATCTTGTTCCGTCTTTTCTTTATCTCTGTCTCTCTATCTCTCTCCCTCACTTCATATCTCTCAAATGCCATCACTTCATTCTCAAGCTTAACATTATTTTTTCTAATCACTCTACCGTCTTCTTCTTCTTCGTCGTCTTCTTTTTCCTCTTCTTCTTCTTCTTTTGTTCTTTTTTTCTCCTTCTTCTTTTTTCTCCTTTTTCTTGTTCTTCTTTTTTCTTCTTTTTCTTCTTCTTTTTCACAATCTCATTCCTTCTTTTCTTTATCTTTGTCTCTATCTCTCTCCCTCACTTCATATAACTCAAATGCCATTAATTCATTCTCGCGCTTAACATTATTTTTTCAAAACCCTCTGCCCTCTTCTTCTTCGTCGTCTTCTTTCTTCTTCTTCTGTTTTTTCTTCTTTTTTCTTCTTCTTCTTCATCTTCTTTTTCTTTTTTCTTCTTTTTTGTTGTTCTTCTTTTCTCCTTCTTCTTTTTCGTTTTTCTTCTCCTTTTTCTTTTTTTTTCTTTTTCTTCTTTTTCTTCTTCTTCTTCTTTGCAATATTATTCCTTCTTTTCTTTATCTGTCTCTCTATCTCTCTCCCTCACTTAATATCTCTCAAATGCCATTACTTCATTCTCAAGCTTAACATTATTTTTTCTAACCCCTCTACCGTCTTCTTCTTCTTCTTCTCCTTCTTCTTCTTCTTCTTCTTCTTCTTCTTCTTCTTCTTCTTCTTCTTCTTCTTCTTCTATGTACCGTTTCCCTTCAGGGCGTTGGCGATTATGTCTCTTCACAATTTCTTGAGCTTTGTAGATCTTAATGAATTTTCCTTTGACCTAAAGAGTTGGGAGTTCAATACCAGGCTACAGCAGTGGTGAACAAGTAACTTACAGGGTGAGAGGGAGATAACTCATGACTACCAGAAGAGGCTCTACGCAAGGTATGGAGATGATATACCCCAGTGCTTGTAATAAAGGGTTCTGTTCGAAATTCCTAGCACCAGAAGAAGGCCAGAGCGTACAATGGCCGAAACGTCGTACAAATGGCAACAAAGATGAGGACAATAGTCCGAAAATGTAAATGAAGATATTAGTCTGAATGTCACGTATTGTAAATAACGATAACTCAAAGTCAAATCGAATAATATCAAAGATGAAGATATTAGTCTGAATGTAAATAATTTAAATAATGAAATCTTTTCAACCCCAAAATTCATAAGTTATCTTTGAAGATTCCTTCTGAACTTCTGGGATGAGAAGATTTTATGATTTAAATTCTTGGAATGCGAACCAATTTAGGATAATGGAATTCTGAATTCCATCCCCAGCACATCATGGGCTATGGTATCAGCTTCAGGGTGTTATAGCTGGCAGAGTTTTCGGAAAGATCGAATCCTGCAGTTGACTGAGGAAATTAATAAGTCATCAGCCACACTAGGGAAAAAATTGATATTTATTTTCTTGGACAAAAGCCTTCCTTTGATGTTGCATTTAATTCAACTGTAAATATTAATCACCGGTTTAAACATTATACAGTGAGAATTTTAGATAAAATTTCAGTCAACAGAGACTTTTACAGGCTGCGGATATATTGATTCATACTCGAAAATAAATCAATCAGTCAGTTAAGTGCCATACGTGATACACGCTTGGGCGATCATGTCTCGAAAGAGACATGACTGACTGGGCAGAAGATTATCTCATAGTAGGTTAAAATTGCTTTCCTGCGGTAGACTGGTTGCCAGCCAAGGCTATAGAACCCAGTCTGTCCTGCCATTTAACTCATAGCTGGAGGGAGAAGTGATAGATTATATTACATTATTATATTAAGTATTATTAGTGAGGGATCAGTTTATTACTTCATAACAATAGAAAACCAATACCCCACTTTATGCACAGTAGAAGTTTTAATTGTTTCCAACTATTATATTCAGTCAGTCGGTAAAGTCCCATAAGTGATACACACTTTCGACGATCATGTCTCGAAAGAGACATGACTGACTAGAAAGAAGATTATCCCGCAGTAGGTTGCCATTGCTTTCTGCAGTAGACTGGTTGCTAGCCAAGGCTATAGAATCCAATCTGTCCTGTTATTTAACCCATAACTGGAGGGAAGAGACGGATTAATTCCTTTCCCAAGGGTATTTGCCCGTATGTGAATGGGATTCTAACTCGTCCCTCCGACTTCTCGTTCCGATAACCACTGCATCACCCCGCACATCTCAACAAATAAACATTCGGAAAAACAGGGAATCAAAAATGGACAAAAGATACAAAAGAAAAAAGAGTAAACGATATGAAGAAAAAGTAAAAGGAAAAAAAAAGTTAAAAGACAGAAAAAATAGAATGAAAACGAAAAACAATAAAAAAGAAAAAGAAGAAACAAAAGAGGAAAGAATGAAATTAAAAAGAAAAAGGAAATAAAAGAAAAAGAAAAGAGAGAAAAAGAATAAAAGAAAAAGAAAAGAGAGAAAAAGAATAAAAGAAAAAGAAAAGAAAACGTAAGAGGAAAGAATAAAATGCAAAAGAGTGAAAAAAAAGCAGGCAAACAAAGAAAACGAAAAAGAAAAGAATGAGGGAAGAAAAAAGAAAGTCAAAGAAAAAAAAATCAAAAGAAGGAATAGAAAGAAAAGTAAAACGGCAAAAAAAAAAACGAATAAAGAAAGAATAACATTAAAAAAGAAAGCAAGTAGAAAAGAAAAGAAACAGAAAAATAAGAGAGAAAAAGAAACAAATATTAAAAGATAAAGAAAAAGAATGAAAAGAAGATGAAAAAAAAAGCAGATGAGAAAATAAAGAATAAGAGCAAAATAAAAAGAAAGAAAAAGGAAAAAAATTCAGATCTTATTTTTAGCTCAAGGATAAATAGATAATCATTTGTCATTGCATTGTAATTAAAATCTGAATTCTGTCGTTCTATTTTGACAGTATGATTAAACCAAAATAATTATACGCTTAATCACTTTATATATTTTATATGGATTAAAAATTATACGGGTTTTCGATAATGTCCCTTTCTATTTGAATAAAACATTAAAATTGTACAAAATTAATTACCGAATAAAATTTGACTAAAATTTATTGGACTATTAATAGATTTTTACGTGGCAGATTCTATTATTCAAACTCAAAATACATCATGAAATATTTGCAATGTTTCATGTGAAAATTTGCATAGCTAAAGTCTGGACCGACTTTAATAAAATAGATGTAATCTAGAAATCTGATCTCTCAGACAATTTGAAGCGAAGGTTCTTTCGGGATATTGGAAATGCGGTGTTAATGTCTGGTGCTTAGACATTATCAAAAACCTAGATCCTAAACTTGATGGAACATACATTTGGATTATCACGCTGTTTTTAGTAAAGTATGCAGGTTTGATTTTTAAACCCCTTAGAACTAATTATTTGTCCTTTGTAGAAAATAGGGGTAAAAGAGCATTGACGCGACACGACGAGAGAAAACAGGACAACACCAAACTTGAGTGGAAAAAGGGAAACAGAAAAGGAAGAAAATTGGGTTTAAAAAATAGTTGCAAAAAAAAGGTGGTTTTTACGAAGACTTCACTGGAAGCAGTATAGTTCATACTGTTAACAGTTCTTCTCATTTTTTGTCGCGATGTCAGAATATATTCGTGTTCAGTTTTCTGATGCGTTGCTGCAACTGTTGGGATATCGTCGATCCTGTGTTTGTCTTCTTGGCCGCTTTATTTTCGGACGCCACGTGGCTGCTGGTTGAATTTTACGGAGCTAAATTTGTCCGTATTGACTCGTCAGTGTGGCAGGAAAAAAGAGAAATATGATAGGCTGCTTTCGCCCAAACCAGGGGCCGGTAATAACGACCCCTACAACTGGAGACAATTCATTCATCTATAAAATATTTCCAATACTATACATATAATGTCTTGGAGACAACATCCAACTAAAATCACAGCTCTATGGACCCATCCCTGATATTTCTACAATCTTATGTGAACGCAGAACGCAGAGGGCACTACTGGCAAAATAAAAACTAACAAAGGATCTCCTGCTGTGGATACCAAGCGAAAGGTCGGCTAGTCTCCTAGCAACCACCCACATTGACCAGCAATGTTATGAAACAGAATGGCACCCTGCTGACCTTCCGACCCTGATGCAAGGCAGTGACGGTTGGCGGGATAGACTCATAAAAGTACGAGATAGCTGCATTGAATGAATAAGATTATTATCTGTTATCTTTAGTCTAGGTTCTGTTAGTTTTGGTAAAGGAAGTCACAACTTCTCGATTTAGGTAGATGAACATGAAAATAATTTTGTCCAATAGTGGCAACTAAACGCGCCCCAAAATTAATGTTTGTAAGTTTTTGGAAAAAAAAAAAGAAGAGATTTCAAAATCATTTTATCTTTGCTGATACAGACCTTATTTAAGACTTTCTGCTTTTTGAAAAGATGAAGTTTGTCTTTCAGTGAAAATAGACACATAGCGAGTCTGGTGTATTGGCCTGAAGACAGCCGATGTGACCTACTGACTAACAACGACTGTTATCAACCGAAAGCCAGATCAAGCCATAGTGGATATCGTGACAATGCGGCAAGTGCAGGTGTTGATGTGACAGCCTTCAGTATACCAGTTCAATTTATTAAATCTTTACCACCCCAGGCAAGGCAGAAAATCCACTAAGGTACAAGGGATCACGTGGTGTGGAAGAGTTAGAAACAGAAACATTAATAATGAAGAGAAAGAGAAAAAATCAGGTGTACAGTGAATAGCTACTGACACTGGATTTAATGTTTTGCAGATTAAAATTGTCTGGAAAGTATGGAACCGGAAGTCAGTTCAACATGCGAAAAATGCGAGAAAAGAAACTGTTAGCATAGGACTTACGGTTACATATAACCAGTTTTACTGGAAATTGATGAGGTCTCGACGCCAGTTTTACAACTGCGCTAAAATTCATAAAGTCTAGGTACCATAAGGAGAGCTGATCCGAACAATTACCATAAAAAAGAACTTATAAAAAAAGCACAGAGAATGCAACATTGGGGAAGGTAAGTAAGTGAATGAAGCCGATTTGCCATATGAGGACCAATAATATTGCTGATTCTTCTTTGGATGTTAAGAAGAAGCCCAGTGTGAATAGCAGGGGCACCGGACCGGATGTGGCAGCAATATTCTAGGCATCGAGGAATAGTAGACTTATCGTTCGGCAACATTTCAAAAAGCATCAAGGAAACCACCTTTGGAACAAAAGTGTGCCTCTACCGGTTCAGCCACGGAGCCAGCCTGACAGGGAAATATTTGATATTTGATCAGCAATATTTACTGAATTATCAAGTGAATAAATTAAAGGAGAATAATTTAGATTTGACAATTAAAAAGAAAAGAAATCTAGCAAATAGACATCCACATACGTTGTTGGCATTTATCTTATTTCTAAATTACGGTATATTTAAAAAATCAGTTGACAGTGACAAGTCCTGCAAGAATAAAGGAAAATATGTTCAACTTGTACAGCGAGAATATTTTGAGGACCCTAGATGATACTCCAGGATTTGTTATTGGAGGCCACAACTTGAACAACATAAGGTATGCAGATAATACAGTGCAGATTGCTGACACGGAAAAGAAACTACAAGACCTCCTACAGAAGGCAGCAGTGGAGAGTGACAAAAAAGGACTACAAATAAACTTTAAGAAAACTGAATGCATGGTCATCAGCAAAAGGTGCAACCCAAAATGCCAAATACAGGAGGGGGATACCAGAATCAAGCAAGTACAAAATTTTAAATACCTAGGAAGTGTTCAGATGGAAAGTGTGACACATAGATCCGAAAGTGAATTGGTATGGCAAAGAACGCGTTCCAGAAGATGAGTAAAGTACTAACACACAGGAAAATTTCACTAGAAACAAAGAAAAGAGTGCTGGATTGCTATGTGATGACAGTTCTTCAATATGGCAGTGAATGCTGGACAATATCATCGAAAATGAGGACAAAACTTGAAGCAGCGGAAAGGATGCTGCGGATATCGTGGACTGAGCATGCAAGCAACGATGAGTTGTTGGAAAGAATGGAAATGAAAAGGAAATTAATACTGAGCATCAGGAAGAGACAACTACAGTTCCTGGAACATGCAATGAGGAAGGAGGGCTTGATGAACTTGATGCTGACAGGCCAGATAGAAGGAAAAATAGACAGGGAAGGCAGCGGATAACATTTTTGCAGGGCCTGATCAGGTGGATGACGGAACGGGGGTTGCGAGGTGTAACAGGAGTAAACCTACTAAGCCACCAAGGATAGGGAGACATGGAGAACTATGATCGCCTACGTCCTTAAGGGGTAGGGCACATAAAAGAAGAAAGAAGAATATGGCGTGAATTGATTAATCAGCGATTAGCGAGAAGTCGAGTTCCGCTCGACATGATTCTTCAGTGAGTTTTTTGGTTTGGTAGCAAGCAGATGGGTGTAGGGCAGTTTTATCACCCACTGTACTTTCTCCGTTCAAGAAATGTACTAAAACCGCGATTAGTCGACATTTCCTTGTTGAAGACAATAAATTTGTTTAATGCAGATTCCATTGTAGTGTGACATTTATTATGACAAAGAAACCTTTCCACTGGTGAAAAGATGACTTTTTGACTTTCATTGAGAAATAGATTGTAGATTGTGCGTTGTGGTACAGTGGATATCGGCTTGGAACGAGAAACCGGGGAGCCGAGTTCGAATTCCAGCTGAATCCATTGTATTCTTACGCGCAAATACCCTTGGGAAAGGTATTAATCCGTCTCTTCCTTCCAGTTATGGGGTAAATAGCAGGACAGATTGGGTTCTATAGCCTTGGTCGGCAACCAGTCTACCGCAGAAAGCAATGGCAACCTACTGCGGGATAATCTTCTGCCCAGTCAGAGACATGATCGCCCAAGCGTGTATCACGTATGGCACCTAAACTGACTGAGAAATAGAGAAAGTGCGAGTCCGATGTATTTGGCCTGAAGAGAGCCGATGAAACCCACTGCAAAGCAACGATATTCGGTGAACGCATGTTCGATCCATAGTGGATGTCGTGTCGATGCAACAAGGGTAGGTTTCGAAATGGCGAGGTATTCCAAAACCTTGATTATTTTTGGCGGTTAATTCATTGTCAATGCCTCATTTATTGTTATGTTTTAATACTGGCTTCATTCTTTTGATTTCTTTGTCTTTGTCTTTCAGTCTTTCTTCTCTTTTCTTTCCTCTTACGTTTTCTTTTTCTTTTATTCTTTTTTCTCTCTTTATTTTTCTTTTTTTCTTTGTCTTTTTAATTTTATTCTTTCTTCTTTTCTTTCTTCTTTTGCTTTCTTATTGTTTTTCGTTTTCATTCTATTTTATTTTTCTTTCTTTTAACTTTTTCTTTCCTTTTACTTTTTCATCATATCGTTTACTCTTTTTTCTTTTGTTATCTCTTTTTTATTTTGTTTCCTTTGTCCATTTTTGATTCCCTGCTTTCCCCGAATGCTTATTTGTTGAGATGTGTCTGGTGGTGCAGTGGTTATCGGCTCGGAACGAGAAGTCAGAGAGACGAGTTAGAATTCCGTTCACTTACGGGCAAATACCCTTGGGAAAGGTATTTATCCGTCTCTTCCCTCCAGTTATGGGTTAAATAACAGGACAGATTGTGGTCTATAGCCTTCGTCGGCAGCCAGTCTACCGCAGAAAGCAATGGCAAGCTACTGTGGAACAATCTTCTGCCCAGACAGTCATGTCTCTTTCGAGCCTGTATCACGTATGGCGCTTAACTGACGTTTCATTTAATTTGTTTTCCATATTTTCCGATAGAAATCTTCAAGCTGATTGAATAAGATACGCGGATGATGGTGGATTCAAGGGAACTTTTAGCCAATATAGCAAGGGAAATTAGGATCAAAAAGCTGAGTCGTCAACTGGAAGAAGACAGAATTTCTAGCGGTCAGCAAAGGAGACAACCACTGACTTCAGCTTTGAATTGCAGATATCAGAATAGAGCAAGAATAATCTGTTTGAGCAGAGTATAGCAACATTTCTTGCATTCATTTGCGCACAAATATCCTTGGGAAATGTATTTATCAGTCTTCCCTCCAGTTTTGGGTTAATAACAGGACAGATTGTGTTCTATAGCTTTGGCTCGCAACCAGTCTACCGTAGAAAGCAATGGCAATCTATTGCTGGGATCTTCTGCCCAGTCAGTCATGTCTCTTTAGAGACATGATCGCCCAAAGCGTGTATCACGGATGGCACTTAACTAACAGAATATAATAGTTGGAAACATAATTAAAACTTCTACTGGCATTATGTGGGGAATCGGTTTTCTGTTATTATGAAGTAATAAACTGATCCCCCACTAATTATATTAGATATAAAAATGTAATTTCATCTATTTCTTCTCCCTCAAGTTATGGGTTAAATAATAGAACAGATTTGGTTTTATAGCCTTGGTTGGCAACCAGTCTACCACAGAAAGCAATGGCAACCTACTGCGGGATAATCTTCTCTTTCGAGACATGTTCGCTCATAACTTGTATCACGTATAGCCCTTAACTGAGCTTGTGTAAACAGATATCTGGAAAAAAAAGAGAAAATTTATTAAGAGCAACATAGGACAGGTAATGAAGTGACCCCACACATAGAAGAAGAAGAACATTTGCCTGATACAGGAAACTGGGTGGAAAGGCTGAGTCTCGAAAAAAAAAAGAAATCCTCTCTACCAAAATACATCAATAAAACTTGATATCTTACAAAAAATACATATTCTATTCATACGAACATGTCCGAAAAATCTTGGCATTAATTAACCAATTGAGGTTGATAAGCCATAAAATCTTCTCATATAGGTTCTACCGTTTTACCGTTGAAATAGTTAAATATAACCCACATTTTTACTCTAACAGTTTCTTTTCTCGCATTGTCGAACTCACTTCCCTTTGTGAAAGGTATTAATCCGTCTCTTCTCCCTTCAGATATGGGTTAAATAGAAGAAGATATTGGGTTCTATAGCCTTTGTTGGCAACCAATCTACACCAGAAAGTAATGGCAACCTACTGCGGAAAAAATATTCTGCCCAGTCAGTCATGTCTCTTTCTAGACATGATCGGCTTAGCGTGTATCATGTATGGCACTTAACAGACTGACTGTAGTAAAAGACGGCGTAAAATATGACACAGAATTTCAAAAGTGCATCTTTCGAAATGTGATTGACTTCTTTTATAAAACATTTATAACGTAGTGATAGACTTCTTTTGTAAAGCATTTAAATTCTTGTAAATATCTGAACGTTCAAATAAAACACCGTTACAAGAGCGTTCTTAAAAAGAAAAACGGTAAAAGGTAAAATCAGTTATTAAAGATCGGCTGAAGCCACCACTCATGGTAGAAACCTGGGTAGCGAAATAACTCGTTTAAAAAAGAATATATATATATATATATATATATATATAGTCATCCGCAGACAGATCTGTTTCGCAGCTCATTAGTATGGTTAGATTCCGATTGCTTTTTAACCCAGGATTGAAATCCGAGCGCATTGGCGTCAGTCGGTGATTCTACCTCTGAGCTATGGGCGCTCGGTAGAACGGGGCACACTTTTTAGCGTGTATATTATCATTATACACGCCCAATAGCTGAGAGTGTTTTAATTTATTGCTGAATGAACGATGCGTAGATGCTAAAGTAGCTACTGTTTTCAAAGTCTACCATTCTTCCAGAGTGCTCAATCAGGGTGTGAGAGCGTAAATATATATATTAATCGTTTCACCCCAAGCAAGGCGGTGATGCCACTAACGCGCAGAGGGCTACATAAGAGAAAAAAATTAGATAGGAGGAGAGTAAAGAGAAAGACGAACCAGTTACAGGGGGTGTCAGAGAAGGGAGCAAGAGAAGGATAGGAATACAGGTGAGATGACAGTTGCAAAGGTAGAGAGAAAGGAAAAGATATAAAGGGTGATGTAGAAAGAACTGGAGTCAAGTGGTTAAGAGATGGGTATTGACATCGACATATTGTTATTATTATATAAGATTTATTATAATTAACTTTTTACTGATTAGTCTACGTTTATAATTTGACAAATGACGATATCAAGATTGAAATTTTCGTGGAAATCTTTTTGGACGAAAACAAAGTTGTGAAGAGAACTGCGAATTCAGCTGATGCTGATTTTATGAAATGTCAGAATTTTTCCAAGGATGAGGAAAAAACAAAAAAGGATAATGGAAATTCCATGGATGAAGCAAGGAAGAAACAAGAACGTCTTAAAGAAAATGGCAACAGAAAGTGCGTTTATACTCAGTAGCGGAATCTTCCACGGAAGGATAATTATGATATCCTGGAAAAATTTTACTTTGTCATACTACAAATGATAGTAACGTCTTAATAAATAAAATAAATTAATAAAATTCCAAAAGAATTGTTTTCATTATTATTATTATTATTATGTCATTTTTCATCATATTTCGATTTCTGCTTTGGTCTCACTACCAACCAAGTCTGCGGGGAGACCTAAGGCAGGTAGTGGCGTGTTGTTATGGCTCCATTTCATGTTTTTCTATCTTCCCTATCATCTCCAGCATTACATAGATAAAGTTTTCCTTAGTGTGTGGGCTGTACTTAATAAGACAATTTTTTGTATATCTCTTAAGCTGGGGTTTCCAGGGATTCTTTCAATGTGTTGTTTTGTTCCATTTTTTATCATTCCAAATGCACCTACTATCACTGGCACAACTCTTGTTTTCAATTTCCACATTTTTTCTATTTCAATTTCCAGGTCTTTATATTTTGACAGTTTTTCAAATTCCTTGATTGCTATGTTACAATCCGCTGGACAAGCCATATCAATTAATAGACAAGTTTTCTCCTTCTGGTTTTTAACAATAATGTCTGGCCTGTTTGCTTCAATTTTTCTGTCTGTGTAGATGGTGTAATCCCATAGAATGGTTACATCTTCTATTTCTGTAACCGGTGCTGGATGATGTTCATACCAGTGTTTGTTTACAGCTTTTCCATAATGTTTGCACATTGTCCAATGTAAATATTGCCCAACTCTATCGTGGCGATTTTTATATTCGTTTGGGGCAAGCACAGGACAGCCTGAGATTAGGTGGTCTATTGTTTCTTGGTGTTTATCACAAAACCTGCATTTTGGATCCATATTATTATGCATAATATTTGCCTGAAAGTTTCTCGTGAAAAGACTTTGGTCTTGTGCTGCAAGTATAAATCCTTCAGTTTCAGACTTTAATCCAGATGCACGTAACCATCGATGAGTATTAACTTTGTCAACATTGGATTTATTGGCACGTACTGGATATTGGCCATGCAGAGGTTTGTCTTGCCAGCGCTGTTTCATCTTTTCAAGAGCTTTATCTTTGGCTTTCATTTTCATATTTTTTGCCGCAATAGTTGGTTCTTGGCTTCTGTTTTGCTTTTCTACAGAATCTATTAACTGTAAATCTTGTTTGTATTTACTGCCTTCTTTTATTATTGAATATTTTTTCTTTCTTTCTTCATGTTGCCTTACTAATTGTATCATCCAATCCTTTGTTGTTTCTATGTATGTTAGTAAGCCAATAATTGTTGTCTTGTATGACAATTCCAGCTGAATAAGACCCCTTCCACCTTCTTTACGGGGTATGTATAGACGGTCTACATCAGCCTTTGGATGATGCATCTTATGCTTAGAAAGAAGCTTTCTTGTTTTAGCATCCATTCGCCTGATGTCGTTTAGAGTCCAGTTTAAGATGTTAAAGCTATATTGGACAACTGGGATTGCAAGGCTATTAATGGCCATAACTCTGTTCTGTGAATTTAATTCAGTTTTTAATATCATTCGTAGCCTTCTATAGTACTCTTTACGCACTATTTCTTTCATTTTTTTATGGTGAATGTTTTCGCTCTCATTTACACCTAGGTATTTATAAGCTTCTTCTGGTTTCAATTCTTTTATTGTTACAGCAGGGTCTAGGCTAATTGAGGATGTTTCTTGTATTGATCCACGTAAAACTGTAGCTTTAGCACATTTATTCAAATTAAATTTCATTCCAATGTCTTCGCTGAAGCATTTTACAGTTTGCAGAAGACCTTCCAGCTCATTATCATTCTTAGCATATAACTTTAAGTCATCCATGTAAAATAGATGGCTTATTTTCTTTTGGCCTATTTTATAACCACATTCTGTCTTATTAAGTTGACTGGTTAGTGCTATTAATGATATGCAGAATAGTAAGGGAGATAAAGAATCACCTTGAAATATACCTCTTTTGATGTTTATTTCATCAGACTTATAGGTTCCATTTATATGATTGAGGTAAAGGGTTGTTTTCCATATAGACATGCACTGTTTGATGAAATTGATGATGACGGGCGATATCTTGTATATATTTAAAGTCTTTAAAATCCAGTCATGTGGCACATTATCGAATGCCTTTCGGTAGTTTATCCAGGCAGTACTAAGATTTTCCTTAGTACTGTAGCAGTTTTCCAGGATCATTTTGTTAATTAGCAATTGGTCTTTACAACCATAACAGCCACGTTTGCACCCTTTTTGTTCAAGCGGTATCATGTCATTTCTTTCTAAGAATAAATATGTCTGTTTTGTTAAAATAGATTTTAATAGTTTATATGTTGTCGGAAGACATGTAATTGGTCTGTAGTTTTTCGGGTTGTTTGTTTCACCATTCTTGGGTAGAAGAAATGTAATTCCTTTGGTCATCCATGCAGGAATATTAGTGGGATCGTCAACCATTTCTTGAACTTCTTTGGCTATTTTTTTATGTGCTGCATTTAAATAATATAGCAAAAAGTTAGGAATTTTATCTATACCTGGGAATTTCTAGTTGTGTGCTTTTTTTAGTGCAAATTTAACATCGTCTTCTGTAATTCCAGACCATGTCTGTTCGGGTTTATTTTTCATTCGTTCTATCTCCTGCTTAATCCAATGTACTTCCTTGCTAAGTTCTTTAGGGCAAGCCCATATCTTTTCCCAGAACTGTGTGACTTCTTCCATTCTGGGGGGTACTGTCACTTCAATTCTTTTTTTACCTATTTCCCTGTAAAATCTCTTTGTATCAGTCTGAAAAATCTTGTTTTCTCTGTAAAATCTTCTTCTTCTTCTTCTTCTTCTTCTTATTATTATTATTATTATTATTAAATAATTTAATAATATTTAAAGTTTTAGAAATAATTTAAGAATCTTCAAAGAATTGATTGCGAGTAGACTTTTTAGTTAAGAACTGATGATTATATTGCCTATCTAAAATTGAAAAGGTTAATAAAAATCGTTTTATTATTTATCGAAAAATTTTTTCTTTAGAGTTTAATGTCCTTAATAGTTATTATTTATTCCAGCAATTAAAAGCTTATCAAATTAAATTATAATATCAGAGTTTTATTGCATTTTTTATTTTACTCTTCAAAAAAGATTTTCGTATAATGATTGCAAATTTAAGAAAAAAAAAGATTATTTATATTCCCCAATGAGTCCTGCGTTGAACAAATAAAACAAAAGTTAGCCATCAATATAACATTTATTAAGATTCCATGGATTTACGTGGAAGGGGGGGGGGTAACAGAGGTAAAAAAAATAATTTTTCAAGATTTTTGAAAAATAATTATTTCAAAAACAATTTCATTTATTTGCGAATGAGTACTGATAGTTTCATTAAAATCCGACAATTATTTGATTTTTGCGAGAATTTCAAAACTAATATGTTTGTCACCGAAAAACAGTAGGTGATGCAATCATTACGTTTCCATTGAAAAACAGTCGTAACGTTTTTTTAGGCTCTAACTCAAATCAAAACAAAACTTTCTGACAAAATTTCGAAAATGTTAGAATGGATTCAAAAATTTCATAAAATAATTAAAGTTATTTAAAGGCCCCTGTGTCCATTGTAAACAGAAAAGACCAACTGAGTAGTGGTCAAGGGTGTAAAAGAGGCCAGAAATTTCGTTATTAGGTTACGGTATACGACAACAAACCTCCCTATTTTTACTAACAGTATTGTGGTGCATTGGATATCAACTCGGAACGAGAAATCGGGGAGCCGAGTTCGAATCCCAGTTGAATTCCTTGCATTCACTTACGCGCAAATACCTTTGGGAAAGGTATTAATCCGTCTATTCCTTCCAGTTATGGGTTAAATAACAGGACAGATTGGGTTCTATAGCCTTGGTCGGCAACCAGTCTACCGCAGAAAGCAATGGCAACCGACTGCGGGATAATCTTCTGTCCAGTCAGTCATGTCTCTTTCGAGACATGATCGCCCAAGCGTGTATCACGTTTGGCACTTAACTGACTGACATACACATATGCACACAGTTTAAGCTGCTGCTGCTTCTACGGTGATGCTCTAGACTTTTTCCTCCTAATCTCTTACTCTTTACTACCCTTCTGTTTGGCAAAGGTGAGAGAAAGGCTGAGGAGAGTAGCGTTTAAAAAGATAGAGGGGACGCAAAAGCTCGTATAGAGAGTAAGTGTCGTAACGGACGGACGAACTAAGTAACTAATGAAGGAAGGAACAAGTACAATTATAATATAATAATTATGAAAAGCAGATGAATTAACTTAGACACATAATTAGGATGGAGGGCATGGAAAACTTAACACTCAAAGGAATGTAAGATAGGGAAGGAAACGAACCAGTTACATAATGAGCATGTGTGAATAAATGGTGGGTCAGAGAGGAGGAGTTGACCTTAGCAAAGGGAGAAAAGTGTTAAGAGCCACAAGGGGTCGGAAGATGTAGAGAGGCCTGATCATCCCGTGTCTTTTGAACAAGACTAGAATCCTATCACTTGTTTCCTGTTTGGGGTTTTTAGCCCCTTCTGGTCCTGGTTATGACGAAAAACAACTTCCGGCAGCAAGACCTCTGATTGGGAGGGTTTGAGGAACCTGGGACCACATCTTAATAGCTGTTCACAGGTTCACTCTGACCTGGAGTAATAGCACTTGTTAGGGTCCCAGCTATGGCTAAATAATTCACCCCCAAAATTTGATCAAAACACAATGAAAGTATAATTATAGATTTTTATAGTAAAAATACCAGCCATACGTTTAAAAAGAATTACCACTAATATATCTAAGTCTCGACAAAAACCTTCTCTAATAAAATACGTCAATGAAACGTGATCTGCAAATACATATTCTATTCATACGAACCTACCCTAAAAATATGGTCGGTATTAAGTAACCCATTGAGGTTGATAAGACTTAAAGTATTAAGTATTTTCATTGTTGTTCACTTCCAGTAGCCTCTGGCATCTAAGACGCATTGTAGGCTTGTTTGAAGCGAATTGATTAAAAAAGAAAAGAGTCCCGAGGGAAGAATGTAATATATTACCTTGAACGTCAGAGGTAACTGACAAGTACATCCGGCCGTGGATGATGTCAACAAATGCAAAATCAAAAGATAAAAGACAAACGACAAATGGCTTGAAAGACGATGGTCAGCAAGAGTATAACTGACAGATGTATCCGGCCATAGATAAAAGTCAACCAAGGGCAAGGGCAAGCGTGGTTGATAGATATATCCGGCCATACATGACAAAAGGATAAAGCGACAACCAATGAAACAAAAAAAAAAATACATGGGAGTTTTAAAACTATATAAAATCTACAATGTTTGGCTGAAGACAGAGAACACCGGCTGGCTTTCGACTCCCGGAGGCCTCTTCGTGTGCGCGACTCTCTCCGGTTGCCCTCCTGCTTCACACAAACGACACCGACGAAGAATAAAAATATAAGATTGTATTTTTATATACACATGTTCCTCGTTATTTGTTCAGATCCAGCAGCAGTTTATAACAAGTGAATCCTAATTATAAGTGGAATGTAAAAGCAATGAAAAACATAATTCACCTTCCTTCCTGATCAACACAAGCGTCACCGACGAAGAATAAAAATATAAGATTGTATTTTTATATATACGTGTTCCTCGTTGTTTGTTCAGATCCAGCAACAGTTTATAACAAGTGAATCCTAATTATAAGTGGATTGTAAAAGCAATGAAAAACATAATTCACCTGCCTTCCTGATCAACACAAGCGTCACCGACGAAGAATAAAAATATAAGATTGTATTTTTATATATACGTGTTGCTCGTTGTTTGTCGAGATCCAGTAGCGTAATATACTACAAGAAAAAGAAAAAAAAGAGAAAAAAATGAAGAAAATGAAGGAAAAAGGGAAAAGAAAAAGAAAAAGAAGACGAAGGGGTATTTAAACTTTTCAAATTTAATATAAATAAAATGTTAGCAATTAGCTTTTTAAAATGATCTATAGAATTTTATTTTTTTCAGATATTATAAATCAATTTATATTAGTAATTTTTAAAATTGAAATCGTGGAAACTTTATTTTCCATAAATTTCTAGTCATATTTCTGGTGACGATTATCTTTCAATTTTCACCGAACAGAAATCCAGGTAAAAGTATGACATCGAAACTGAAACAAAATTGTTATAATTCATCCCAAAATAGTACGATTTATCGAGCGAATTAAAAGGCCAGAGAAGAGAAGAAATGAAATCTTATTGATGCTTCAACTGGTGTTGGTAACATTTTTTCCCATGTTGATGATCAAAATGAAGAAAATTTTCAAATAATCAATAAAAATGTCTTTTTATTTGAAGAGATAACATTTTAATGCCTTCGAGAATTAAAATAACTGGAAGTTGGAAAATTAACAAATGAGAATTTAATTGAGTACAAATTTTATAAACTATTTTAAATTTATTTTTCAGGGGAGTTGGCACCGTTTCATTTTCAGACGATAAGCAGACACTCGTTTGTTAGAATCAGGATTTAGAATGCTGGAGAAAAATAGTCTTTCTGCCCAATTTTCCATATCAGGTAGTTGTTCTTGTTCCATGTGTGGCGTAACTTTATCACCTGTTTTATGTAGTTCTTATGAAATTTATAATAGTGGTGTAATACCAGATGACCTCAGCAAGTCGATCTTCATATCGCTGCCTACGAAGCCAGGAGCAAACGAGTGTGAACTCCACAGAACCATCAATTTAATGAGGCATATAACAAAACTGATCATCCGAATCCTGATGAATAGAGCGAGAAGCAGAATCAGGCCAGGGATAGAACAAGAACAGTGCGGTTTCGTCAATGACACTGGAACAAGGAACGCCATATTTATTATCAGGATGATCTCTGAAGGGGCAATAACAATAACGGACTTATACTTGTGCTTTATTGATTATGCGAAGGCGTTTGACAAAATACACCACAAAGAATTGATGGAGATGCTCGGCAGCCTCGACATATTTGGGAAAGATCTAAGAGTAATCAAGAATCTCTACTGGCAGTAAACTGCCTGTATACGGACAGGTAACGAATTCAGCAGTTATACTAAGATTGGAAGGGGCGTAAGACAAGGATGCGTCTTTTCACCAGATCTATTCAACTTAGGCAGCAAGACTATTCTGAGAACCCTAGAAGTTATGCCAGGATTCGTCATCGGAGGCCACAATTTAAACAATATAAGGTACGCAGATGATACAGTGCTGATAGCAGACACAGAAAGGAAACTACAATACCTCCTACAGAAGGTAGCGGTGGAGAGTGACAAAAAAGGACTACAAATAAACTTCAAGAAAACTGAATGCATGGTCATCAGCAAAAGGTGCAACCCAAAATGCCAATTACAGGTGAGGAACTCTAAAATCAAGCAGGTACAGAAATTTAAATACCTAGGAAGTGTTATAACAGAAAACGGAAAGTGCGACACTGAGATCCGAAGGCGAATTGGCATAGCGAAAGAACCATTCCAGAAGTTGAGTAAAGTATTAAGAAACAAGACAATTTTGCTAGTGCTGGATTGCTATGTGTTGTCAGTTCTTCAATACGGCAGTGAATGCTGGATAATATCATCAAAGATGAAGGAAAAACTTAAAGCAACTGAAATGTGGTTCTACAGAAGGATGCGGCGGATATCATGGATCGAGCATGTGAGCAATGATGAGGTCTTAGAAATAATGGAAACAAAAAGGAAATGAATACTGAGTATCAGGAAGAGACAGCTGAAGTTACTGGGACATGCAATGAGGAAGGACGGCTTGGAGAACTTGATACTAACAGGCCAGGTAGAGGGAAGGAAAGATAGGGGAAAGCAGCGGATAACATTTAAAGGACCTGATCAGGTGGATGACGGAACGAGGGTTGCATGGTGTTAGAAGAAAAAGTGTGCTAAGAGCCATCAGGGATAGGGAGACGTGGAGAGCCATGATCGCCTACGTCCAGAAAGGACATGGCACATAAAAGAAGAAAAAAAAGAATAAATTTTTATTTTTTTCAGACATCTGTTTACACAAGCTGAATCTTTTTCTTTTTCTTTTTTTCTTGCTCAGATATCCATTTACTCAAGCTCATTATTCTTTCTATGTGCCATGTCCCTTCCGGACATTAGCGATCATGGCTTTCCACATTTTCCAATCTTTTGTAGCACTTAATAAATTTTCTCTTTTGATTGTTGATTATGATCATGATGATTGTAAGCATTTCCGGTCCCAATTTCTGTCCCACTTCCGGTGCCACTTAAGTTTTGGGGAAATTACAGAATTTCGACTACTCCTATTATTTTCGTTTGTGTTTTGATACTGAAAGAGTTTTCGATGAATGTCATTATTTGAATAAAGGTCGATAGCATTCGTTGTATTTGAAATTTATCCCACTTCAGAGCAATATCAACAAAATAGTTCAATATCAATCACTGATGAAAAGTTCGCAATTTCCCCAACACTTTATTGTGTTCTTATATGTTAACTAAATAAAAGCTTTAAAACTATTTTTCTTTCTGTACAATGTCAAAGAGTCACTCAAAGTAGATGATTACATCGTAAGTGGTAATACTCTAAGCAAGGTCATAGTGACATCAAGAGACCAGAGGCTGAAGTGTCAGGAGCTGGTTAAATTTTCTTTTTTTCGGCCTTGTGTCTTTCTTAACCGAACTCCCTACGGCTTACAAGTTTTATGTTGAATATTCATCAGAAGGGTTTTCATCAGAAGGTTTGTTATCGGCAATTAGAATGTATGGATTACTGTAGAAGAGTGGAATAATAAAATATGCACTTTGAATGTAAAATAGAAATTTATTAAAAGGAGGAATATAGAAATAAATGTTCATTGAGAAAGTTACGAGTAGAGTTCGTGTTCAATGATAAAGTTGTTTCTAGCAGTAATCGTTGAGATAGAAATAAGGAGAAAAAGAGAGAGGGGACAATGTAGGGGTCACTTGAAGTTGAGAGTTACATCTTAGATGTGTGTCAGCAACCGCCTCCTCTGAAATGACCTCTGTGACCGGTTAGAGACCATCCTTAAATATTGAATAGTCATGTGAGGTGGATCAGAAATGATGTTTTTCTTTAGCTATGATAAAACCGTTTCTCCGACGTATTTTGAATTTTGCGAGTTTATGACCAATCAGGATCCAGAGTTCCGCTACAGGTCCGTAAGAGGAATTTGATATTTATTTATTTTTGGTTTACCTTCGGAACTTCTGCGTGGAGCCCAGATGCGCAAAGACCAGTTTTGGTCATTTGCTTTATAGATCTCTGAGGGCAAACATCCGGTCCCTCGCTTGCTCGGTATCACCACAAGTCCACTGGAAGTGAAAGAGAAGAAAAAATCTTACGAAAGAACCGAAAGCCAATCTTAAACAAGATACAAGGGATAAACCTCTACTCCTGTTCAGAAGACCGGGAAGGTGGTATGTGAAAAGAGGAATAGACAAACCTATTTATTCCTGTTACAAACAATATTTTTTGATCATTATATATATATATATATTTTTTAATTTTGTTATTACAATGGTTTGTAAAAGCATAATATCACTACACAAAAATTTTTGTTTCAGAACAAAACTGATCCTCTTCAGGTGATATGTTAAAATAAATAGTGAATATATATATAGAGAGAGAGAGAGAGAGAGAGAGAGAGAGAGAGAGAGAGAGAAAGTGAGAAAGTTGGAGTTTGAGTTTAGTTTAATGTCATATCAACCTCTGTGGACTATTTAAAGCCAAAAAGGTAGGGTTTTAAGATATTTGTTAATGTTCAGTTATAACGAGAAGGTTGATTTAGTTATATTTTGATGAAATTTTTATTCTTATTATTTTTTATTTTAGAAAACTTCTAGTTTTGTATTCAAAAATGTATTATCGCAAGAATTTTTTCCTTTAAAAAAGTATTGTTGGTAATATTTCTCATTCAAAAAGCTATATTTTTCTATAAAGGTCTATTTTTATCCTTTCATAGTGTTTTGACCCCAGTTTGGACATAAACTATTTGACCATAGTTAGGACCCTTACAGGTGCTACCACCCCGGGTCTGAGTGGACCTGGGAACAACAGCAATTAAGAGGTAACTCCATGCTCCTCACAACCTCCCAATCAGAGACCTTGCTGCCGGATGCAGTTTATTGTCAAACCTAGGACTAGAGAGAGAGAGAGAGAGAGAGAGAGAGAGAGAGAGAGAGAGAGAGAGAGAGAGAGATCGCTGCTTTCTCGCCACCGTACCGCATCCTTACTCAATCGAGTGTTACCAGTGATGAAAAGTGGGTTCTGTACGAAACTCCCAAGCATTCCAGACATTGGTTGTCTCCTCAGGATGCTGTCCATCACACCGCAAGACCGCCTATGCACCCACGCAAGATTATGCTTTGTGTCTGGTGGACAGGTCGTCAAGTGGTTTATTATGAACTGCTACCACTAGAGACCTAGACTCGCAGCAATTGAAACCTGTGCAACATGCATTGCGCCAGAAGGAGCCAGCACTGGTGAATCGCAAAGTTGTGCTTTTCCTCCATGAAAACGCCAGGCCGCATCTCACGCGAGTGGTCAGGGATACCATACAGTAACTTGGGTGGGAGACTGTGTGCCATCCACCTTATTCACCTGACCTTGCGCCATCCGATTACCACCTCTTCCACTCCCTGGATAAACATCTTCTTGGGAAATCCTTCACCACTGAAGCAGACTTACGCAAAGCCCTCACGGACTTCTTTGCGTCAAAAACCCCCGAGTTCTACCGCAAGGAAATTGAACAGCTGGAGACACGTTGGCAGAAGGTACTGGATGCCGATGGCGATTACTTCAAAGACTAAATATAAGTTATACAAACTGTGAAGCGTTTTATTTTTTCCTTTAAAAACGGACAGAATTTTTTGGTTACCTTATATATATATATATATATATATATATAACATAGTACACTTGGTATACAATCCAGGTAAATTCCGATAGAGACGAACTCAAGGGAACACAATGTTAAATTCATTTATTTAATTTAACAGAGTAATATAATTTATAAAAGATTTTAGATTATTACAATGGGTAATACATATTGCAGGATGTGCGTTGTGGTGCAGTGGATATCGGCTCGGAACGAGAAATCGGGAGCCTAGTTCGAATTCCAGCTGAATTCATTGCATTCACTTACGCGTAAATACCCTTGGGAAAGGTATTAATCCCTCTCTTCCTTTCAGTTATGGGTTAAATAACAGGACAGATTGGGTTCTATAGCCTTAGTCAGCAACCAGTCTACCGCAGAAAGCAATGGCAACCTACTGCGGAATAATCTTCTACCCAGTCAGTCATGTCTCTTTCGAGACATGATCACCCAAGCGTGTATCACGTATGGCACATAACTGACTGAATACATATTTCACCGCGTCCTGATAAATGACCGTTACAAATGTCTATTCTAATATGGACATGTGAGTGTCTTTGTAAAACGAATAAAAGAAAAGAAATTTTTTGGAGGTGGGTATTTTGAGGACCAACTGTTTTTACCATTTGGGTCTGACGAGCTGCGATAATAACATCAGGACGCGGTGAAATATGTATTACCCATTGTAATAATCTAAAATCTTTTATAAATTATATATATATATATATATATATATATATATATATATATATATATATGTCAGCCTCCTTCTACCGAGCGCCCGTAGCTTAGTGGTATATATATATATATATATATATATATATATATATATATATATATAAAATTCCAACATGACGATGGCTCATGTGAGCCGAAAGCTTGGAACTAGCATAATAAAAAAATATCCAAATGTTGGACATTTTTTGTCTTAAATTTCACCTAAAATTAAAGCCAAAATACGATGTTTAGAACGGTTCATGATAAAACATAATAGACATTCATTGGCTCTTATATATATATTATAAACATATATTGTTAAATATAAGAGCCAATGAATGTCTATCATGTTTTATCATGAACCGTTCTAAACATCGTATTTTGGCTTTAATTTCAGGTGAAATTAAAGACAAAAAATGTCCATCATTTGGATATTTTTTTATTATGCTAGTTCCAAGCTTTTGGCTCACATGAGCCATCGTCATGTTGGAATTTTATTTTTTCCATCTCCATTTCAGCTTGGATTTTTAATCTTTTTTCCATTTCTATTCTTTTTTGCATCTCTAATTTCTTTATTTCTAATTGAAGACGTAAATTACTTTGGTCGTCTTTTCCGTCTATATTATATGAGTCTAAGAAATTTCTATTTATTAGTTCTTCTGCTACGATACTTTTAATTTCTATTTTTTTTTTCATATACGTGTTTGTATTTAATTTGAAATAGTCCGCAATTTGTAATAAATCCGATTTTTGTAAAACTTCAAATTCGCTAACACTGGCTAAACTTTAAAAAATTTTCCACGGGAAAAGGCATGTTTTCTTTTATATATATATATATATATATATATATATATATTTTACGAAAGATATTTAAATATATTTACTTTCTTTTCGCGAATTACGTATATTGAATTTATTTTGTTTGTTTTGTTTTTATTATCGAGTTAGACGAGCCCTTAATTTTTGTTGTTTATTTATTTAGTTTATTTTATCGAGTTTAATGAGCTCCTAATTTTTATTTATTTATTTATATTATCCAGAGATCCTAATTCTTGTTATTTATTTATTTTTTATATTATCGAAAGAGACGAGCTCCTAATTTTTTTTTTTTTACGATATTGTAGATCCCGGACGAGTCCCCAATTTTGTTACGTGTTAAGTGTAACAAAAGAAAAAAAAATTGATTCACCCAAACCTAGAGTTAAACCACAGACAAATATTGAATTTACAAAAACATTAAATAAAATATTTACAAACATACAGTTTTTGCATTCAAATATAAAACAGAGTGTACTACTGGCAGGTGAAGTGTTACGAAGGAGAAGGAAGGGTCAGTATCTTTACCCAGTTAAATTCGTGAAGTAGTTTAAGTGCTATACTTTTTTGGAAATCTTTAAATGTCTATATAGAGAATAATTTCCAGTAAAGTCAATGAAAAAATCAAAAATATATATTTACCCATACAGTTTCATGAGGTTCTCTTTCAGGTTTTAGTTGGTCGGCAAATTTTCTTAGAGATTCTTTCGGCTAGATATAAATCCTAGAATCATAGCCGCAGTTGATAATGTCAGTAAATCCTTTTAACAACTAACTACTCTCTTCCCAAAACCTATTTTTATAGAGGCTAACACCTAATTTGCATATTCTAGAATCCTTTAGAATTCTCTAGACTTTACTCGAATTTTCTCGGACATTCTAGCATCTTCCAAACGTTCTATTTCTAATTTCCTTATTTGTACGACTACTTCATGAATTAAAACATTTTTGTAATAACAAGTAGGACTCAATAGAATCCTTTACTACAACTTTTTAGACATTATTAATATTATTTTTATATATAAATGCATCCTCGTAACAATATATATATATGTATATATATATATATATATATATATATATATATATATGTAGTCATTCGCAGGCAGATCTGTTTTGCTGTATCACAGTTCATCAGTACGGTTAGACATCTGATTGCTTTTAACCCAGGATTGAAACCCGACTGAATTGGTGTCAGTCGGCGATTCTACCTCTGAGCTATGGGCGCTCGGTAGAAGGAGGCAGAGTTTTTAGCGTATGTATCATACGCCAGTGGCCAGAGTGCTCTAATTCATTACTGAATGAGCGATGCGTATATGCTAGAGTAGCTACTGATTTTTCAAAGTCTACCATTCTTCCAAAGTGCTCAGTCAGGGAATGAGAGCGTAAATAGTCATCCGCAGACATATCTGTTTCGCTGCATTACAGCTCATTAGTACGGTTAGACATCCGATTGCTTTTAACCCAGGATTGAAACCCGAACGAATTGGCGTCAGTCGGCTATGGGCGCTCGGTAGAAGAAGGCAGACCTTTTAGCGTATGTATCATACGCCAGTCGTCAGAGTGCTCTAATTCATTACTGAATGAGCGATGCGTAGATGCTAGAGTAGATGCTACTGTCTTTTCAAAGTCTACCATTCTTGTCTCTCAATTTCTGAGCACAGATTAACTTCATCTAGATTTTTAAATCTGTTCATATGGCCCCCATAAAATTACGTCAATTCGTCGTGATTTTTATCTGTGATAACCAACTTCTAATTAAATTGATACTAACTGAAGATGAATTATTTGAAACAGGGTAACCAGAAAAAGAAAGAAAGAAAAACAAGAAAATGAAGCGTGAGAAAAATGCTACAAAAGGAGAACAAACGGAAATAAAGACGCGTATATAAAATCTTAAGCAATTGACAGAAAGAAAATAGAAAACGAAGAGGAAATTCCTTTAAAAGAAAAAGACCAGAAGAAACCAAAGGGCAGAGAATGTTACATTTTATTTAAAAAGTAATTAAAATATAAAACCCAAATCAACACACGACGCGTTTTAGAAACATTCATTATTCTGTCAAGAGAAAAGCACAGTAATGTTTTTTATATACAATTGTAATGTTGTCTAATTAATTATGAAACAATAAGTGGAAAATCCGTCATCCTCTTCCATTAGTTAAATAATAAAATATGGGTTATTGTATCTCCAGAAGATAGTCGAGGATACCATAAGACGTGCTCTGCCACTGGTCCTAGTGGTTTCTTGACCTTCTATAGCCTTTGATTTCTTGTGTGCTTTCAGCCATATCTTTTTTGTCACTTCCTTGTATGTGGTCCATAGCCTTCTTTTTTGTATTATTTTATTGTGTGCATTTGATAACCTTTTATTCTTTGGCACTTTCTTGTGTGAATTTGATAGACTTATTTTTTGCCGAATTCTTGAATGTATTCTAAAGCCTATTATTTTGACTCAAATATAAACCAGACCAGTGCCTACTTAAAAAAAAAAAGGTAGTGTTAATTGATTGTTTTTTTTTGTCATGATAATTATTGGGATTAATAGTGGATTGTTTTCAGTTGCATTCTCCACGGTGATTTATTGAGACACAACCACTAGTTAGCTAACCGTTGACGCCTCAAGTGTTCTTCCGCCCTTTCGTAGGTATTATTTTTCATCCTACTGGGTTGCTAATAACCCGTCTCACTTGCAAGAGCATGAGTAAAGTAACCACCTTAGTAGCCGACACTCTGACGGTGAAATACCTACCTACCTACCTACCTGCCTGCCTGCCTGCCTGCCTGCCTGCTTGCTTGCATGTGTGTGTGTGTCTGTGTGTGCCTGTGTGTTTTATAAGAATAAAGAATAAGAAAATAATAAGAAGACCAAGTTTATTTTCCATAATTTTTGGACAAACACTAATAAAAGGGGAAGTGAAAAAAATAATAAATAAACACAGCCAACCGTTTTGCCTTCACCAAAAACGAGGGATTCTATGTTATAAATTAACATGAAATCGGTAAAAAAAAAAAAAAGAAATTAATAAAGACGGAAGATGATTTAGATGGAAATAACGTTCAGTTTAAACTAATACTCCCTTTGTTTACAGAGAAAGGGCTGTCTAGACCGAACGTAAATTGTTTCTAACGTCTTTAAATGATAGTTCGTCCTAGCGCAACTTAAGGTGGTAAATAAGTCCGTGCTAAACTTTACGGGACAAGTTGGATTATTTTTAATGCTCAAACAATTGAAGACCCATATGTATTTCTAAGGTCGTCACCCAATTGGATCGTTCCATTCCTAATTTTTATAGGAACATGTTGCTGCATTCTGGTATCTAACCGCTGGGTTTTTCTACATTGAAATTGATAAATGACATTATTAATATGTTGGGGAGGCAGAACATCCTTACGGACAAAACTCAAAATAGATCTAGTTGCAAATACAACTCGCACTTTGGCAGAGAAATAACAAACCCCTACTACAGAGGAAATTTGCTTCGCGAATTTCTCACTTACTGTATCTAGCCACAACATACGAACATAAACATGGCATTTATTCCCTATGGCAGCCTTTGTTTCTGAAAACTTAAAGATTTTCCTACTAATTACGAACCTAATCACATCCAGGGGATTATTGTGTGGTGATACCGAGCAAAAGCAATGGACCGGATGTTTCCGCTTTCATGACCAACAAGCAAATAACCAAAAGTCGTCGCTGCGCCGCCGGTTCCGCGCAGATGTTCCGGTTGAAAACTAAAAATTAATTAAATATTAAATTTCCAGTTCGCGAGCCTACGCGAATTTTATTTATCAGCCAATGGGAAGCCCAGAACCAAATACAAGTGTGAAATCCCAAGTGAGCTGCTGTGATCCAAAAAGAGGATATAAAAAGCGGATACAGAAATCATCGACAGGCAGACCGACTCGTGGAGAAGAGAGTAATTAGTATCTCCCTTGACCCAAGTCAAGCAGCTTACTACGCTCGCCTACCTTACCTCCTTCCTTCTTCCCTGCCTCAAAAACTACTTACTGACATAAGGAGCGAATACATCAATGACATTCCTTACTTACACGCTCCCAAATTCCTAAGCATTAATTCTCTTTCAACATTTTATCGCCATGAACATTTTAACGTCCGTTGGACGTATACTTCATGTATTACTTCAATTGTAAAAACATTAATTGCTATGTGTATATATGAAATGTTATTTTCCTACTCAAATTGCCTTTTTGATTTGTAATCATTTTATGACTTATAGTGGGCTATCTACAACAAGGCCAAATTCCGTTAACCTGCAACAGTATACAACTACCCTTCACTAGAACGGACTCTCCACTACAAACAGAAAAGAATAGATAAGCAACCCACTATAATTGAACATTATTTACCAAGGTTTTATTAATCTTTTTAATTTCCTTATCCAATTTTGATTTAAAAAGCAAATCCTTAGTGTTCTATGCGTTAGAGTCTCAAATTTATCTTACGTTCATCATCATCATCATTCATCCATTACACCCAGATGGTGCACAGGGCAGCAACTTTTTGTTGCTGTTTCTGTAACAAACCATTCTTTTTACGGGGCAGGGTTGTTAGCCCTGCACCCAACCCCCAAACCTGGAGGACCGGTGGACCATTGTTGGTCCTTACGTTTACAACACCTGGTATCCCCAAACGGTCACCCATTAAGTACTGACCAGGCTCGATGTTGCTTAACTTCGGTGATCGGACGGGAACCAGTGTATTCAACACGATATAACCGTCGACTTATCTTACGTTAAGTAGGAAAATGCATCTCAGCGAATATGTTGAACGGTAAACGTTTGTTTACGGTATACATATGTAACGTAAAAGCAATATCTGATGCATATTGCTTAGTAAGGAGAAAATTGTATTAGCCTTAATTTGATTATCAAAAAATAAGAAGTGTCATCAACGTACCGATGATACAACAACGGTTTGACGGTACGAGATGACAATTGGATTTCATAAAAACCTACAAAAAGTATTCACCATGTGCGGTTATATCGTTGAAACCACCGAGACACCATCTATTTGTGTATACATGATATCATTGAAACCACCGAGACACCATCTATTTGTTTATACATGATATCATTGAAACCGAATTCAACTGATGTGACTGCAAATTTTATTAACTCCAAAATAAATAGTTTCCGGAATGCCAGGAGGGGATATTTGGATACGATATAAAATCTGTACAGATATGTATAGTTTCCAAAATAGGGACACAATATAGGTTACTGATGTCAGAGGAACACAAGTTTATTTACAACTTTAGATTATTGAATGTAAAGGAATCGTCTATGCAATATTTACTGTCAGTCAGTTGTACCATACGTGATACATGCTTGCGTGATCATGTCTTGAAAGAGACATGATTGACTGAGCAGAAGATTAGATGCGTAAATTTTGTCGACAAAAGTGAAAACCGGAACTCGGTCAACATTTTACCTTATATGTAAACCGGATCAACGATTACCTATCAATCATTATGCTTTTTTTGTCCTACGAACTTCTAAACATTAAATAACTCAATTAGTGTTGATATGTTGCTAAATTATATAACCAATTACAGCTGCTGGCGAGAAAGTTGAGAATGATTGATACTTTTCCCAAGGGCAATAGCGCAAAACTGGAATTTGACCCCCGCTCAAAAATTTTAATTACGTGCCATTCATAATTAGTCCATCGCTCCTTCTTTTCTTCGTTATTTAGCTCCAACAACTTTACTTATTTTCGATGAGATCAAATGAGAAAAGGACATTTGCATGGTTTGTGTTTTTCATCACAGTATCTTAGTTTTGCCTTGTTTTAACGAAGAAAACATCGAATAATCAAAATATTTCTTTTGACGCAATCGTCCAATTGTGAATCTGACGTGTGTATTGTTGGATTCACGGGACAGAAAAAATTAGTCAGTTAAGTGCCATACGTGAAACACGCTTAGGCGATCATGTCTCGAAAGAGTAATGACTGAGTGGGCAGAAGATTAACCCGCAGTAGGTTACGATTGCTTTCTGCGGTAGACTGGTTGCCAGCCAAGGCTATAGAACCCAGTCTGTCCTGTTATTTAACCCATAACTGGAGGGAAGAGACGGATTAATACCTTTCCCAAGGGTATTTGTGCGTAAGCGAATGCAGGGAATTCAACTGGAATTCGAAAGCGTGTATCCTGTATGGCACTTAACATTTGCTCATAGCTGTGACCCTAACAGATTCTACCATCTCGTGTCAGTGTACACCTAAGCACAACATCAGTTAGGAGGTGATTCCACTCTCCTCAGAAACTTCAATTTTCGGATCAGAGATCTTGCTTCTGGATGTAGTTTATCGTCATGCCCAGTTCTAATCATATAGAAAGAGTAAGTTGTATAAAATAAGCATTGTGTAGAATAAATGAGTTGCCGGCAGCCATTCGCTATCTTGACGCTGTTTATAAAAGCGAAACGAAAGCACGAAACAAAGAGAAAGAAATATTATGAAGGTAGGGACAATGAGAACAGGGGAAATAATTCCCGTTTCTGAAGTGTCCCATAAAACAACTGACCAAGGAACAGAGGAAATTTATGTCCAACTTTATGTCGTTACAATCTACTTCTGGTATAATAAAACTGTCTAATATGTATGAATCGAGATAAACCAGTGAAAAATGTCCTTTTAATAAAATCCGGCAACCGAGTAAATGACGTCATCGTTTATCGAAGCGAAGAAAAAGAGAAGGTAAATCACATTCTATGCAAATAAACATGAGTGGATAAAAATGAGGAGAGAGCAGGTACAACTGAATGGGATCAGTGGTTCTCTTGGAACTGTGCAAAGTAGTTGTGTTCAACCAAAAAGAAATATATATATATATATATATATAGTCATCCGCAGACAGATCTGATTCGCTTTATCACAGCTCATCAGTATGGTTAGACATCCGATTGCTTTTAGCCAGTATTAAAACCCCACTGAATTGATATAAATCGGGGATTTTACCTCTAAGCTACGGGCGATCGGTAGAGAAAGGCAGACTTTTAACGTCTGATATACCATGCAAACATGCGCCAGTAGCTGAGATTGTTCTAATTCATTACTGAATGAACGATGCGTAGATGATATATATATATATATATATATATATATAATCTAAACTTATTTATGAATGGAACTTTGTCTTTGTGCGTGTGCGTGTGTGTGTGCGTCTGTGTGTGTGTGTGTCCGTTACCTATAGACTCCGAAACGGCTGAACCGATTTTCTTGAAAATTTACACAGTTGTAAGTTAAGCGTCTGCAAGTGTTCTTAGTTAGGTTTTGTGTCGAGGTACCCCCGATAAATATCGAAAATCGATAATCGAAAAAATCGGGTAATAGAAGAAGTGGTCCGATTTTAATCAAACTTGATACACTCATAGACAAAGACATAAGAAACGATATTCAGAAGTTTCAAGGTTGCAGTTCTTACAATAGTGCAGAAAATCGATAATATATATACATAAAAGGCAAGATGTTTGTGTGTGTGTGTCTGTTTATCTGCCTGTATGTCTATTTTTTTTCAGACCTTTTATTTTAGTTTTTGCTTCGGGTTTAGCTCTACGTAGGTATAATTGTAGCTCTTAGTCTCAGCCATGATACCATTTACTCAGAGGACTTATTCAGCCTTCAAAATTCAGTTTACGACGAAAAATACCTGGAAATCAAAATTTCACTTACATCCATTCATTTTTCTTTCAGTCTACGGTTTCGTTTTAACTAGAAACAACTATTGCTTTTTAGTCTTTCGTGCCAACGTTCAACAAGTTTGAGCTACAAGACCATGGATTAGTTTTAAAGCTTTCGTTACATCCGAGCAACGCCGGGCCATACTGCTAGTAAATATATATATATATTACACGTAAACAAGGAATTGTAGTTTAAATTAAAAAGGAGCAAAAGCAAACAAAAAAAGTAATGTTTTAAGAAATCCAATCAGAATCCAACAGATGATATTATGCAAACAGGTAACTAGATTTAATTTTAAGAACGCATTAAGTGAAGCCAAATAAAGGTTGTAACAAATCGAACAGAGTATAAAGTAAAATCGAAGAAGAGAATTTTTAAAATAAAAAAAAATATAGGGAGTTAGAAGGTCTAGGGCTTGAATCTGCATCTGACAGTAGCACGGACTCTGATTGGAAGGTTGTGAGGAGCATGAAACCACCTCTTAATTGCTGTTGTTTTATCCTGACCCGGGGTGGTAGCACCTATTAGGATCCCAGCTATGGGCAAATAGCTTATCTCCAAACTAGGGTCAAAACAGTATGAAAGTATAAAATAGACTTTTATAGTAAAAATTCCAGGAATACATTTTTGAAGAAAACAATTGTTACTAGCAATACTTTTTAAACGAAAAAAATATTACCAGCAATACATTTTTGAAGAACAAAAGTATTACCAGCAATACATGTGAGTCTCAACAGAAACCACTTTACAAAAATATATAAAATAAAAGTTGATCTACAAACTTATTTCTTACAAAGAAAATATATTCTATTCGTACGTACCTATTGTAATAAAATACATACCAGCAATATGTGACTCAACAAAAATCACTTTACAAAAATACGTCAAAGAAAGCTGATTGAAACTTATTTTTTGCAAAGAATATATATTCTATCCATACAAATCTATTATAAAAATCTTGTTGGCATTAAATAACCACTTGAGGTTGATATACCGTAAACCAAACCAAACTAAACCTAAGGGCTAAAAAAAAAAAAAAACTCTAACAAAAAGACAAAAATAATGTTTCATCATTTGGTTAATGTTGGGAAGTGAGTAGGATCAAGAACTTTTCAGTCTCATAGAATTCCTGAAATCCTAGGACCTTTCACGGCAACTGAGAACGATAAAGGGTAGACGTGTGCCCAACAGATTAGTTAGGATTTGGACTCTGACCTCCGTACGCACCCCTGCCCTCGTGCAATGAGGTAAGATCAGAATCTTTCATGTTGTCCTGCTCCATTCATCAAGGTTATCTGCTAACGCCTTTGCTTTACGTTCTTGATTTGAAGCGTTTCTTTTACAAGTTAAAGGCGAATTCGGTTCTACGTATAATCTCCTTACCTGGTGCTACCACCTCGGTCAGGTACTCCGCTTATGCTGATGATGTTTTAGTTCTTGTGTCGAGCAGGGAACAAGATTGACTCTCCGTGCTTCCATTCCCATACGTCGTACTAATGCAATTAGTTAGAAATCTTTTTCTCCTTGTCGGGAGGCAAGGCTCCCAAAGTTTGAAACGAGATTTCTTGCCGCTGTTTCTCTGAAGACAGTCTGGGTTAGGGTTTAGCGTTGAGATTTTTCAATATATCTTTCGCGTCGCTTTCCTAGGTCGAATGTGTTCGCAAGCGGATGAGAATGGCGCATTCTGGAAGGAAGAAGCCAAGTAGGAACCTAAGAATTGTGCACCGTTTAATCCGACGGGAGTTTTTCCTTCTATTCTATATGCCCGTTAGCGATCAAGTTCCTTTTACAGGTGATGAATAGCCCCTCTAATGTCCAGGCGTTGTCCTGTAATGATTGATACCAGGTGTTAGGCTATCCTTTCAAGATGGTCTGATTTGCGAGCTAGGTTTAACGAAACAGAATACTCGCTCGATATAGCCTTGAGCGCCTAGGTTAAAATGCCTTACTAACGATGAGGTATCACTCCCCTGGCTGGTGATGCAAAAAGTCTTCAGAAGGCTACAGAAATTCTCCCAACTGTGTTCGCTGCGGTGAGTAGGCGAGTGACCCTTGATCGCGTTTTCTTGAAACTGAGGCTAGTTCTGTTTGTAGCAATATTATAACGTCGTTGAATATGACTAAGCACTATGTGTTCTTGTGCTTTGTCGGTGTTATGCCAGTCGTGATATGGACGATGCCACAGAAGGAATTCTACGAAGACGACAAATATAACTTCTTCTCAACTTATATTGTCTTTTAAGCATCAGTTTAAAGTCAAGATCAGGACGGAAAGATGACGACTCCTTCGATTTGATTCTAAAAAAGGTGGGTGAGTCCTGCACGTATCTGTCGAGTGAGAGGAACTGGTTTAGAGTACAATTTTAATGCATGATAGGCATCAAGACATTGGAAGCCCTGTATTAAAGATGTCAGTTTTCTGATGAATGTCGGATACTTTTCGTTTTATTTCAGCGTGTTTTTGTATTTGTCTCGTCTGAATGACTATGTATTTGTGTTTATGGTTAGTCGAATGATTGGTTTTTTATTCATCTAAGTCCCGCATTATTTTCTTTTAGTTAATTAATATTTCTGTCATAATTAAGGATTGTTGGGGTATTACTAACACCTGTTTAATTTTTTGTATATTTAATACTATGCATATTGTAAATACTACGTGTGGAGCAGTGAATATCGGCTCGGAACGAGAAATCGGGGCCGAGTTCGAATTTCAGTTGAAATCGTTGCATTCGCTTACGTACAAATACCATTGGAAAATGTATTAATCAGTCATATCTCTCTCTCTCTCTCTCTCTCTCTCTCTCTCTCTCCAACTTTGGGTTAAATAGCAGAACAGACTGGGTTTATATCCTTGGTTGGCAACCTTATGTAGGAAAATCTTCTGCTCAGTCAGTCGAAGAGTCTATCACTTATGACAAATGACTGACTGACTAAAATATATTGGGGTTTCCATTTTTAAATGTTGTTTTTTATTCCATGACCGTAAGCACAGAAAAATTGTAAGTATGAGGATTAGTTAGGAATTTATAGGCATTTTCTTTTGCAATTTTACAAAAATAAATATTACTTCATTAACGCTTACAATTCGAATTGTTTTTAAGAACTCTGCTAACGAAATTTTCCTCTTGCTTAATACTTGTTAAACTTTTAGAAAGTATATTTTGTTATCCCAATACGTTTGCGGATTTCTGTGTCACACTTTCTGTCCCGTTAAAACAGTTTCCAGTATGCATTTTAATGAAGCAATTCTTTTTCCAATTACTTGTTTTCCTATAATGTATAATCTAAAAACAATTTCTGAGCGGATAAAAAAAAGAAAAAAAACAAACAAACAAGACAATTGAAAATCAAAAGCAGACAACATGGCCGCCTATCGAACAATTGATGGTCGTTGTTCAACAAAGTCTGAGGCACATAACGCTTGCAGATGATATATAACTTGACTCGCTTCCATCTTGACGTTTGTGCCAAACGTCAAAGAATCTAGATTTTAGTCTTATGAATATTTTTTTATGATTTGTCCATACAAAGGTAGATCGAAAGAAAAAGTCAAAATGTATAGAAATAAAAGACACTTTAGCTTTTAATTTAAGAGATAAGCCTTCTTTGTAGAACTGATAGAAATGCCGAGATTAAGAAAACCAGTGAGAAAGAAAAAAGTCTCTCCTAACTGAACAAAAGTTTTTTCTTTATCCGACAAGAAATAATTCATACCAAATAACCTTTTCAAAGAAAAGTGAAGTCTTTAATGTAAGTCACGCAAGCTTATATGTAATGTAGAATATAATCCAGAGAATTAATAGTTTTTTGCACTTCTATTCTTCTATATTTAGCATGCAGCGTAAGTTGATGTCACTGTTTCTTTGTTTAGTTTGTTTATTGGCATATCGACTCTTGTGGGTCATTTAATATTTTCTTGAAAGTATTGAAGTATTAAAAGTATGACATGTTATTCTGGTTTCACAGCTCAATACATGGTAGATGATACTCTGCTTTTGGGCATATTCATGGTTGTGTGGACATAATTGGTACAGGCGATGAGACATGTGTTTATGTTGTAGTTTTGTTAAAGTTACGCTTTGAAATACCATTTCAGTTAAGAAATTGTAGGATATTATATAAATAAGAGTTATTTCATGTTGTTTGTTTGGTTAAATTTGTTTAGCGGCATATCAATCCCTACGGGTTATTTTGAAGCGTAGGGAGCTGGTTAATGTTTCTTTTATTCGGCCTTATGTCAGATTTAACCGAACTACCTATAGCTTACAAGTTTTATGTTGAATAATATTCATCAGAAGGTTGGTTCTCGGCAGTTTCAATATGTAGAATTAGTGCAGAAGAGTAAAATGATAAAATATACAGTTTGAATGTAAAATAGAAATTTATTATAAGAAGGAATAACAAGACTTGTAGAAATTAATATTCAAATATAAACCTTAGTAAGAAGTTTTGAGTAGAGTTCGTATTGAATGATGAGGTTGAAGAATTAAGAGTTCGTACAAAATGTTTGTAGCAGTAATTGTTGAGAGAGAGAGAGAGAGAGAGAGAGAGAGAGAGAGAGAGAGAGAAATTTATTATAAGAAGGAATAACAAGACTTGTAGAAATTAATATTCAAATATAAACCTTAGTAAGAAGTTTTGAGTAGAGTTCGTATTGAATGATGAGGTTGAAGAATTAAGAGTTCGTACAAAATGTTTGTAGCAGTAATTGTTGAGAGAGAGAGAGAGAGAGAGAGAGAGAGGGGGGGACAATGTCCGGGTCACTTGAAGTTAAGAGTTACATCTTTGATGTATGCCAGCAACCTTCCTCCTCTGAAATGACCATGACTGGTTAGAGACCATCCTTAAATATTGAATAGTCATGTGGTGTGGCTGTAGGAAACGATTTTTCTTTAGCTGTAGAAAAACCATTTTTCTGAGGTATTTTGAATTTTGCGATTTGATGACTACAGGTCCGTAAAAGGAATTTGATATTTATTTATTTTTGATTTACCTCCGGAACTTCTGTGTGGAGCCCAGATGCGCAAAGACCAGTTTTGGTCATTTGCTTTCTTGATCTCTGATGGCAGATATCTGGCCCCTCGCTTGCTCGGTATCGCCACAAATTAATTCTTCGTCTTCATGTGCCGTGTCCCTTCGGAACGTAGGCGATCATGGACTTAGCCTGTCTCTTGTCGCTCTCAATATTTTTCCCGCTTGGTATCTCTCCTAAAGCTCTGCCATAAAATTTTGCTCAGGTTTATCAAGTGAGTCTCGCGATGCTTTCCACTGTCATTCTTTTCTTCTATTCGTCCTGTGAAAATTAAATTCTCCAGGCCTTCCTTCTTTATTAAGTGTTCCACGAACCTCATCCATCTCTTCCTGATGTTCAGTATGAGTTTTCTCCTCGTTTCTATCCTCTCCAACACCTCATTGTTCCTCACGTGCTCCGTCCATGGTATCGTGAGCATCCTTCTGTAAAACCACATTTCTGCGGCGTCAAGCCTCTCTTTCACCCTTGATGAGATCGTCCAACATTCACTTCCATACAGAAGGACAGTTAACCCATAGCAATCCAGCACTCTTCACTATCTATCACTATCTATCTATCTATCTATCTATCTATCTATCTATCTATCTATCTATCTATCTCAGTCTGTTCATTATCTATCTATCTATCTATCTATCTATCTATCTATCTATCTATCTATCTATCTATCTATCTATCTCAGTCTGTTCATATCTATCTATCTATCTATCTATCTATCTATCTATCTATCTATCTATCTATCTATCTATCTATCTATCTATCAAACCACATTTCTGCTGCCTCAAGTATTTCCTTTATCTTTGGTGAGATCGTCCAGCATTCACTTTCATGCAGAAGGACAGATATCACATAGCAATCCAGCACTCTTTTCTTTGTTTCTAATGAGATGTTCTGGTCTCTCAGAATTCTGGTTAGCTTTTGAAATGCCAATACGCCTTCGGATCTCAGTGTCGCACTTTTCATCCTATGTTAGAACACTTTCCAGGTTTTGAAAGAGAATGGAAAGTGCGACACTGAGATCCAAAATCTAAATATTTGAACGCAAATGCATGCGTTCAACTGCAGATAGAATGTTTTGTTGGTCATTTTGATATAGAAATATTTTTTACAATTTCATAATGTTCTCTTTTACTTTGGGGAGTTCATCAGTTGCCCATTTCTTGGATCCTAATAGATGCTGCCACCACAGGTCAGAGTAGACCTGGGAACAACAACAATTAAGAAGTGGTTCTACGCTTCTCAAAAGCTCCAATCTCTCGATCAAAATTCTTGTTGCCGGATGTAGTTTATCGTCATAACAAGTAATCAAAGCTGTAAATAAACAAAGGTGTTGCGCATTTCAAACCCAGATAATAGCGACATTCTCGCCACTCTGAAAATTGTTGCAAAACTGACTTCCTTAATTATACTTATTTAGCATACAACCATACTAATCTACGTGTCATGAACACGAGTGCCATAATTCCTGATCATCTGAATGGTACCAGATGCATTACCGCCCCAGTAACAGGAGTGTTTCCGTGGTGAGATAGTCTGACAGAGCCCAACCCAGGTTGGTTTTTGAGTTCAGAGTTTTCCTCCTAGATTGTTTGCCACCCAAGGCTATAGAACGCTTTCTATTCTGCTATTTACCCATGGAAAGAGATGGATTCATACCTTTTCCAAGTGTATTAGCACGGAAGTGAATATACTGAACTCAACTGGAATTCGAACTCGTGATTCTTTAATCTGAGCCGCTCTTCAATGCTCCATCATCTATCGACTATATTTATCGTTGCGTAATATTTACAATATGCAGCTTAAATTTAACAAAGACTAAACCTTATCATCACTGGTGCTCCTACAGAGTTCAAAAGCGATTACACGGCTTTGAGAGTAATGAATTATTCTCTAAACTGCTATCCTTATATCACAGATGAAACGTTGCTTATTTCACATTATTCTATCACAGATGTTATGGCGTGTTACATTTTACCTCGGCAGAATTTCACAGCTTAGGACTCACAATGTCACGATGACAAACCATCACAGTTTCCTTCGTGTTTCTTTGATAAAGAGCAAGTTTCACCCAGATTTGTTTTCCAAAGATGTGTTGATTTATAGAATAAACGCCGCCAAAAATGAATTTCTGATAACTAAAATGTTGGTTTCTTTGATAAAGAGCAAGTTCCACACAGTTTTTTTTCCAAAAATGTGTAGATTTATAGAATAAACTACCCCAAAAATGATTTTCTGATAACTAATATATTGGTTTCTTTGATAAAGAGCAAGTTCCACCCAGTTTTTTTCAGAAGATGTGTTGATTTGTAGAATAAACGCCCCCAAAAAATGCTTTTCTGATAACTAAAATGTTGGTTTCTTTGATAAAGAGCAAGTTCCATCTAGTTTTTTCCAAAAATGTGTTGATTTGTATAATAAACGCCCCCCCCCCCCCCAAAAAAAAATGATTTTCTGAGAACTAAAATGTTGGTTTCTTCGATAAAAAGCAAGTTCCACACAGTTTTTTTAACAAAAATGTGACGATTTGGAGAATAAACGCCCCCCAAAAATGCTTTTCTGACAACTAAAATGTTGGTTTCTTTGATAAAGAGCAAGTTCCACACAGTTTTTTTTCCAAAAATGTATTGATTTATAGAATAAACACCCCACAAAAATGCTTTTCTGATAACTATAATGTTGGTTTCTTTGATAAAGAGCAAGTCCCACCTAGTTTTTTTTCCAAAAATATGTTGATTTGTAGAATAAACGCCCTCCAAAAATGATTTTCTGATAACTAAAATGTTGGTGTCTTTGATAAAGAGCAAGTTCCATCTAGTTTTTTCCAAAAATGTGTTGACTTGTATAATAAACGCCCCCCCCCCCCCCCCACAAAAAATGATTTTCTGAGAACTAAAATGTTGGTTTCTTTGATAAAAAGCAAGTTCCACACAGTTTTTTTAACAAAAATGTGACGATTTGGAGAATAAACGCCCCCAAAAAATGCTTTTCTGACAACTAAAATGTTGGTTTCTTTGATAAAGAGTAAGTACCACCCAGTTTTTTTCCAAAAAAGTGTTGATTTGTAGAATAAATGCCTCTGCTTCACAAATGATTTTCTGATAACTAAAATGTTGGTTTCTTTGATAAAGAGCTGGTTACACCCTGTTTTTTTCCAAAAATGTGTTGATTTGTAGAATAAACGCCCCGCAAAAATGATTTTCTGATAACTAAAATGTTGGTTTCGTTGATAAAGAGCAAGTTACACCCAGTTTTTTTTTTCCAAAGATGTGTTGATTTGTAGAAAAAACGACCCCCAAAAATGATTTTCTGATAACAAAAATGTTGGTTTCTTTGATAAAGTGCAGGTTACACCCTGTTTTTTTTCAAAAATATGTTGATTTGTAGAATAAACGCGACCCAAAAATGATTTTCTGATAACTAAAATGTTGGTTTCTTTGATAAAGAGCAATTTCCACCCAGTTTTCTTTCACAAATGAGTTGATTTGTAGAATACTCCCACCAAAAAAATGATTTTCTGATAACTAAAATGTTGGTTTCTTTGATAAAGAGCAAGTTCCACCCAGTTTTTTTTCAAAAATGTGTTGATTTGTATAATAAACGCCCCCAAAAATGCTTTTCTGAGAACTAAAATGTTGGTTTCTTTGATAAAGAGCAAGTTCCACCCAGTTTTTTTCCAAAGATGTTTTAATTTGTATAATAAACGCCCCCCAAAATGCTTTTATGATCAGTACAATATTGGTTTCTTTGATAAAGAACAAGTTCCACGCAGTTTTTTTTCCAAAAATGTGTTGATTTATAGAATAAACGCCCCCGCTCCACAAATGATTTTCTGATAACTAAAATGTTGGTTTCTTTGATAAAGAGCAAGTTCCACACAGTTTTTTCCAAAAATATGTTGACTTGTAGAATTAACGCCCCCCAAAAATGATTTTCTGATAACTAAAACATTGGTTTCTTTGATAAAGAGTAAGTTCCACCCATTTTTTTCCAAAAATATGTTGATTTGTAGAATAAACGCCCTCAAAAATGCTTTTTTGATAACTAAAATGTTGGTCTCTTTACGCCCAGTGTCCATCGATACCCCATCGTATTCGTCATCATAACACTCTATGACTTCCTCTACGTCCTCCATTACCAATTTCACTCAGTAATCTTTTACCTTGACTGGCACTTAGACGTTGTAGTAAGTGAACTAACAGTACAAAAAATAAATAAATAATCTGTCTAAATACTGCCATCCAAAAGAAACAGAAAAGGTGCCTTCTATCATGTAATATTTCCTACAGCCTGGCGAGATATTCAGTCAGCCATTTAAATGCCATACACGCTTTGGGCGATCATGTCTCTTGACTCATAGCTAGAGAATGAAGAGATGTTTTATATTATTAAGTAGAAATAAGTAGGGGATCAGTTTATTACTTCATAACAATAGAAAACTGATCTCCCACTTTATACCCAGTAAAAGTTTTAATTTTGTTTCCAACTAATTTCAGTCAGTTAAGTGCTTTGGGCGATCATATCTCGAAAGGGACATGACTGACTGGGCAGAAGATTATCCCGCAGTATGTTGCCATTACTTTCTGCGGTAGTCTGCTTGCCAACCAAGGCTATAGAACCCAATATCTCCTGTGATTTAACCCATAGCTGGAGGGAAGAGATGGATTAATATCTTTCCCCAGGGTATTTGTGCATAAGTGAATGCAAGGAATTTAACATCCAACGAAATATTAATTTCATTGTAATATAGTAGTTGAACGGTAGAGGTAATTGACAGGTACATCCAGTCGTTGCTGAGGTCTTAAAAGTACAAGGGTGGCTGACAGATATATCCGGTTGTGGATGATGTGAGCAGGATATGACTGACTGATACATCCGGCCAGAGATAAAAGTAACTGGGAACAAAGGTAATTAACAGATACATCCGTCCGTAGATGACATCAACAAAGCGATAATCCGAAAAAAGTAAAAATACGAGGGAGTTTTAAGATTATATAAAGTCTAGAAATTTTGACTGTAGAAACAGACAACCACCACTGGCTTCCGACTTTCGACAGCTTCTTCGTGTACGTGATCTCTCTCCGGCTGCCCTTCTGTTCTACACAAGCGTCACTGACGAAAAATAATCCTGATCCAGCAGCGGAGTATATAACACCATAAGATATCTGAAAAGTTAATAGCTGTTCACAGATCTCCGATATTTGTCGGTGTCAGATGTTGCATGCACAATCCTCTCAATCACGTTCTATAAATGCGCGACTTGTCCTATGTCCGCTGTAATTAGTGACCCAGCAGCTGGAATTTATCAGAACTCTTCTCAAACCAATTCTAATTCTCGTTGTCCACGGAAGGTAATACTTACTTTGAGTTATTCCTGATACATAGTCGACAAATGCTCTTACATATTCAGAGAATAAATGCACCATACGTCTGACACCTACGACCATATTTTACGTTGGTTTACAATGAGTAGCTATCGCCAAGATTCAAAATGACTCACCGGATACCAGTGTACATCTGATATATATCTTAGTATTTCAGTGACTTCAAAATACAGGGGTTACACCTACTATTATATTTATATTCTGCTACTCAAAAGAAACAGTGGTAAAAGTTGCTCAATCAATGAATGTGGGGGCTTTTTTGCCCAGTTTGGAGCAGTTGACGAGGTGGAGGGCGTGGTCATCAAAGCGGGAGTACCAACAGAAATGTTTGGCTGTATGTAGTGCTGAACCGTTAGGAATTTCAAATTATCCCCGATATACTGCTCAGCCGTTGAAGAAATTTGTTCGTGGTAGTGCAGGGCAAAAGGCCTCACTGTTGGACATGTGGGGTAGCTGGACATCTGGCTTAAATGTGCCCAAAGAATCCGGTGCTAACGCCGGTAGTACCAGTGAAAGAGAAAGCGGGAGCGTAAAAGGAAGTAGTGGAGGCAGAAAAGACCAAAGGGCAACCGGAAAACAAATGGACAAAGGTAGTAAGGCGGGATAAAAAGGCGGCTTTCCCTCCTCCTCGGGGAGTACAGCCAACAGAAGAAGTCGCCGGCAAAGGAGACATTGCCTAAAAAGCAGCAGCAGCATCAACAGGAACCGGCGGTGGCAGCAGCAATAAGTGCAAGAAAATGCCTCCACCGCGCTCTTCGAAAGACCCTGGTAGCCACCAAGACCAAATCTTCGCCCGTGAAAGAATATATTACCATTAACATACTTGCTATGTCGATCTCACAGCACAAGTGGCCATGCCAATGGATACTTCTTCCTATTCATTAAAAACCAATGTCCAAACTCCAAATCCGCTGAACGCATCGATCTAATGAAATCATTTTAATTGTCTAGAAAATCTTATATTTTTTTTATAAGCGTTTCACCCCGAGCAAGGCATGTCACTGCCACTACTGCGCAGGGGGCTACGTAGAGTGGAGAAAGGATGATTAAATATAGGAAATGTCAGAGGGTGGGAGATAGGCGGGTAGGGATACCGAGAATGGTTAAATATAGGAAATGTCAGAGGGTGGGTGATAGGCGGGTAGGGATACCGAGAATGGTTAAATATAGGAAATGTCAGATGGTGGGTGATAGGCGGGTAAGGATACCGAGAATGAGGGTTGGGTAGATGAGAGTGTTCTGAGAATAATTAGGAGTTATAGTGATAGGAGGTGTCTATTGACCCTACATTTAAACACCTGGAGATTGTAGCTGTCGGGAAAGCAGACTTTTGGAAGGGAGTTCCACAGGCGGGAAGCGCGAGAAAAGAAGCTGTTGGAGTAGAATTTACGGTTACATCTTATCTGTTTAACTGTAAAATGGCGGGACCTAGTTTCTAATCTAGTATCTCGTGTAAATTCCTGCTTAGGCGGCACCAGTGCTCTAAGTTCATCGGAATAGAAGCCATGAAAGTACTTGTAGAAGAGGCACAGGTAAGCCACATCACGCGTGAGAGAGTGGTTGCAGCCGGTCTGCCAAGTCAGTATCAACCACGTTACAGATCCTCCTTTGTATTTTGTCAAAAAGCCCAAGGAGAGCAGCAGGGGCACCCGGTCTGACGATGACTTCAATACACAAACATTTCAAACCTTATCAGAAGTACGTCAATGAAGTAATGAGAGTATTTCATCTTTTCTTAGAGGATTTACAAACACAGATGTGAAGAGATCATTTAGGCCTTCCATATTACATCCAAAATGAATCTACTAATAAAAAACAACGAACTTGTTTTTTCTCCTGTAACCAATCTACTTATGACGAGGGAGTATTAGCCGATGACGTTGGGATAAGAATGACCTTGCACAGAAAATCAATATCTTCTACCAAGTGTTCCAAGAAACAGGAATCAAGATAAACTTTTCGAAAACAGAAACAATAATCTAGAATTGGAATGAAATCAGTGATGATCTATAATCTGAATCCATCATAAAAATTGAGAATGTAGAATTTATAAATATGAAACACTTCATATACCTCGATGTTTGGATAATAATGGTCATTAGTAAGGCGAAAGGACGCGTTCCAGAAGCTGAGTAAATATTAAGACACAAGAAAATTTCTCTAAAAAGACAGAAGAGAACGCTAGAATGCTATGTGATGTCATTTCTTCAATATGGCAGCGAATGTTGGACAATATCATCGAAGATGAGGAAAAAACTTGAAGCAGCGGAAATGTAGTTCTACAGAAGGAGGTTGTGGATATCATGGACCGAGCATGTGAGCAATGATGAGGTGCTGGAAACAAAAAGAAAATTAATAGCGAGCATCAGGAAAAGACAACTGAAGTTTCTGGGACATGCAATGAGAAAGGAGGGCTTGGAGAACCTGATACTAACAGGTCAGATAGAGTGGAAAAGAGACAGAGGATGGTAACGAATAACATATTTGAAGGGCCTGAGTAAGTGGATGACGTAACGGGGCTGCGTAGTGTAACAGGAGAAAACGTATTAAGAGCCACGAGGGATAGGAAGACGTGGAAAGCCATGATCACCTATGTCCTGAAAGGACAGGGCACGAAGAAGAAGAAGAAAAAGAAGAAGAAGAAGAAGAAGCTAGTTTAAGTAGTATCTCCTTGAATTCTTTACTTTTAGGGTTCTCTCTGTTTCTATCGCTGTCAGTATCCCTTTGCATCTTAGTGACATTTATCGCATTGCTTGTGATGACATGATTTAAAAAGATATATGGAACAAAGTACCAATTTAAACTGACTCCAGGTGGGCATGGAATAAAAGATGTGTTGTAGAATAGCTAGCACCTCTTCAGCACTCTAACCGAAGAACTAGCTCATAACCTTAAAAGGTCTGTGTGTATGTATTTAAAGGTTAATTTTTAATAAGTTGCGTCAGGCAGATTTATATTTAGACTGATTGGCTTCGTTGGCTATTCACCATTTAGAATCTCCTCTCTTTTGCTCGGAAGTTTATCTTGTTAATTGTTTGTACCTTATTGTCCTGTATTTTTTTTCCAAATATATTCGTTAGCAACGGATACTGTGCTGAATAAATATATTAAGCACTCATTTTTCTCTGTGTATCATTCACCTCGACGATACAACAGAATGATTATGTAGAGATAACAAAGGCAGCAAAACTATAATGTTCTGTATTCAAAGCAGAATCCGTTATCATAAAAGAAATGAACAAAACTCTTCTGAAAAATAAAATTAGACTAAATTTAGAAAAAAACGGAAAATATCTTTTCAGAAGATGCAGTTATTTTTATATTACATTTGAATGATAGTAAATAAAAGTAATTGGTTTTCATGACTTTTTTTTAAATGCTCTCCTCCATAGAGTCATCACCTCTTTCAATGAGAGCCTGTATCTCGGTTTCGTAAAGTTCAAGTAGCTACTGATATAGCCAATTCTTTACAGCTATTTTTTCTTCTTTATCACCAACATGGGCGTTGTGGTGCAATGGCTATCGGCTCGGGATAAGAAATCGGAGAGACGAGTTCGAATTCCAGTTGAATCGGTTGGAAAGGTATGAATCCTCCAGTTATGGGTTGAATAGCAGGAAAGATTGGGTTTTATAACGGTTATGGTGAAACACACCTATTCCTCAGATACTGGACCCCCCTCCTATATTTATAAGAGTTAACAGGAAGTTAACTCGAGAAGTTCTTGGGAAGTTCTTAGAAATTCTAGAGAGTTCTTTAGAGTTCTATTGAAGTTCAGTCGAACTATTAGTTAGTTCCAGTTTGGACATAGTTGGACTAAGGCAGTTGATATTAGTCGGCAGTTAGCCGAATACTAAGGAGTCAGCTTTCAGTAGAAGATTACCAAGTTCCTAACATTCTGGGTGCGTTAAGTCGATTAGCAGCCGACATAGCACGATTATAACCTTCAGTGCGAAAACTACTCCACAACAATAACTGTTGTGGATTCTTGTTAGAAATCACACAATATAAGAATAACACAAAACAGATATGAGATGAAAAATGTAAGTATAATGAACAAAAGATATACAACCTGTACACGGTTAGTAGATTCAGGAATATATGTTAGTAGGAGTCAAATATATACACTCTTGTAGATAAGAAGTAAGTCCGGGTAATAAGTCTATATTCTTGCTGACCAACTAGCGGCGATTCAACTGCTGTGACAAGAACTGCGTTACAAGCGCTGCCTTACACACACTACTGTTCCCTGTAGACAGGATCATTTGTAAACCTTAGACGAGTCCATTTATATATGTAAAAAAATAACTCCTCAACAATAACCTTGATTGGCTTACCATAGAAAGCTTACCATAGAAAGAAATGATAACCTACTGCGGGAAGATCTTCTGCTTAGTCAGGGATCGAAACAGACATGATCGCCCAAGTGTGTATCACGTATGACATGCTAATTCAGATGGTGATTAAATTGTGAAAACTGCTGTAAGGACATGGTTACATCAGCAGCCAGCTGAGTTTTACGAATCTGAGATACATGCCCTCATTTTTGGGTGGAACACTGCCATTAAAAGAAGTGATGACACTTTTGAAAAGTGACCTTTAATCTGTAGATATTTGTTTATGTACGATATGTTTGGTCTTACAGTATTTACATTTTTCGGATTATTGTCCTCATTTTTGTTGTCATTTGCTGGCTGGCAACCAGTCTACCACAGAAAATAATGCCAACCCACTGCGGGATAATTTTCTGCTCAGTCAGTCATGTCTCTTTCGAGACAAGATCACCCAAAAGCGTGTATAACGTATGGTACTTAACTGACTGGTCTAGGAAAATGTGGGTGAAATAAACCAGTGTGAATATCTGTGAAAACCATCCTAAAGTTAGGTCTCTTATATTGTATAAAGATTCTATTTATTAACCAGGGTTGGGTTTGAAATAAAAGTCGTTTTTATTCACGCCCCCAATTCTTACTAATTCCTTCACTAATTTTATCTACTTTCTCTCTCTTTATTTTATTGACAATATCTTTCTGTTACGGTTCTTCGTCTTTTTGTAAAGCTAAGATGCTTCATTAAAATAAAGAAAACAAACAAAAATCACCCTCCTTTCAAAAGACTCTCTTTATCTGTGTTATTTATTTGGTCAATATACAGCCAAGATTTATTTTTTCAAATATCTGCCTGCTTCACTTGGTAATCATTTTGAAACGAAGAGGAAATTTGTTTCGTTCGATATTTGGTAATTAGGATATATTACCTATGATCGAATTTGCTTTCTGGCTTCGACATCGGCCATCTAAATAAACCAATGAAAGCATTCATTTTATAAAAGGGAAAGAGACACGCATACAAATAAACAAAGAGAGGTATAGACAAACAGACAGACATATTCACGGAGAAAAACCACTTGAGAGAGAGAGAGAGAGAGAGAGAGAGAGAGAGAGAGAGAGAGAGAGACAGCGAGAGCGAGTGTGAGGAGGAAGAAGAGCCTGTATTTAATTCCACAAGTTGTTCGAATATCAAAGATGGTTTACCTTTTCGGAGGAATAGTGTCGGCCTAACGAATAACAACCGCTCCCCACGCACGCACACACGCACGTTTACGCAGATGGATAAAGGAAGGAAGAAAAAGCAGGGAGACACGCAGAGAGAACATAGACGCTGAGAAAGAAAGAAAGAGAGAGAGAGAGAAAGAGAGGGAAAAAGAGAAAATAGAAAGAGGATAAAAAAGAGAGGAAAGAGAGACAAAGAGAGTGGGGGGATGCTCAAATATCATAAATGGTTTTGGTAGGACGTGTTGCCTTTTTATAGGGACAGAGCTGGCCGAACGACTAACGACACACACACACACACACACACACTGACCCCTATCCACCACACACATACTCACGTGGAGAATGGGATAGAGAAAAAAGAGAGAGAGAATAGATTCAGAGTTAGAGAGAGAGAGAGAGAAAGAGAGAAAGAGAAAGGATAGAGAGACACAATGAGGTAGAAAGAGCGGAGAAGAAAGGGCTGAGGGTGGAAGACGGGCGTATAATTTATGACTAAAGTTGTTATGATATCACAGCAGAGTTTCATTTATTGCCTTTCCTGAGGTGGAGAGTGGGCCTAAAGACTATCCCATCCGCAACAAACAGTTTTCCCTGTTTGCAGAGGTAAACTAAACGAGAGAAGAAAAGAGAAAAAGATAGAACCAGAGAGAGAGGGGGGTGGAGAGACGTATACAAGAAATCTCAAGGCCCCTTACAGTGAGAGACGGTTTTAGCTGTATACCAAATGCCGTGTACACATGGAAAATGCGTGAACCAATTCATTCTTACCCCAAATATGGATTAAATCGCATTGTAGATCAGGCACTGTAGGTCTGAACTGATGCAACTAAAAAACAAAACGGTCATGTGAACATTTGCCATGGAAATAGCGATAGTGTAGCGATAGGAAGAAATTAGTATTATTCGACACCGTAACGTGTTCAATCTGTAAATGTCTGTACTGGGGGAAGGAAAGAATGGAGCGCTCATCTGAACGTTTGCCATGGAAATAGCGATAAATTATCGATAGGAAGAAATGAGTATAATTCGATTCCGTGACGTTTTGTAGCTGTTAAAGTCTGCACTGTGGGAAGTGAAGAATGGAGAGCTCATGTGAACATTTGCCATGGAAATAGCGATCAATTATCGATAGGAAGAAATGAGTATGATTCAGCCCCGTGACGTGTTCCAACTGTAAAGGTCTGCACTTGGGGAAGTAAAGAATGGAGAGCTCATCTGTACATTTGCCATGGAAATAGCGATAGGGTAGCGATAGGAAGAAATGAGTATGATTCGACACCGTGACGTGTCCTAGCTGTGAATGTTTGAAATCGTGGAAACTGTGGTAGAGTTACGATTGTAAGACATGACTATGTTTCAGCTCAGAGGCGTATCGTAGATGTAAAAATCGGAACTAGTAGAACTAAAGAATGGATTTCATTTTGACATTCGTTATGCAATTTAGCGAAATATATGCGATAAGACTTTGATGCTGCGCTTGCGTGAAAAAAGGCTGCTCTGCGGTCGACAAAGACCGTGAAAAGATTTTGAACTTTATCAAGGCTAGAAAGGAAAGATTGTACAGCTCTAGCAAGAATGTGGCAAAAACTACTCTATTACTGAATTAAACTGATTTTTTTTAGATAAAGCATGACGGTTACTGGTAGCCAGTACAAAAAATGCATGAAAAACGATCTGTGATGTAGGTTTGGTTAAAATGGTACATTTTCCAGAAAGTTATGGCTATTCCCAGATATTAAAAGAAAAGTATATGTAGAGGCCATGATCTTCTTTCTATTGAAGGATCATGGTTGTAAAAAATGTGTTTTACATACGCCCGGGCCTGAACACGAAAATCGCATAGGCATTATGAGTTCGAATTACAGCTGTGGTAGTTCTTATTTATATTACTTTAACAACTAGCAGTCATAAACACAGTTTTGAATTCAATGCTGTCCTCTTTCTAGTCTGCTTGAGAAACAAACTACAAAGCTAGAACGTTCTACTATTTAACCCATAGCTGTGTGGAGAAGAGATGGATTCATAGCTTTTCAGAATGTATTTGAACGTAAGTGAATATGATAAACTCGACTGGAGTTTGAACTCTTCTCTCCGAGTCGCGATCTATTACTCCGCCATGACTCTTAATACATTAGTAAGGGCATTAGTACAAATTTAATACATTTATTAACCTCCTCTTCCTGTAAAATGTGTCAGGTACTAGACTGATCTCTGTTGATAGCATGTAACCCAGTGCAACCTGTCGCATATGACTCGGAAAAGAGATTAGCCACTAGTAGAGAAGATGGTCACCCCTAAGTGTGTACATTTCTCTTAGAAACGCAGGAAGTTACAGGGTGAGAAAGTGAATGAGATGAATGGGAATAAAAAGGATTGAGGAAAGTAAAAATGGTTGTTATATATTTTTGGTTTGCCTGGAAGTGTATGCACATTTTTGTTGCAAGATTTGAAAAAGAAAGATTTGTTTTCGGGTGTCAGTACGTGTGGAATGCGGCTGGGAAAGCTAGATGTTGTTTTCACTAACAGCAGTCAAAATGTCCGCACCCGAGGTGGAAGAAAGTGCAGCGAGAGCAGCAGGTGCCAATGAGGCTCGCCTATATAAATGAAGTCAGACAGCCGCGGTGGCAGTTTAACGGGTAGTACAAATTTAAGTACCTAGGAAGTGTTCTAACAGAAGATGGAAAGTGCGACACGGAGATCCGAAGGCGAATTGGCATGGCAAAGGACGCGTTCCAGAAGATGAGCAAAATACTAACACACAGGAAAATCTCAATAGAAACGAAGAAAAGAGTTCTAGACTGCTACGTGATGTCAGTTCTTCAATACGGCTGTGAATGCTGGACAATATCATCGAAAATGAGGACAAAACTGGGGGCGGCCGAAATGTGGTTCTACAGAAGGATGCTACGGATATCGTGGACTGAGCATACAAGCAACGACGCAGTGTTAGAAAGAATGGCAACAAAAAGGAAATTGATGCTGAGCACCAGGAAGAGACAACTGAAGTTCCTGGGACATGCAATGAGGAAGGAGAGCCTGGAGAATCTGATACTGACTGGACAGATAGAAGGAAGGAGAGACAGAGGAAGGCAGCGGATAACATATTTGCAGGGTCTGATCAGGTGGATGACAGAACGGGGGTTGCCAGGAGCAACAGGCTCAAACATACTAAGAGCCACTAGGGAGAGGGAGACGTGGAGAACCATGATCGCCTATGTCCTGAAGGGACAGGGCACATAGAAGAAGAAGAGTTGATTTCGGAACACATGGAGAGACAGAGACTGAGGATGAGCGCGGCTTCTGGTTGCTGCCTCGATGTGTGTGTGCTGAACCCCCCCGACCCGACTACCCACTACTTCACAACCAAAGTCCTCGAAGAAGAAGCGAATAAAAATATGTTGCATATTTTTATTTATTTATGTGTGTTGATGTCCGTCATTTTGTCACTAAAGAGATCGTCATTGTTATCAGCGAGAAAAAGAACATAACTTTTGCAATGAAGAAGATCGACGTTTTGGGGGGGGGGGGTTAAAGCTTATTTTCGTCGACGAAGCAGTATATACTAGAAGAAGGGTATGCAACATGGTGAACGGAGTTCAGAAAGATAGAATTGACTTTGCATTTCAACGGTGAAAAATGGGACCTAATTGCCAACATAGTAGCACGCTTAAATTCATGCATTCAATGTACCACGGAAAAAAGCTCGTCAGAGCTGTTGCAATAAAAATATTTGTAGAAAAGACAGTGGGAAACCATATCACCTAAGCCTTATCCTAACCCTGCCTAAGAAAGGGACTGAAACAGAGATGCCTAATCAAGATCAATTACATTACAAATCCTTCTTTAGATTTTGTCAAGAATCTCGAGAATTGCTGCAGGAAATCCCGACTAGATATAGCAACAATATTCAATGCACGCACTGAATACATATACCAGGTTCTTGATAAGAACGGCGAAGCCAGAGCTGTTGCCCTGGATATCTCCAAAGCATTTGCCAGGGTCTGGCACGTTGGATTTCTGCACAAGTTACAGGGCTATGGTATATCTGGACTCTTGTTTGACTTAAATCTTTCCTATTGAATCGTTTAATGACGGTCGTATTGAACGAGCAGGCTTCCAGATCCTATCATACGAACACGGGTGTCTCTTTAGGTTCTATCCTAGGTCCTACGTTTTTTTTTTCTGATTTCCATCAACGATCTCCCTGATGTAATCAGATCCCAGATAGGAATCCACGCTGACGACAACACCATTTACTTCCGCCTTACTAAGAAATCTGCCGATGCAGACAAAACAAACCTTGCTGCTGCTCTTGAAAAGGACCCCCAAAAACGAAGCTGCTATCATTTAACCACTATAGAAAATCTTTCCTACCCACCATCAGCATAGATGACATTAGTCTCCCTGAGAGCAATACACTGCGCCACTTCGGCCTCACCCTCTCAGCTGACCTTAAGTGGAACGACTACATTGAATTAATAGCTGAATCTACTGCTAAGAAGACGGGGTCCCTGTGGAGAGCCAGGAAATTCTTCTCTTCTGAATCCATCTTTTTTTTTTTTTTTTTTTAATCATCTCACCCCAAGCAAGGCATTCCACTGCCACTATTGCGCATGGGGCTACATAGGGGAAGGTAAAGAGAAGGAGTGGATAGACATAGGGAATGTCAGGAGAAAGGTGACAGATGAGTAAGGATAGCGAGGATGAGGGTCGGGCAGATGGGAAGAGTGCTTGATAGAATGGGAGCAGGTTAGTGTGTTAGGAGGTGTGTATTGACCTTACATTTAAACTCCTGGAGATTGTAGCCGTCGGGGAAGCAATCGTTTGGAAGAGAATTCCACAGTCGGGAAGTGCGAGGAAAGAAACTGTTGGAGTAGAAGTTACGGCTGCATTTTATCGGTTTCACTGTAAAAGGGTGGGATCTAGTTGCTAATCTAGTATCTCGTGCAAATTTGTATTTAGGGGGCACCAGTGATCTAAGTTCATCGGAGCAGAAGCCGTGAAAGTCATCATGCTTATTTACAAATCTACCATTCGTCCGTGCACTGAATAGTGCTGTCAGATCTGGTCGGGCTCTCCTACTGTTTACCTTGGACTTCTCGACAAGATCCAAAAAAGAATCTGCAATGTAGTCCTGATCCTGACCTGATTCTTCAGTCTCTCTCTCACGGGCGAGATGTGGCTTTCTTCTGCCTCTTCTACAAATACTTTCACGGATTCTGCCCTGAAGAGCTTAGCTACTTGGTACCCCACCCTCTGCGAATTTAGTCGAGCTACTAGACTGGCAACAAGGTACCACCAAGTGTAACCATAACTTCTATTCTCTCAGCTTTTTTTCTCGCACTTCCTGCCTGTGGAACACCGATCCGTATTCTTGCTTCCCTGATAGCTACAATCTCCAAGAGTTTAAATGCAACGTCAATTGTCATCTCTTATCTCCTTGATTCCCTTGAATAATAATGTACACCTCCTCATGTGCGGATGTACGTTGTGGTGCAGTGGATATCGGCTCGGAATGAGAAATCGGGGAGCCGAGTTCGAATTCCAGTTGAATCCATTGCATTCACTTACGCACAAATACCCTTGGGAAAGGTATTAACCCGTCTCTTCCTTCCAGTTATGGTTTAAATAACAGGACAGATTGGGTTCGATAGTCTTAGCTGGCAACCAGTCTACCGCAGAAAGCAATGGCAACCTACTGCGGGATAATCTTCTGCCAAGGAGTCATGTCTCTTTCGAGACATGATCGTCCAAGCGTGTTTCACGTATGGCACTTAACTGACACCTCCTCAAGTTTGCATTCACGGCTTTCATTGACTGCGTTCCACATGTGCACGTCTAGTTGCCCTGAAGATGTCAAAACGAAATTCTATTTCCCCACATACTCGCTGCAGCATATCAATGTCAACCATTTAGACAACTTCAACAATGCTTCTACAAAGCGTGGCAAGATCATGAACAGGAGTCTGGTAGACACGATCCCTGACGTACCCACAAAAGAAAAAATCCAAGGAGGTAAGATCAGGAGAGTGAGGTGGACATTCGGTTAGTCCGTCAGGGCCATTCCATCTTCCAGAGAACTGTGCCCCCCCACGAGTAAAACAAAACATAAAAACTTAAATGTAAACAAGACTTGAAGATGTGTACAACATTTTACAAAAAAGAAAACTGCAACACTCTATGTCATATGGTTTCTGAGCAATAAACACTTTTAATTGTACTGGGACTTTATGGACACCCTGTATATACCGGCCATAATTATTAGGTAACGCCAGTGTTAAAAAAATGATGTATTTCATACTATTTTTTAGTATTTATTGCCAAGTGAATGATTGTATATGAAAATAGAATGGTTCTTTTGTTAATACTGCACAATAACATGTGCATCAAATGAATTTATAAATATTTAATAATTACTTATATTGCAGTTTCATCAATGAAAGAATGAAGAAAATTTAGGTTGATTCGGATGAATCCAACTTTGCTTCCTCGCCTTAGAAAAATTTGCAAAGTATTAATAACAAAAGAACCATTCCATTTTCATTTAGAATTATTCGTTTGGCAATAAATACTACAAATAGTATGAAATACATCATTTCTTTTAAAAAAAACTTGGATAGCCTAATAATTATGGCCGGTATATATATATATATATATATATATATATATATATATATATATATATATAAATTAAAATAGGATTAATTCAATGATGTTGGATGATCATTTCGATGTGAAAATCCCCACGGGGGATAACACATCACCTCAGCAACAGAAAAATCCTTTCAGAAACTGGAGAAAAATCAGTCTAATGTTCCTTTTTAAATAGATTTGCAAAGAAAAGAAAAAAAGAAAAAGAAAAAGATAAAACAAAATAAAATCAAATAAACAACAAAAGAAAAAATTGACATCGTCTGGGTTCGCAAAAAAGGAAAGTAAATTTAAATGGCGCGATTATATCATAAAAAACATAACGTTTCTTGAAATTTTATTTCGTCTCGTTCTCACTTGTTTGCATACACACCACTTAGATAAACAATGATACATCGTTTTGCAGCAATCTTGTAAATTTTTCGCCATTTAAACCATTGCTGATTTTTATAAAGAAAGTGTCGTGGACCCGGTTAAGTGTCCAGCAAGAAATAATACAACAACAACCAAAATAAGAAATAACGATATATATATATATATATATATATATATATATATATATATATATATATATATTAAACACAGCAAAATACAAATACTTGGAACTCTGTCAGTAGAACTATAAATATGGGTTGGGAAGTAATACTAGAACTGGAACACTCAATGATAGTTACGGTAGCAGTGTTGGCTATCTCTTCCTATCGCTCTTCTGCTTTTTCTGCTTTATGCTGATCTGCTCTGCTACCACCTCTTGTGAGGGGAAGTATATGTAGTAGATGGAAGCGTTCAAACCGTTGAATGAGTGATGCTACCATGACAATTAAAATCCGCTAGACAAACTATATGAATTTGTAGGTGAGTATTTATTTTTCAATTTCCAGGTCTTTATAATTTGATATTCCTTGGTTGTTACATTACTGTCGTGGAGCCGGTTAAGAGTCCAGAAAGAAATCATATAACAAAAAACAAAATAGGAAATAAGAAAATATATATTAAACACAACAAAATACAAATACTTCGAACTCTGTCAGTAGAACGATAAATATAGGTTGGGAAGTAATACTAGAACTGGGACTCGTAATGGTAGTTACAGTAGCAGTCTTGGCTATCTCTTCCTATCGCTCTTCTGCTTTTCTGCTTTATGCTGATCTGCTCTGCTACCACCTCTTGTGAGGGGAAGTATATGTAGTAGATGGAAGAGTTCAATCCGTTGAATGGGTGATGCCACCATGACAGAAACATCATAGGTGTAAGCATTTTTTGCTTTTCAAACAGAAAGCATTCATAAAGCTTTTTTCTTTAAAGAAAATATTTTTATTTTCAAAACAATAAATTAGAAATAAATAATGCTTAATGGCGTGCGTCAATCTCATTGTCATCAGGGATAATATTTTTTTTTTAATCGTGTCGCCCCAGGCAAGGCATTTTACTGCCACTGTTGTGCAGGGATTTACATAGGAGAAATGTTATGAAGAGAGAGATGTTGCAGGGTATGTCAGGAAGAGAGTAGAAGGGGAAAGAGATTACTGATGAGAGTGGGGTGGACGAGGGGAATGTTATGAGGAGTGAGAGGTGGCAGGGGTGTCAGGAAGAGAGGGAAGAGATTACTGATGAGAGTGGGGTGGACGAGGAGGAATGTTATAAGGAGTGAGAGGTTGCAGGGGTGTCAGGAAGAGAGTAGGAGAGGGAAGAGACTACTGATGAGAGATGGGTGAACGAGGGGGAATGTTATGATGAGTGAGATGTTGCAGGGTATCAGGAAGAGAGTAGGAGAGGGAAGAAATGATTGTTGAGAGTGGGGTGGAGGAGGAGGAATGTTATGAGTGAATGGTTGCAGGGGTGTCAGGAAGAGAGTAGGAGAGGGAAGAGATTACTGATGAGAGTGGGGTGGACGGGGAGGAATGCTATGAGGAGTGAGAGGTTGCAGAGGGTGTCAGGAAGAGAGTAGGAGAGGGAAGAGACTACTGATGAGAGTGGGGTGAACGAGGGGGAATGTTATGATTAGTGACAGGTTGCAGGGGGTGTCAGGAAGAGAGTAGAAGAGGGAAAAGAGTACTGATGAAAGTGGGGCGGATCTAGAAAAGCATGATGGGGAGGATGTAAATTAGTGAGACTGGAGATTACTGTTGACTTTACCAAGACTTAAATTTTTAATCAAAAAAATCATTTTCTCCAAAGAAAAAAAATATCTTTTCCTCCATTTCTTTGGTATATATTCACATATATAATCTTCTGTAGTAAAAATAGATGATTTACTTACTACGACAGATTACGTTGAATCATTTTAGATGTGTTCTCCGTCTTGTGATGAACCGTAGATCATGCTGCCCTCTACCCATGATTGAAGTGTCTTAAAGAGATCAGAATGTTACCCTTTTTGCTGAAGATGAACGGAGATGCTGAAGCCGAAACAACAGTTCGTAGATTCATAATTGTTATGTCTCCATGAATAAAAGAAAAACAATTAACGAAGAACATCCATCTATTCTTAATATGAAGCTGTTTAGAAAGTTATTTGCTATGGTAGGGCAACGAATTATGAATTAACTAAAAAAGGATGAACTTAGGTAATTGCATCTCGAATGAATTTCTTCTATAAGGGGGTATGAAAAAGGGGGTATGAAAAAGGGGGTATGAAAACGGAATTAGTTAGTTAAGAGAAACAATTTCTCTGTTATGAACTATGAATCAATCAACTAAGGCAGAATCAAGGCTAAAATTTAATCCATCACTTTCTACTGTTCACAAATGTGTCATTCGAATTTGGAAAACTTGCAAAGTGGGAATTCATGCGTTTTCTTTTAAGAGTCGAACACAGTGAAAACTACAGTTATTTTTTCTTTTTATAATAATACTAGCAGTATAGCCCGGCGTTGCTCGGGTGTAAAAAAAGCTTTAAAACTAATCTAGAGCTCAGACTCTTTGGACGTTGGCACCAAAGACTCAAAAGCAAGAGTTGCTTCCAGTTAAAGCGAAACCGTAGACTGAAAGAAAAATGAATGGATGTAAGTCAAATTTTGATTTCCTGGTATCGATATCAAATAAGTTTTTTTCGTGCTAAACTGAATTTTGAAGGCTAAATAAGTCCTCTGAGTAAATGGTATGGCTGTGACTAAGAACTACAATTATACCCACTTAGAGCCAAACCCGAAGCAAAAACTAAAATAAAAGGGCTGAAAAACAAATAGACATACAGGCAGATAAACAGACAAACACACAAACATCTTGTCTTATATATATATATTATCGATTTTCTACGCTATTGTAAGAACTGCAACCTTGAAATTTCTGAATATCGTTTCTTATGTTTTTGTGTATGAGTGTATCCTATTTGATTAAAATCGGACCAGTCCTTCTATAACCTGATTTTTTCGATTATCGATTTTCAATATTTATCGGGGGTAGTTCAACACAAAACCTAGCTAAGAACACTCGCAAACGCTTATAGTACAACTGTGTAAATTTTCAAGAAAATTGGTTCAGCTGTTTCGGAGTCTATAGGTAAAGGACGGACACACACACACATACACACACAGAGAGACAAAGTTCCATTCATAAATAAGTTTAGATTGTCCCAAGCAAGGCAGTTTACTGCCGCTGGTGCGCAGGAGATTACATAGGAGGAAAGTTATGAGAAAGAGTGACAGGTTATAGGGGGTGTCAGGAAGTGGGTAAGAGAAGGATGAGAATACTGATGAGAGTGGAGTGGACGGAGAAAGGAGCATGAGAGAGAGGATGCAGGTTAGTGAGATAGGAGATGACTATTGACTTTACATTTAAATTCTTGGAGATTGTTACTGTCGAGGAAGCAAGTAAACGGAAGGGAATTCCACAGGCGGGAAGTGCGAGAAAAGAAGCTGATGGAGTAGAATTCGCATTAAAAGGGTGGGACCTAGTTGCTAATCCTGTGGCTCGAGTAAATTCATATATAGGTGGCACCAGTGAGCTACGTTCATCAGAGCTGTGAAAGTATTTGTACAAGAGACACATGGAAGCCACAGTGCACCGGTGAGTAAGTGACTGTATCTGAGCTGCAAAGTCGGGATCGATCACATTACAGGTTCTCCGTTGGATTTTGTCAAGGAGGCTTAGGTGGATAGCAGGAGCACCCGACCAGATATGGCAGCAGTATTCATTGAACGGGTGGATGATAGATTTATGCAGGATTGTTTCAGATGGGAAGAGTGTTAATACCCCCTGTCCAAAGGAAGAGGGAAGAGTGTGAACCGGGCGACAGAAGGGTCTATCTACTCCATTAAAAAAAATCCAAGTTTTAACTTAGTATAAGTCGGAAGAAGCCTTCCAAGCCAATAGTTTTGCAGTACCTCCCCATGCACGTTTAAAGAAAATTCAAAATAAACGAAAAGCCTTTGAAAGTGCTGACTCATGTTTTTTTTTAATATAACCACTGCTATGAAAATAAGGCAAAATATAAAATGTGTTGTACAATAAATAAACAAATAAAATAAATAAATAAATTCCCCAAATTAAACTAGCAACCAAAAGAAAAAACAAATAAAATAAATAAATGAATATATTCCCAAAATTAAACTAGCAATTATTACATCTCTTTGTTTCAGGAGGTGAAAAGTAGGTTTTGCATTTCAACAGAAAGCAAAATAGATATTTGTTGCTACAAGTTGAGAATTCAGTGTCAACATCAAAACCAAGAATTATCCAAAGGACCCCTTGCTTTGTGTCTGATGAAACGCAAAATATGTTACTACTGACGCGTTATTGAAATATAACAGATGGTTATTGTCAGTAACTTAATTAGATAGACGATGCATTATTTCAAAAGAGTCACTTTTCGGCAAGAAAGAAAAACTGCTATTAAGCAATAGTACAATTTCCAAATCAGTGCTTAGAAAAAAATAAGATTGACCCAAATTTAGGCGTCAAATGAATTTGGCGCAAAATTAGAGACGCTGAGTTTGACTGGATAGCGACTTTCACAGGATGAGATCGTATTATGGATGGCTCCGGAGAAAACCTTCAACACCAGTGAACTGAATGAAAGTGTTAGACGACATCGAGAACAGTCGATGTCAGCGAGAAAAAAAATAAAAAAAATAAAAAAACTGAATGATGAAAAACAAACAATATGGCAACAAGTGTTACAATTAATTTCAAACACTTATACATATTAGAATTTCGGCCCGCTATCGTGGACTTGATTTTAACTGTCAAGAGGATACATTTTTTGCAACGCTCTTTTATCCATATTATATGATATTTTAAAACTGTATAATCGTCTCGTTTTTGTTCATCTGCCAGGACTTATAAGTGGTGGTGGGGTGGGGGAGCTTCGCTAATTTTCCAATAAAGATGAAGACAATGTAAACGCGAAAAAGATGAAGAGAAAAAAGCGCAAAAAGAGATAAAAAATGAGAATAAGAGGATCACTCAAAGGGAATGTAAGAAGCAATGAGACAGTGAGAGAGAGAGAGAGATAGCTAGAGAGAGAGAGAGATAGAAAGTGCTCGCTTGAGGGTAAAAGAGAGAGAAAGAAAGAGAGAGAGAGAAAGACAGCTAGAGAGAAAGAGAGATAGAAAGTGCTCGCTTGAGGGTAAAAGAGAGAGAAAGAAAGAGAGAGAGAGATAGCTAGAGAGAAAGAGAGAGAGAAAGTGCTCGCTTGAGGGTAAAAGAGAGAGAGAGAAAGAGAGAGAGAGATAGCTAGAGAGAAAGAGAGATAGAAAGTGCTCGCTTGAGGGTAAAAGAGAGAGAAAGAAAGAGAGAGAGAGATAGCTAGAGAGAAAGAGAGATAGAAAGTGCTCGCTTGAGGGTAAAAGAGAGAGAAAGAAAGAGAGAGAGAGATAGCTAGAGAGAAAGAGAGATAGAAAGTGCTCGCTTGAGGGTAAAAGAGAGAGAAAGAAAGAGAGAGAGAGATAGCTAGAGAGAAAGAGAGATAGAAAGTGCTCGCTTGAGGGTAAAAGAGAGAGAAAGAAAGAGAGAGAGAGATAGCTAGAGAGAAAGAGAGATAGAAAGTGCTCGCTTGAGGGTAAAAGAGAGAGAAAGAAAGAGAGAGAGAGAGAGATAGCTAGAGAGAAAGAGAGATAGAAAGTGCTCGCTTGAGGGTAAAAGAGAGAGAAAGAAAGAGAGAGAGAGATAGCTAGAGAGAAAGAGAGATAGAAAGTGCTCGCTTGAGGGTAAAAGAGAGAGAGAGAAAGAGAGAGAGAGATAGCTAGAGAGAAAGAGAGAGAGAAAGTGCTCGCTTGAGGGTAAAAGAGAGAGAAAGAAAGAGAGAGAGAGATAGCTAGAGAGAAAGAGAGATAGAAAGTGCTCGCTTGAGGGTAAAAGAGAGAGAAAGAAAGAAAGAGAGAGAGATAGCTAGAGAGAAAGAGAGATAGAAAGTGCTCGCTTGAAGGTAAAAGAGAGAGAAAGAAAGAGAGAGAGAGATAGCTAGAGAGAAAGAGAGATAGAAAGTGCTGCTTGAGGGTAAAAGAGAGAGAGAGAGAAAGAGAGAGAGAGAGATAGCTAGAGAGAAAGAGAGAGAGAAAGTGCTCGCTTGAGGGTAAAAGAGAAAGAAAAAAAGAGAGATAGAGATAGCTAGAGAGAAAGAGAGATAGAAAGTGCTCGCTTGAGGGTAAAAGAGAGAGAAAGAAAGAGAGAGAGAGATATATAGCTAGAGAGAAAGAGAGATAGAAAGTGCTCGCTTGAGGGTAAAAGAGAGAGAAAGAAAGAGAGAGAGATAGCTAGAGAGAAAGAGAGATAGAAAGTGCTCGCTTGAGGGTAAAAGAGAGAGAAAGAAAGAGAAAGTAAGAATGAAGTTAATTTAGTAAGAATATGGATAAAGTCTCAAATTGTACAGCGAGAATATTTTGAGGACCCTAGATGACACGCCAGGATTTGTTATTGGAGGCCACAACTTGAACAACATAAGGTATGC